>ML685768.1:10701787-10769647 GCA_007922175.1 Pelusios castaneus
AGAGAGAGAGAGACAGAGAGAGACAGAGAGAGACAGAGAGATGCCAGCCAGAGAGAGAGAGAGAGAGAGAGACAGAGAGATGCCAGCCAGAGAGAGAGAGAGATGCCAGCCAGAGAGAGAGAGAGATTGATTGATTGATTTGTGGAGTGAAAGGAGATGGTTACGAATACCCTTATTAAGTTAATAACAATGTACCTTCCTATATATTTTAAGTTTAAAAAATTTGGCACTCAAAAGAAATTTCAATCGCTGTTTTGTTGATATTTGGCTCAGTTGACTAAAAAGTTTGCCAACCACTGGATTAGACTATTGAGACAAAATTCCCACCCTGTGCCAGAGTAGCCTTTTAATCAAAATCCACCTAACATTCAATGAGATGGCAAACCCAAATTTCAGTTTAAGGGTCCTCCATTCACTCTACTGTCAGTACCGATGGCAACACAGACAAAAGCCCTTGGTGTCCTGCTCATAACATCAAAGGTTGAGACTCCCATCGGAAGGTCTCTTTCTCACACTACTACCCGTTGCTGCTGCAGCAGCTGAAAAGCTGCTCAAATGCTAAGATGACAGGCCCATGTAAATATTTAGGGTATCTGTGTGGCCTCACCTGCTCTGACCTCAAAAAAGGGAAGGGATTGGGCCATTGCAGCCAAGTCGAGTCCCACAGGATGAAGGGGAAAAACTTAACCTGGCTCCTTGTATCCTCCATACAGGAGCTGGAGATTTGTACCACTAAATTATTCCTCAGATTTTGACACTCTTTTCTAATTGTCCACAAACAGACTGCAAAAAGCTTGAGGTATACTTTGTTTGATAGTATCTGGAATTCTTCAGCAAGTAATTCTTGACCTACAGGCTGTGTGCAAACAGTCAATTGTAATTATTCTCAATTGACTCTCTGTTGGTTAACTATATAAGTCATATGGTATTGTTTCTATTTCCTGATTGGATGATTTATGTAAGTGGCTGACAATAGGAGGTCCAAGGTTCACAGCAGACATGGGGTGGGGCATGAGAAAGGGAGCTAGTTCACATCCATTTTAGATTCTAATAGCAAGTTCTTCTCCTGTGTTTGGTTTAGTCTATAGTTTATTCCAGTTAAACAAAATTAGCAACATGTTTCCAAATAATAAGCAGAGGCCCCAGTTCAGCAATTGGATTCACATGGGAAGATCCAGTTGCAAGGAATGGAACAAAATTATTTCCAACTCAAATAAAAACAAAAAACCTCATGTTCCTCAAATCTTTACATGTGAGCCATCTAGGGAAACCTTTTCTCTCTCCTTCTGTGAAATGACCACTACTGAAATAACAGGACCCACTTGATTGCCTTAAGTGGAAGGGTGGTGGCTGAGTTTGGTAAGAGCATAGCTGCTTTCCATTATCCTACAATTAGAGTTGTGGGAAGGAAGCATTTGGTCCTTGTTAATGCTATCTAGTGGCCTCTTTTTTCTTTTGATGTTTTGGGTTGAGAAACAGGAGAAAGGTGCTTTAGGGCTGCAAACAGCTCTTCTCACAAGCCCTAGGATCATGCACTCTTTTACAAACACACTTTGAACTGTGAAGTTTGCAGTCCAGTGAAAAACTCAGAAGTTGCTCTTGGGGGATGCTCAACTTTAACATTCCCTTTTTGTAATTACTGAGTGCTCATATATTTTTAGAAAGCAAATACAAAGGGTCACAAACATGGTCAAATCAAAATTCACCATCAGATTCAAACAAATATTTGTGCAAATCCTCTCTTTTTTTTCTCACATGCACACTGTTTGCTTAGTTCTACTATCTGGTTGTGAGATTTATTTGTATTGCTTTGTAAAACATAAAACCAAAGAAATAAGGGTCCACACTGCCCAACCAAAAGTTTAACCAATAAAACATATGGTTGTGCTTAAAATAGAACTTGAAAGTTACTTAAAGAGTGGGAGAATGTCCAACATGAAACTGTTCAGTTCCTCCTTCATTCTGGGGTGGAGAAAAGCCTTTAAACCATGCAAATCATAGTGTGGCTGCAGTAACCAGAGGCAATTCAGTATATTATCAGCTTCTAAATATAGAAAACATCATTTCACCAGCATTATTCCTTTGCATAGGCTAGACTTACATGCTTGCATTAGACAGGGAATGTTGATGAATAGCTGGCTAGTCTTAACCAAAACAGCAAACATATGGAGCTAGTCTTCATCAAAAGGTCTTTCAAACTTCATTCACTGTTGTATAGCACCAGAAGGGTGCATAGCGTTAAATGGAAGAAGAGCTGTGCCAGACACATACCATACTTCCTACATCCATTACTGTTTTAAGGCGTAACAGAAGAGAGGCCCATCTAGTACTGAAAGAGCTCGTTTCTACTCATCTATGGTATAATCCACCCCTGCACAGAGGGCCCACGATCCCATGCCCCACTTTAGGTCACATTCATTCTTCCTTTGAGGCTTTAAGTGGCCTGTAAGTGGTACACATGCCTTGCACTGGCCCTCTGTATGGGTGGGTGAATTTCAATCCTAGAATTCAGCTGCATACCCAGTGCAGTAAAAAGCTGTTCTTCCAGTGGTGCCAAGAGCAGTAGGAGTGGGCACATGCAGGGCTTTCGGAGACATCACAGAAACAGAAAATGACATTTTAAAAACTAAGGCTCAAGAGAAAAGACAAGCTGCATGATCAAAACCCTTACTGGAATTTATACGTTAACTTATTCAGGAATGATCTGACTCCACTCTGTCTAGTCCCTGCAGAATAAATACTCTGGCCCTAATTCTCAGATACGGAAAGTCTTGCTGCCCCTTTTTGACCAGGAGTTTTATTTTGATGGAAACAAAAGGCCACACTGATCCTTTGAAATACCATTCATTTTCCAGTCCCTAGTTAATATATGATTTTACACTCATCACTCTAATAACAATTCTGCAGAACTCAGGCACTTTCCATTCCTCTAGTTGTCATCTTTGTACAGCAAAGGCACAGGTAATTGAGTACAACTCCTGCGGGGCTCACTGAGTGTCTGCACTAGCATATTGCCTTTAGGATGGAGCGATACTTACTAGCAGCCTGCAATACATAAAGGGGTTATACACACTCACTCCACAATGACAGGGTCATCAGGAGTGCTGAGCTAAAGAACCTCCTTGTGTTCAGCAGATACAATTGTCACAATGTACTTTCCTTTGGTTGGCTGTCACCTCCCAACAGGAATAGAAAAGCATGGCTTTTCTCTTATGAGAAGGTTAGCTATTTTTATACATCTCCTTCTCCCTGTTCTGTTTTTCAAAGGCTAGAGCTGAATGAGTACAAAGGCTGCTGTCCAAAGCCATTGACCTACTCCCGTCTGTTACTGTGTACGGTTAACAGATGAAATGTGATGTCCAGGACTGCATTAGTCGCCTTGACCTTGTGTGAGTCCTGATACAACTGCTATAGTAGTTTTCTCACAGATGAGTCTCCTACTAGTATTAATAACCAAAAGTATTGATGGGTTTGGGTGGAAAGACAATTCGTGCAGTTGCTGTTGGCCCTTAGCCTTGGACATCAGTCACTCAGGGCCATATTCTGCCCTTGGATATGCAATGTGGCATGAACACACAGTGACTTCTTTGGGAGCCTTGCCTGTTGAGCTGACAGAAGAATTTGGCTGGAGCAGATCCTGAGGCAAAGTCTTGCCTTTGTTCTTTGTCATCTCAGGAAGGGTTCCAACTCCTTGCAGCTGTGATTTCTACCCAAGTACAAGAAGACTTTTGTGGTCTTTAAAAAATATTAAAATCTTCCCAAAACACCCGGATTAATAAAGAACACACAGAGGGTTGAAAGTGTCAATCTATTTTCCCTTTTGGCACCAAGCCTTAGTTTCTAGGTTATATTTTTATGTGGATTTATGAAGCTGCATTTCCTGTTACATGGAGAAAAAGAATATATATTTTAAAGCAAATCAGTCTCCAACATTCTATAGACAAAAGTGGATTCCAGGCAACATAGGGCCAGGTTCCTAATTCCTTATCTGTGTTGACTAGTAGTTTACTCTGTGATTACCACTGGAATCAATGGGTGCGTCTACAATGACAACTTAGGTAGACTTAAGGACACTTACGTCGACCTTCACAAAGCCACGTCCACACTGGGCTTTTATTAAGTTGACTTAAGCGCTTCCTTAAGTCATCTTAATAACAGCTTAAGTCAACTTAATAACACCACCTCTGAAGGTTGACTTAAGCCTTAAGTTGACTTCTTAAGTCGACTTAAAGCCAGTGTGGATGGGGAATAGTGCTAAGTCGACCTTATTAAGTTGACTGAAAGCCAGTGTGGATGGCTATGTATACTGTTAAGTCGACTTAACAAGGTCGACTTAAAGTGTAGCCACTCTGTTAAGTTGACTTATTAAAGTTGACCTTGTTAAGTCGACTTAACTTTACAAGTGTAGACATAGCCAATGACTCTTCTTGTGGAATAAAGTACTAGTCAATATAAGTAATATTGAAATCTGAATCTTATTGACAAGAATTCCTCTCTAATCACATAACAAATACAATACATTATATAGGATACTGCCAGTGAAAAGCAAAACAAACCTTCATGATTAATTTTAGTTTTATACCTTATATTTAAATAAATAGCAGACCAGGTATTCCTAAATTCGTCTAGTCAAGATTTTTTTTGCTTCTTTCTTTTACGCAAGGCTAAAATATATTTACCAAAATACTATATATATGCTTGAGTGTTATATGCTGGATAAGAGACAATGAAAATGTTCTTATATATTGTGTTATGGAGAGCTGCTAAAATTGCCATAGAGAAAGCTATATGGAATTTTATAGATGTGATCTTATGCTGAGGTGGAAGTTTCATAGAACTTTTCAGCCAGTTGGAGAAGGAGTTATAGAGATGTGAGGGTTAAAAATGAGGGGATATCAGTTCTTGAACATTTTCCAGTTATCTGGCATGTGAAAACTCCAAAATGGTTTATCTCAGAAACTCCACATTAGTTTTTAGCTATTGGTCTAGATGACAATTGATCCTTCTAAACAATTGTTTTGGTTTGTGATGTTGAGAGGAAGAATATTGGTGAAATCATATAATCACTAGAAGTGCTTTATGTGTCTCTGCAGAGTTCCTAGTTCCTCCTGACTTATATGTTGATGGCTTCAGTCTGGGGGATAGGTGACAAGGACAAGTGACAAGGAATGGATAGTTTAGTGTCAGAGGTGGAAGGAAAGAAGGAACATTTAAAGATGTGGAGGAAAATAAACCTTGCCTAGTCTTGCACATCTCTAGAGTAAAATCAGAGGAATTCTGAAAAATAAGTTGTATAAAGAATATAGGCCTGAATCTCACAAAGAATTAAATGGGACCATTCATGGAAACAAATATGTACTCAGAAAAGAGATTTCTTTCTTAGGATGGGGTAAGAGATGTAATGAGAGAAGGGAAAACTGGTTACCTGTCATTTTTGTAAGTCATCAGGTTCCTCTTTTATTCTGGAAGTCCTTATGTTTTGTTCATTTGTTCATTAGGGAGTGCCATGACTAATGGAAATGTCATTGTATTGCTTTACATAGCATGACTTCTAATTCTTTGCCTCCCTGCAAAATTCCTGTTGATCAAACTGAGATCATGATCAAGCTCATAATGCTGAGTGTAAGGAATACAATAGAGCAATCAATTGGGAATTTTGCACAAGCAATAGATTTGCGTGGAAAAAAGTAAAAATTAACAAGTGCATTTGAATGCTATGGTTATCATAGGAAAATAGTGACTATTCAAGCATAGACAAAGAGGACTGATGAATTATATCACTCCATATATGTGTTTGGAGTGATAGATCATCTTCTGGACTTCCCCAGTGTATCCTGTCTTCTCCAGTTTAGTCTTTTGGAGTGTGAAGTTTTCCAGATAGTGACCATCATTATGAGTCTTGCACATCATGTAATGCATCATCATTAATACTAGTATTTAACAATGGAGTGAGAGAGAAATCAATTAACGGAGAAAGAACAATGTGAGGGGCATTGCACTGTGTGTTGTATATTTTGCAGTCTGTGGAAATCTTCCTGAAGAATAACCAATGCACCAAAGAATATTAGAGATAAGAAAATGGCTGCATGAGGCTGGCATCGAGACAGTAAAATATTAGGCTCAAGGGATATGCATTGTCACTCTCCAAAGACCAGGGGTGTGGAAAGCAGCATTTAAAGAGTGATTCTGGAGAGACAATGTCATAAGAAAGACCTGATCATTCACAAATCCTGAGTTAAAAAGAGATTTAATAATGAATTGTCTAGAATTAAAAATATATGGGGTAGCATCTTAGACTTCATCTGCACTAGGCATTTTAGCAAAAAGTTTCCACCATAGCTAACACTGGTCACCTCCACAGGTGGAAATAACTCTGGGAGGGTAATATAAACGAGGTTTTTTAATACTCTATGTTAACCTGCCCTAGGAAGAGGTCAGTGACATGATGTTGCAAATGCCAACTGCTGCAGGGACCTGATCTCTACTAGTGCTCCTTCTGTTACTAGCAAGATGGAGCTGCACTGGTGTGAGGAATGGTGTGAGATCTTTGCCTCAAGAATAGGCAAGGTAATAACCCTGGGTGCGTCTCCACTTGTAAATTAAGTCGACTTAAGCCTGCTTAAGTCAACTTAATTTACTCTGCATCTACACTACAATTCCCTTAAGTCAACTTAAGCTGCTGCTTAAGTTGACTTAAGGAAATTTTACGTCGACTTTATAAAACCTAGTTTAAAGTCGACTTTACTGGCTAAGTCGACTTTATTAAGTCGACTTAGCCAGTGTAGATGCAGATTAGCCCTAAGTTGACTTTAAGTCGACTTAAAGGGCCCCCAGGACTCCCCCACTGCCCTTCCTGCCAGGGTGCCTTGCACAGCCAGAGCTTGGCGTGCCCACCCACAGGGCAGGACACAGCCCTGCCAACCCCGCTCCTGTACCCTGCCCCTGTCCCTCTCAGCCCTCATTGTACCCTTGTACAATGGGGAAAAATGCCGAGCCCACTGGCACTTTTAAAGGGGTGCCCCCCCTCCCACCATGGACCACTCCCAGGTCCACCTACCCCCTAGAAGTCAACTTAGGCATCCAGTGTGGATGCTCGAAGTCGATTTGGCACGGTCGACTTTAAGTCGACCTAATTTTATAGTGTGGACATGCTAAGTTGACTTAACAAAGTCGACTTATTTGGCCAATTGTAGACATAGCCCCTGTGACTAGTTAAAGAAGGTAGCCCCATACAGTAGCTCCACTGAAACACAAGCAGCAAATGATTCATGAAATTGCCAGATGATTCGTGAAAAGGAATTAGTCCAATGTAGGTGTAATGATCCTTCTGTTAGAGCTGCATTGCACACACCAACTTTAAGGGTTTACTCAAATCTTTCTTTACCTTACATTATTATCAAACTTTTTTATTGTTAAGTATTAAAGAGGATAAATATACATGATGCTTTACCCTTTGTTTCCAATGCCATGTCCATATTTAAGTGAGGGTGTCATTGAATTGCTGTCAGTGTTTGTAAAGGTGTCCAGTTTCGAAGTTGTACCACAATAGGTACAAGTTTTTAAACGTATGTTCTTTTTGCAAGTGCTGGGCCACATGGTGATCTCAGTTATGCCTCAGTACATCAGGACTCATTCCATTCAAGTCAGTGGAATAACTCCAGATTTACATGGGTGTAACTGAATTTAGAATTAGCCTGCTATGTCTCAAGGCCATGATTGTCTAAGGGATTAAGTACCAACCACTTGTGGGTTTCTATACAAGTTTGAAACTATATGGAGAAATGGTCTTGTACATAAGAATATAAGAATGGCCATACTAGGTCAAACCAATGGTCCATCTAGCTTAGCATACTGTCTTTTGATAGACCAATGCCAAGTACTTTAGAGGGAATGAACAGAACAGGCAATTATCAAATAATCCATCCCCTGTCATCCATTCCCAACATCTGGCAAACAGATGCTAGAGACACTTCAGAGCACTGTTTTGCATCCCTGCCCAGCTTCGCTAATAGCCATTGATGGACCTATCCTCCATGAATTTATCTAGTTCTTTTTAATCCTGTTATAATCTTTGCCTTCATAACATACTCTAGCAAAGAGTTCCAAAGGTTGACTGTCCGTTGAGTGAAGAAATACTACATTTTGTTTGTTCTAAACCTGGTGCCTATTAATTTTATTTGGTGACCCCTTCATTCTTGGGTTATAAGAAGCAGTAAAGAAAAGTTCCATATTCACTTTTTTGTCACCTGTCATGATTTTATAGATCTCTATCATCTCCCCACTTAGTCGTCTCTTTTCCAAACTGAAAAATCCCAGTCTTATTACTCTCTCCTTGTAGGGAAGGTGTTGCTGTTCCATATCCCTAAACCATTCTGTTGCCCCTTTCTGTACTTTTTTTCAATTCCAATATATCTTTTATGGGATGGGATGACCAGATCTGCATATAGTATCAAATATGTGGACACACCATAAATTCATTGTAGAAGCAATATATTTTCAGTCTTATAATCTATCCCTTTCCCAATGATTCCCAAAATTCTGTTAGCTTTTTTTTGACTGCCACTGCACACTGAGTAGGTGTTTTCAAAGAACTATCCACAGTGACTCCAAGATTGCTTTCTTGAGTGGTAACAGCTAACCTAGCCCCCATCATTTTATATACACAGGTGGCATTATGTTTTCCAACATACATTACTTTTGTCTGCCATTTTGTTGCCCAGTTGCCTCATTTTACGAGATCCCTTTGTAACTCTTCATAGTCTGCTTTAGACTTCACTATTTTGAGTAGTTTTGTATCACATTACAAAATAATTTTTGACCTATCCTAACATATCACAAAATAATTCTTTAACCAATCATACCCAACCACCTTAACTGATCACACTTAGTTATGCAACAGACAGCAACAATTAAAGGATGAGACAGAAATCATTCAGATACACACTAGAAAAGTGGGTACCATAAAGATAAAATAAGAAGTGTACATTTTATAACCACAATTGTTGATAAGTGATGCCTTTCCAGACAGACTGCTGCTAAGTTTTCTTTAAGCATCTAAAGATTTGTTTCTTTATTTGGTGGTGGTAAGTACCATTAAGATAGCATCATCTTCTTAACAGCCTGATATTACATTGTTTTTAAGAAGTTTCATGAATAGGAATGTGAAGATGTGACTACACGCCACTTATGGCAGGTCTCTCGCATGATATGGCTGCTTCTGCTTAGCTCAAGAACAAGGCCTAAGCTTAGCCAAAAAACCCCCAAGACCTCAGAACTTACAGGCTCCTTAGTTTGCCTCCTGAACTGGAAGGGTAAACAGCCCAAAGTCTCAGGCCAAGTGGGTCTGATTTGGGAGTGAGAACTGAATCTGAACACCATTAATAAACCAGCACGGATGACTGTATGACGGTGATGCCTCCGAGTCTAGGTATTGAAGAGTGAGGAGACCACCCGGAGGACCTTGAAGGGCAGGGAGCCGGTGGCAATCTGATACATTCAGCAATTTCACATTTGAGTTTTTCAGAGTTCTTGGGTGACCAACATCTGATTCTGGTGACTTATATTTAAGTTATCGATTTGTTCCAAATCCTGCTGCAATGATATCTCAGTCTGGGACAGGTCCTCAGATTTGTCCCTTAAAAAGAATGGTTCAATTTTGGGAATCTTCTTCACATCTTTAGTCATGACGATCAAAGTAAAGAATTCATTTTTTTCTCTGCAATGGCTTTATCTTCGTTAAGTGCTCCTTTGCCATCTCCTTTGTTCAGTAGCCTCACTGGTTGTTTAGTAGGCTTCCTGCTTATGATGTATTTAACAAAACTTTTGCTGTTACTTTTTGAGTCTTTGGCTCTCTGGTCTTCAAACTCTTGTTTTGGTCTTCCTTTATATTTTTATACTTCACTTGTCAGAGTTTATGCTCCTATTTTCCCCAATGGGATTTAACTTCCAATCTTTAAAGGATGCCTTTTTGCCTCTACTCACTTCTTTTACTTTGTTGTTTAGGTATGGTGGCCCTTTTTTTGGTCCTCGTACTATGTTTTTTAATTGGGATATACATTTAAATTTAGCCTTTATGGTGAAAAGTTTCCATGCAGCTTGCAGGGATTTCACTTTTGTCACTGTTCCTTTTAATTTCTGTTGAACTAACTTCCTCATTTTTGTGTCGTTTCCCCTTCCTGAAATTAAATGCTACATTGGAGTCGGCGGTTTTCTTCCACACCGGGATGTTTAATTTTATTATGTTATCAAGCACTTCAGCTATGTTCACCTCTTGGACCAGATCCTGTGCTCTACTTAGAACTAAATAGGAGCACTACAATATGGGGGAATCCAAGCTAGTATAGGGTAGGTGTGGTTGGCTCCATGCCATTCCTTTTTGTCTTCCTTTGGCCGAGAGTCCCTCAAGAGAAGGAGGACCTGTGGCAAAAGTGCATATGATTCTTTCAGAATGGGAGCCAGTATTAGCAGCCATCATTTGGAGCTGCCCTGGACAGGCTGTTTACCCAAGTGCCCAGTTTAACATTGCAGCTCTTGTTAAAACAGGTTCTAATGTTCCAGACTGGGCAAGAGCTATTGCTAAATCTAGAACAGGAGGTATTCTTGGCTATGCAAGTATCTAACTTACTATTGTGTGGTACGCTTCTAGTACCTTGTCTACAACAGGTGCCCTAGCAAGTGAAATTGTACTCTGCTCCGTAGCCTTTATGTGCGATGTAAAAGGAAAGGGAACAGTCTAGTGAAAATTGTCTGTAAATAAGTATGTTTCTGGGTGTGTTTCAGGTTTAATAACCAAGAGCTAATCACCATGAAAAACTAAACCTGGCATCCTTTGACCTTCTAATTTCACATAGAGGTTACAATCAGGGCAAGGGAGAGGTGGATTGGTTAGCCAGAAAGAATCTTTCCCATTCCAGAATCTGATCATCCTCTGATATCTCAGTCCCTCCCCTGAATAATAATGCTGAAGCTTTATTAGTTAATCAATAAGCCATGATAGAGGGCATGGTTATCATAAGATAATCACACCCTAGAGCATTTCGAGGCATGAGCTTCATGCCTCTAATCAGATTGGGTCGAGATTATTTTTTGATAACCACGCCCCTGGGAACTGTCTCATTTCTATTATGAAAAAAATTTATGGTAGGGGAAAATGTGTGTTTCTGCTAGAAAAAAGATGAAAAGGGTAGTTTAAAATTAGCAGCCATTTCAGCTGAGCTGAAGTATTAGCTTCTCCTTTTAGAATGCTTAAAGTCAATCAAAATCCATTCTCCCAGTCCAAGTGGTTTCAGAACAAAAGCATATGTAAGTCACATGCCTGGGATGCAGGTTTAACCTAATATACATGCACTGAGGAGAACTAAGTTGCAAATAATAAAAAGAAAAAAGGCAGTATCAACTGAAAAAACAAAGAAAGCCACAGCCCCTTCAGAAAAAAAAAAGTGTTTGCTGTTCTCTGAACAAGTCAGTTCTTGCTTTCCTACCAAAAAGAGGGCCAGCAATGTACATATTCTGGTCCCCGAGTTGCAGCTTCTATTTATTTTCTTGCATAGGGAATTTTTAAAAATTTGGCATATTTAAAATATTTCTTTAAATATGAAGGGGGGTTGTTTTTTTAAAAATAGAAAATATAAGACTACAGGGAGGTAGGAAATAAAAGTAAAATAATAATGGTGATACTCACAACTAAAGATGGATAAATACGCACCACGCATATTTGCTCCAATTGTAAAATGAATTCATGCGAGCTATGCTTTTGCACTTTTGGGGTAGCTTCCTGTGAACCACCCTGTGACTTAAGTTTTACTGGCATGGATGTTTATGGAAAACGAATCATAAAACTAAATGCAAAAATAATTGCAAAAAAGCATATTTTAAAAGTGCAAGAAAAAGTGCTTGTGCTCTCACCCAGTCCAGGAACTAAAATTGCAGCATTCAGTAATGAAGCTATAGTTTTGGTACAATTTAGCAAAGAGATGCTTTTAACAAACATGGGGGACCTGATCAGTGCATCACTTGTGCATGTAAGCTAATGCGATAAATAAATGTTAGTCTTTAAACATGCCACAGGACTCCTTGTTTATATAATTCCCACTGAAACCAGTGCCCAAGGTTTCCTTGTGTTTAAGAAGGATCAGCTAAAAGAGATTCCCTTATGAGCCTCAACTGGCAAGGTGGGAGGACTAGCTCCATCACTGGGCTATTCCCCAGATCAGTGGTTTTCAAACCCTGGGTTGGGGCCCAGCACTGGGTCACAGACCCTCGGGTACTAGGTCACGGAGCCCCCTGCTGCTGCCAAAATATTGGAACGCATTGCTCGAAGATGTAATCGTTGGGTCGCAGTCATAAATCATTTTTTTTCAACTGGGTCCCGAGAAAAAGAGTTTGAAAACCACTGCCCTAGATCCAACCAGAAGCAGAAAGATCTCCAAAATGCTCCTTGTGAGCATATATTGTTGTAGGTGAAGTATGGACACGAGTTAATCTTAGAAATTAGAGATGGAAAAGATTGATTAGCTCATCTAATCCATTTCCCTGGCAGTACAGGATTGGTCCAAATGTGTTATAGTGTTTCACCTGCCACCTTCCTTGTTACACAGGCTAATGGGACTTAAGTCAGGAAGTTTCCTGTACTACACAGACAGCATTTTCCCTTTTTTTAGTTATTTATACCGTTCCCTGAAGACGTGCTAGACACTTTACAAAACAAAGAGAAAGATATGGCTCCTTCCCTGAAGAGTTTACAGAATAATATAAACAGCTAGGGATAACAAATAGGTGGGAGGAGATTTGGGGAGGAGAGGCAAAGGTTCCATCAAGAAGATTACATTTTTTATCAGCAGTATTAAGTTCATCCTATTATTAATTCTTGTACTATTCTAATTTTTTCTCTAGTTTTTAGAAGAATGTTTTTGTGTGTGTCTTGCAGCTCTGTGCTGAGTCTGATGTTTCATTTGTGCCCCTATTTCTTTAGTCACTCTTGCACGCATTAAAAAATATCTTGCAGCAACATTTATATTATCTCAAACTGGTTTGTGCTGTTGCCCAGAACATCTCCATCAGCCCAGTAGAGAACAAAGGACTGAGCTCATATTTAATTTCAGATGTACACATTTGTAAACAGCCTAAATGTTTAGGATGTGACTTGTGGTCTAATTATGCGTTAATAGCATAATTATAACTAACTGCATATTGCACCCTAGATGCTAAGAATTGTGCCAGGGTTATGGCCAGGCAATGGCTATGAAATTCAATCGGAATCTTACAGCTATACACATCCATATCTTTTTCAGGGCCAGTTTTCAAAAGAGACCACAGCATGCCTGAATGCATGTGCCCTTTTTTTGCTTTACCTTATGAGAATGTTAGTGCAAAAATTGTCCATTGGGGTTTTTACATCTGAAGCATATGGTACTGAACACACCAGAAGAGGACATTTCTTTTGTGTCCCAAACTCTCAAAGACTTTGATGGAGGGTTGGCATTTCTAAATGTTTGGACAACTTCTGTTCATAGATAAGAAAAGACCAGTTTGATGCAACCATCACCTCACCTGATGTGCATTTTTTGTATAAAATGAGTTTTATAGTTGGTGCTTTTTAATTAATACTTTCAATTGCAGGAGTGTATCTGGAAAAACACAAGTCTGAAAAAAGTACCCATGCCCCCGCTCATTGTTTGAAGATCATCAATGGAGCATGCAGAACTGGTTCCAAAGGCCACTAGAGTTGGGAAAAGCCTTCCCGTTACTTTCAAAGGCCTTTTGGTAGGACTCTCTAAACAAATAGGGCCAAATTCCACGCTGTGCACTTGAGAGGCATGGTGCAGAAGCTGCAGCCCACAGCAGGGCAAGGGTTAAGTGGCTAATATACCATCTTGGCATTCACCTAATTCCGGACTGCTCCAGAGCCCAGCAAAATCCCTGGGGGCTGCATAATTTATGGCAACCTTGCATGGCTCTCAATAGGCTAGATTCACAGATTTGATTAGCTGGAATGCTTTATGCTCTGCCCATTCCCTGCTTGCCCCCAGTAGGCCCCTACATGAGAGGGCAAGCTACGTGAAGACTCAATTCTGCACATACACAGAAGTTATTCTTTGTAATAAATTTTAATATGTTCAAATTTAGCATGCTATATAGGCATAAGAAATGGATACTGATACAATGGACTAAAATTAGTTTGGATCAACTATATTAAATTTTATTTATTTTTATACACACACATTACATGTGTGATCACAAGATTTAATATGATAGTTAATGCAAACTCCAATCTTTCAGAAAAACATGGTATGTATTTCAAACCATTATGTAAAGAGACTTTGTAGTATACTTGCAGTGGCTGTTGCAATGACATTATTATATCTCTAGAAATGAATGCACTTAAAAGGAGACATGAGATGAAGAAGGGGGGGAAAGGGAGTGGGAGGGGAAAGACGAAAATGAATAAAGTAGGTGCTCAAAGCAAAATCTGTGATGGTTGGAGGTGCCATAAGTTTTTACTGCCAGAAGTTCTGTAGGAGCTGCATAATACGTTTAAGTCATAATGTGGTCTTTTCAAGTTCTTGCCATTAAAAATGTTTTCATACCTCAAACTAGTCTAATACACTGGTTAAATATAAAAAGATACAAAATGAAACATAACATTTTCCATAAATGCTACAACATATTTATTGGACTAGAGGTTTCCTAACCGAGCAGGTTTGGAGAAATTTAAAAATATTTACTTAAATAATACACTACAGTGTTCCAAAAACCATGGATGTCTCCTAGGCTATGTCTACACTGGCAATTTAAGTCGACTTATGCAGGCTTAAGTCGACTTAAATTAAGCCACATCCATACAAGGCTTTCATTAAGTCAACTTAAGAAATTCCTTAAGTCGACTTAATGAAAGCTTAAGTCGACTTTATAACTACCACTCATGAGGTCGACTTAAGCCTCCTTAGGTCGACCTAAGCCCAGTGTGGACAAAGTCCACTTTGTTAAGTCGACCTAAGGGCATTTAGGTCGACTTAACAAAGTGGACTTAAGTCAACTTAAAGTGTTGCCACTTGTTAAGTTGACTTAAAGTCGACCTTATTAAAAAGTTGACTTAACAAAACTTAACTTTTCTAGTGTAGACATAGCCTTAGTAAATACTACTCACATAGTAAAAATCTACAGAAGATTTTTTAAAAAATTAGTAAACCTCCATCCACTTCTATGTAACTATATATCTAAAAAATGATCATAGTGTGGGACAATAAAGAGACAGGGAATTAAAAGATAAGGCAGACATTCTCTCCTTCAATAACACAAGTGTCAATCTTGACTCTGAAATGTCTAGCTCTTATATGAAAATGTCAACATTGCTTATGTCTTTTTATTTACTTAATATAGAGATTCAAAAAATGACACATATAGCAATAAACAGTGGCAACCATTTCTTATTCAACAGCTGGTTGCAGTGGTAGGAAAGACCCATCATTCAGACTGTGCCCTTTGCACATATCTAGCAATCACGTTACTTCCCTTGACAGCATGTCTTTAGAGTGCAACTTGTCCAAGAAGTTTTCCAAATTTTTATGGAGTCTCTCTTCTTGATCAGATGCATTCCTTAATTTTTTTATGAGTTTGTGATTCTCTGCTAAAAGTTTATCCAATTTCCTCTTCAGAGTTTTTGGACTATCTGTGATATGGTAATGGTGGTCTGTCTAATTTAAAGGTAAAAGAAAGCAAAAGTGCTGGGTTTTTGCTATTTTTGTTAGAAGCAGAGCCAACTGGAGGCTTAATTTACCAAAAGAACCCAAACCAAACAAAAGAGCCTAATTTATTGCGACTCCATGGTGGAACTGGGATTAGGACATGGACCTCATAACAACATGGAGCAAAGCAGTGGAGCAGAGAAAGAAAGAAAGATACAAATCTACAATCAGATCCCCTTGCACAATGTATTTGTGCCAACAGAAAACTCCATTGAAGCCATGCTAGCAGATCTGACTAAAAGATGGGGAACTAGACCTCATCTGCCAGATATAAGTAGAGGACACCCTTAGATGTCTGCTCCATTGATTTAGAGACTGTAGTAGAAGAACCACCTGCTGATATGCTGTAATGCCATATGCTGGCCTACTTTGACTTCTGCCCACAGGAGAATCCAAAAAGTTATGAGAAGTGGACACAAGATATAGAGTCCATTGAATGCTCTAATAAATAGGATATATCAAGGGAGGTCTGGCTCAAGCACCTAAGAATTTTTAATGAGTTGTATAACAGGAGTGTGGTAACAGTGCAGGCTAATGTGGCAGCGATTATTTGTTCAGGTTTGTTAAAAGTTGCCCATCCATTGCTTTGGGGGCTTTCGCAATTATGGACTCAGCAATAACTCACGTACTGCCTTGAACATTACAACCTGCTGTACAATGACAGGGGATGCTGGCCAAAACATCAAGGCTTTGCTCTTGTGGAAAAGGTACCCCCTGAAAAACCATCAGATTAGCAAAGGGAACTATTGTATGACACCATGGCTCATCCAAAGGAGGAGAGCATTGCTTTCCCTAACGCTGCACTACTGTATCAGCACTTCCCTTGAGTTCCTGGTTCAGAGATGGAAGAGTTAGCACTTTAGTCCTGAACATAGCATGCCAGGGTAGGACTCAAGGTCACATAGATGAGATTTAAACCTCCTAGATGACTCATTTCCATATCAAATGTTAATTTTGCTCTGATCCTTTGGGCCTTTGGTCCTGAACTAGCTTATCTGGATGGAGAACTTACTTTTACAGTTTTCTGAATATTTTTTAATTACAAAGATAGTTTAGTGCCTAGAATGCACCTTGGTATTTTATGTGCTTTGCGTATCTCCCATTGACTGCCACCAAAAAGTGTGGCAAGTGTAGACTATGGCTTAATCTCTCTGTCTCAGTTTGCCCCTCTGAGAATTGGGGAGAATCACAGAAACTGGAAGGGACCATAAGAGGTCATTGAGTCTAGTCCATTGTACTCATGGCAGGACCAAGTACCCTCTTTAACTGTCCCTGACAGTTGTTTGTCTAATCTGCTCTTAAAAACTTCCAATGATGGAGATTCCATAACCTGCCTAGGCAACTTATGTGACGCTGTCCAGGTTTAGGGGACCACTTATGATTATTTTTCATATTAATATTTCATAATTGTAATAAATCCATAGGCGATACGCCATGTTTGGTGCCAATACAAAGATTATGATGTGCTAGGAATGATTATGTTTTATGTGTACGCATCACATCTGTATTAGGAATTATGAACATGTTTGTTATATCTGTATGTTAACTTCTGTGATTCTAGGAAACATCCCAGACTGCATGTCTGCAGTCATTGTCTCCTTAATGGCCCATTAAGGAAGCTCCCAGGCACAGTGGGCCCAGGGAGAGCCACTAGGAGTTACCTATGTGACACAACTCTATTTTGATTTGCAAAAACTCCACACAGCATGGGGAAAGCCAGAGGTGATAAAACACCACTGCCCCAACTCCATTTTGTCTTCAGTCCTCAGACAAAACCTGTCTCTGGATCTATTTCTCTGTGACTGAACAAAGGACTGAGACCCTGCTAGGTGTTGGAACAAGCCTGCAAACTCCAGAGGAACAAGCCTGCAAACTGCTTTACATGGACTCTAAATCATTTGTATGTATGTGATTCACTTTGATCCTTTAACATCTCTCATATTTTGTTTCTTTTCTTTTTATATTAAATCTTTAGTTGTGTTTACTAAAGGATTGGCCATCAGTGTGGTATTTTGGGGTAAGATCCAAACCTGTATTGTTCTGTGTAATGTGGCTGGCCCTTTGGGGTCAGGAGACCATGTGCTAGGTGGGAACCAGAGGAGCTGAAGTGCAGTAAAGGGAACTGTTTCTATTTTGGTAGACTTGTAATAACCGGTGTGGGGAATCAGAAGCCTGGTTGTGGCTGACAGGGAGCCTAGGTTAAGTACCACCTGTCAGCATTTAGGGAGTTTGGCTCCCACTTTTGCAGCTTGCCCTGATTTTTGCATTTTCAGGAGGTTACCCCGGGAGGCCCCACTCACAACTTATTCTAGTGGTAAATCACCCTGACAATTAGGAATTTTTTCCTAATGTCCAACCTAAACCTCCCTCTCTGTATTTTAAGTTCATTGCGTCTTGTCCTATCATTGGCATTTAAAGAGAATAATTTTTCTCCCTCCTCCTTGTAACAACCTTTTAGGTACTTGAAAACTGTTATCATGTCCCCTCTCAGTCTCTTCTTTTCCAGACTAAGCAAACCCAGTTCTTTCAATCTTCCCTCACAAGTCAAGTATTCCAGACCTTTAATCATTCTTGTTGCTCTTCTCTGGACTTTCTCCCATTTCTCCACAACCTTCCTGAAATAAGGTGCCCAGAACTGTATTCAATACTTCAGTTCAGGCCTAATCAGCATGGAGTAGAGCAAAAGAATTACTTCTCATGTCTGTCTTACAATAGTTCTGTTAATACATCACAGAATGGTGTTTGCCATAAACTTTATAAGTGTACTTGCTCTGCCATCATCTAAATCAGGGGACTGAAACATGTGGCCCGTGGCCCGCAACGAGACCTGGAATTCAGGGGTTCCCAACCCCTGACCTGTTGGCCAAAAGTGGCCCATGCCCCTGCTGGCTGGGAGCCGGCAGCTGGGCTGCAGCCGCTTGCCTCCCACCCAGGGTCCTGCTGCCTGAGCTCCTTGGCGACGTCGGTGGTGCTTCCAGTTACTGTTGGGGAGGAACCAACTGCCACATGAGAGCTGCGCCGCTCACCAGAGCCCTGGCGCTGGAGCAGGCAGATTCAGTGCCTGGGGTCGGGTCAGGACTTGGGTGTGGGGGTTCTAAGGAGGAGGGCCTGGGGGTGTGGGAAGGGATCCCATGGGGGCTCTGTGCTAGGGCTCTGCCTGGCCTGTCTCCTGCCCTGTCCTGGTGTGCAACTAGGAGCTGGGCTGTGGCTGCTCACCTCCCTTCCAGCTTGGGAATGCATGCAGTCTTTTTTTTCTCTTCCTTCCTTCCTTTTCTTCTTTTTTTTTTTTTTAAACTTTAAAAATTTAATTTTAATAAAAAACCTTTCTAAAAAGGTTTTTAAAAAACCTTTCTAAAAATTAAATTTCAATTAAAATTAATTCAAATTAAATTATTTAAATCCAATTAAATAATTTTAATTACAATAAATTTAAATTCAATTAATTAATATTTAATTTATTTTAATTAAATAAACTGCAGGCCCTTCAGGGTTTTAAAAACTTTATTTTTGGCCTCAAACCAAGAAGGTTGGGAACCACTGATTTATAATGTAAAATTTTAAGTGTGTTTATTTGCTTACTCTTTGTCTTTCTGATGATATCGCCATCTTGAATGGAAGTAATTCTAAAAGTAAATGTGTGTTTTGTTCAGGCCCCTAGAAAGACATCATAAGGCTATCCAGCAGCACTATCTCTAGTTCTAATAATAACTTGTTGTATGAAAAGGTTTCAGCAGCCCTTGGGCCAATATACTAATGCTCATGTGGCCCTCATGATGATTTGAGTTTGAGATCCCTGATCTAAATCATTGATGAAAATATTGAACAGAATAAATGTTCACCTATATTTGTAAATCACTTCAAGACTCTAAGTTAAGAGGAGCTAAAAGATTGCTAAGTATTTAGTAAGGGTAGTACTCAGGGGGAAACACCAATCTCCTTATTAAAATGTCCAGTTGAATAAAAAGTCAGAGGGAAAGAAGTAATGTATACATATCTTCTAAGTTCACTAGATACACTAAGTCTCTCGCAATACATTCTCACACATATAGTGCTCATATGTTCTTTTTAAGTGGTGAAATTCTCATAACTTACATCATTTTAAATACAACAGAGTCCTGTGGCACTTTTAAAGACTAACAGATTTATTTATCGCATGAGCTTTCGTGGGAGAAAATCCCACTTCGTCAGACGCTTTGAAGATAGGAAAGCTCATGCGATAAATAAATCTGTTAGTCTTTAAAAGTGCCACAGGACTCTGTTGTCTTTCTACAATAGACTAACACGGCTACCCCTTTGGAATCATTTTAAATGGACGGGACAAAGCATTGAAGAGTATACTGCAGAAAACAATTGCTCATTAGTTTCAGAGAATTTACTAGATGACCTAATAGGTTCATTTCCATTTCTTAATTTCTGTGATATGCATGTCACATTCACAAGCCCAGTTCTACTCAATAATATGCACACAATTCCCAGAAGCAGCATAGATTCCACATACAGAGAATCAATTATGCTTTTAAAATCATATAATATTTTTCAAGGATTCCAAGGGAGCAATAATAACAATGTTAGTGTAGATGACGCTCTGCTAAAAAGTCATAGACCAGGTGCCATCTTGGGGGAGGTTTTCATCTAAATCTGACTTGGGCAACACATTAGACAATACAAAAGCAAAAAGACATTGATGCGCAATTGGTGAGAAGGAAGATGGGAATGCTTCATAAAAGGAGGTGAAGGAGGGACATGATGCTCAGGAAGTACGGGGTAGAAGCAACGGAGATGAAGGTTACATTCTCCCAGTTGTGTGCACATGACCCAAATTACTGATAAATCGAGAGAGGTGCAAGTATTTTACGGAGAATATACCAATATGTTCTCCAATGGTTGCTTGGGGGAGGTTTAGAGTAAAAAAAGTTAAGGTTTAAGTAAGAGCTTTTCAAGGCCATATAATAAATAATTAATTAATAAATAATAAAATATCTTGTATAAATAATTGCTGGGGTCAGGGCGAGTCATCAAAATGCGTGAAGTAGAGTGGTTTGGCATGAGAACTAGTGCTAAGAAAAGGGACTGTGAGTCAAGAGACAATAGTTCTAGGTCAGACAGTGCCACTAACACACTGTGTAGTCTATGTCAAAAGCAGACTTCATCTTCAGAGGTGTCGAGTACCTAAAATTCTCCTTACAGCCAATAGGTGTATTTGCATTTGACGCCTTAAATGGCTAAAGCTGAACCCCCCAAAATTATGGCAGCTAGAAGCAGAAGACACTTCCAAAAAGGTGGGTGTTATCGTCTCCACTGCCCCGGATTCATCCCCTCCCCACCACCCACAGTTATGAACCAGAGACAGTAACAGTTCCTTCTTCAGGTCATTTACTGTGAAGCTACAATTAATAAGAGGGGGTAATGTGGAACACAAAACTAAACACAACTCCACGAACATTAAAGGCTTGACTAACACGTACTAGCCCTCACTTCTGTCCCACAGCCCTTCCCAACTTTTTGTCTGTCATTCATGACCTCTTTCCTCTACGCATTTCCTAACTGATAACACTGTACATATGTTTTTTGTTTTAAATTAACTAATGTTTGTATTTCACCTTTTGGATATTACTGTTAATCAGGTCAATGCACTCAAAGCCAGAACTACAATTTCCAGAGCTCCCTTAGCTGTCCTACTGCTTTTTTGTGAGCAGAAATGACACTCCTCAATCAGTCAGTGCTCCTTACCAGGTCCTGTCAGGAAGTGCTGCATTCAGTGGGATAGCCACTTCAGAATACTAGACCTGTGAGGTTTATTTGGCTGAAATACTTAGAGGGTGAACTCCCTACTGAAGTTAATGGGAGCTTTGCCCAAGATTCCACTCAATATCTGTGGTGCCTGCAATTAGAATACACCGATAACCAGGATCTTCAGGCTCAGCTATGAAAAGTTATTCCCTGCTTCCAATTTAACTTGGTGGCTGCATTATTGCAGTTATATGCTGCTCAGTATTTTACCATGATAGTCTCCCTCAGAGATGGCTAATGCATTCAGTGCTGTAATGAGAAGAGAATAGATGTTGAACATGAGATCACATTTAGAGGTAACATCTGCTGAAAGGGCATCAGTGGACAGTTTCTGCAGTACATCTCCAATGGGAAGGACGAAAGTAGAAGAGAGAATGTGAAGTAGCTGCTGCCTTTTATTACATAGTTAATTTTGAGCAATCCATGTAATGCGGGTTTTGTCTTCTTTCATATCAACAGATGATCTAACCACATGACACAGAGATAACAAAATCATCAACTCAATGTAAGAATATTTTGCAGCACAGTTACTATAATAATAATAATAATAATAATTAATAAAGCAAACTACATTCCTTCCTCCACATGATGTTATGTATGTATGCTAAAACAAGTACTGTATCGATATATTCTTGTATGTAGATATTATGGACACATACTCTGCTCAGTAAAATGCACTAATTCAAGTTTTGTGTATAATGATCATGCAGCTTTGCAGATGTACATTCCTAGTGTAGAAACGTGCGCAGTTGCTTCTTGTGAATTGACTGGGGTGTGGGCTGACATTCATGAAGGGGGGATATCCCATATGATGTTTGTGACCACCTCTGTTCAAGGACTGATGAATATAGTGTAAATGAGTAAGTTACACTAAGAAAATATCCATACTACACATAACTGACTTCTCTTCCAAGGGGAAATTGATGTGCAATGCCCTGACATCTGCTACCACTTGCAAAGGGGCAAAAATATTTAATATATGCAATGTTTCAAAATAAAATTGCATTTTAAAGGAAATGTTTAAAATTAACTTTAGTCATCACTGTAAGGGAGAGGTAACCGGACCTGAACCCTAGAGGCCCAATTTTCAATTATACAAAGGCCATTCGATGCTACTTTAGTACCGTAAAAGGCCTAAAAGTGGGAAGAGACAGACTCCTGAGAATCCCCACTCTGTAAGAGTACTCCTATAATCTGCATAGTGCTAACATTGGGGGCTCTACAGTACTGATGGAGGTGGCACAGCTAAAGGGCACTGTTCTACAGCAACTCTCTATTTCGTAGGGCCATGGGAAGTACAGTATAAGCTAGAGCAGCCATGGGTTCACCACATCTGTGTTCCCCCCACTCTAGTTTGCGCCATGTTTAAATTCTAGTTTGATGATTCCTTGAGGCAGGGGCCTGTCTAGATATTGATTATGCAAGGCAATAAGACCACATTTGGATGTAGCAGAAAAAAACTCTAAAGATTTAAAAATACATGAACTCCCTTGCTCCTTCTTTAAGTTTTTGTTCCATAGTTCTAATGGAGGGAAGAAGCAGTTTTTAAGAAAAAGAAAAGAAAGGAAAAGGCCAACCAATTCAAACTCTGGCTTCATTCCATAGATCTTAACAATAATTTTTAGATGACAGATTTATATCCTCCTCCTCACTGTCTTTTTTAAGGGTCTGATCCTACTGCCAATAAAGTAAATTGGAGCCTTTCCTAGCAACTTCAATCGCAGCAGCATTAGTTCAAAGTTCATGAAAATTTCTCATATAAGAAGGAGTCTGAGTTCCATTCTTGCCACTGATACAAGGGGCAATGTAAATAGTGGAGCATTTTATGAGAACCACTAGCTAGAACTCATGGCTCTTTACATTCTATTCTCCATTCTATTCTAGAATGGAGAGAGTGGAATTTCCTGTGCAAATGTCTAACCAGGTGATCAGGTGAAAATGTACTTCTTTAGTTCAAAGTGTTTTTTGATGAAAAGGGGCCCCTGCCTCTGCCTGGCAAAGCACTGTGACTAATGAGAAGGAATATTTCTGAACTGGAAAAAAAAAGTGTGCAATGTGTCCTCTGTTTTTGAAACAGTTCCTTGGTATTTCTGATGCAGTGAAATCTTGCCTTGGAGAAAAAGACTGATGTGATCTCCCCAGTAACCAATGGGTGGTGGAGAAAAGGGGTCAAAATACTTCCCCTTTAAAAAGAGTTGGGAGTGGGGGAATGAGCTATAAAATTAGGCAGAACTTTGTGGGGAAGGGGGCAAAAGTAGCCCTATTTATGCAGTGCCTCTTTGATACACAGCATGTGTCCGGGAACTCAAGAGATCCCATAACAGTGAATTAAGCTGAAAGGGTAATTTTTAATTAAAGTGTTGAGGACAGGATTAGAATTCAAAAAGAACTGGAAAATTCAAAAACTGATCTGAAATCAACAAGATGAAATGCAATAAAGACAAGTACCAAGTACTACATTTAGGAAAGAAAATACAAAATGGGGAATAAGTGGCTCGGTGGTAGTACTGCTGCAAAACACCTGCGGTTATACTGCACTCAACTGAACAAAAGCCAACAATGTGATGTGGATGAGAAAAAGGCTAGTACTCTGAGGCGTATCAACAGGAGCATCACCATTAACACACACGAGGTAACTGTTTCACTCTACTTGGCAGTGGTGAGGTTTCTGCTGAAGTACTGTGTTTAGTTTGTCAGTGTCACACTTTAAGAAAGATGTTGGTAAATCGTAGAGAGACCAGAGGAGAACAACAAAAATAATAAAGACTTAGAAAACCTGATCTTTGAGGAAAGGTTACAAAAACTGGGTCTGGTTTACCTTAAGAAAAGACGACTGAAGAGGGAACTGATAAACGGTCTTCAAATATGTGAGGTCTGTTATGAAGAGGATGGTGATCAATTGTTCTTACGAGTCCACTGAAGATAGGACAAGAAGTAGTGAGCTTACTCTCCAGCAAGGGAGATTTAGGTTAGACATTAGCAAAAGCTTTCTAACTATACGAATAGCTAAGCACTGGACTAAGCTTCCAAGGGAGGTTGCTGAATCCCCATCTTTTGAGGTTTTTAAGATGAGGTTAGACAAATACCTACCAGGGATGGTCTAGGTGTGCTTGGTCCTGCCTAAGTGCAGGGGGATGGACTTGATGACTTTTCAAGGTGCCTTCCAGCCTTACATTTCTATGAAAAGTTCAATGCCCATCTGTTCCACATAAATGTTGAGCTGCTGTTATGATACACCTTGATGGGAACAGATCGCCAATCAACATAGCTGATTTAATGTGAATGAGGGTAGGTCCTATATAGTAAGAAATAACAGAGCCAAGGCACAAGCAGATAAAGCAAATGGAACAAAGGTTCCAGAAGGCCGTGATAGCATGACCATGGACACACTTACAAGCACCATAGGTATAACAATCCAGATGAGATGAAAGAATTTATAAATTTATAACTGAGAAACAGAAAAAAGGAAGACGGAATATCAACATCCTCTCCCTTGACAGATGATGACTTGACTGAAGCTGTAAACTATTTCTGATATAAAATATTTCTAAGATAATACTAATATAATTACACATTATTTGAAATGTAAATCACCTACAGGAGACAAACTTTTTTTCATGGGGGTTCAATACATATATGTATATGTATGTATTGAACCCCCATGAAGAAATCTCTCTCTCTCTCTAATATGTATAGTGTCATCACCATACTGCTTGTCATTGTCATAGTTTTTAGAGTTATGGTTATTAATCCTGTATTACATGTGAACTTCTTTATTATTGGTCTATTTTCTGTTTCACTGTAATGGGTAAAAGCAATTTTACTTAATTTTCATCATGGCTAGAATGATAAACACTTAAAATAAGAATCGCAACCATTCCAGAAAGAAACATAAGAGCTTTCTCAAGACCAGCAATGAAGGCCCTTTTCTTACAATTGAGAGTAACTTCATGCATATGAGTAGTCCCACTGAACTCAGTGGCACTTACTCATATGAGTAAGTGTTTACATGATCAGGATCTAAGACAGTATCAATTCATAAAAATACACTTTGATTCTCAAACACTTGGATTTAATATTTCAAATAAGGGAAGTTTTGTTCAGAGAGCTCTTGCAAGACAGCCAAGAAATTCTGTGGGGTCACCAAACCACACTGAATCATTACTGGGGACCATTTGAAGCATATTAGCAGAAAGGGCCACACGTTAGCATAGATTGTGAGCTCTTTCATGCCTAGCATAATGATGTCCTGGTCTATGACTAGGGCTCCTATGTGCTATAATATAAAATATAATAACTATTATAGCACAAAGACAACATTGCAGACTTTCCTTTGATACATGGAAAAATTATTCCTCTCAAGGCCCTTGATTGCACATGTGACTTGACTAGTTAAAGGTCCCTATCAACTGTGGAACACAAAGCATATCTCATCCACCACTTCCCCCTCACAGGGAAAGTTCTGGATTTTTACAGTGCAAACAAACGCCTTGCAAGAGATGTCAACACTGAATAACAGACCCTTTAAATAACAATGTATAGAAGGTATTTTACACCCTTTCAAGAAACATCAACCCTCCTGTGTAAAGGCCTCTCACTGAGACAAGAAGAGGCATATTGGATGAGTCCAGAGGCTGTTACAGCTGCTTGGATCAACATTAAAAAAAAAAAAAAAAAAACTGCAAGGAAGTTAAGAGACTTCTTCCCTCAAAGGGACAGAGTATGTTGTTGCTGGATTGTTCAGCACCATGACTCACCACAGGATCCCAGGTTGCTCTGAGCTACACTAAAACTAGGTTGCCAAGTTGGTCCTGAAGTATTTTAATCTGGTTCATACTATTCTCTTTTGTTAGAATCTAAATCCCAAATAACTTTAGTTATGCTTTGCTAACTGCCAGTTTTGTGTGCAGAACGTGTAAGTCCCATGTTTTATGTAATTGAGGAAAGGACATTGCACTCTTAAGGACAGCTGCACCCATTCACCCAATGTAACAGCAGTCCCATCAGGAAGGGTTAATTTCAAGAGTGCATACTTACAGTTTTGGCAAAACTATCATGGCCACAGATCCCAAACACTGACACATAGGGCTCTTAGGAGTCAGTAAGTCTTCTGACCCACCGCCCAGTGATTTGCTAACACTTGCCAGAACTCAGGGGTCAACATTGGCACAGGACACGCCAGTCCTGTGATCCGATTGGCAAAACTCTTGTCCTGATTAGTTCCCTACTTCTCTTTAAACCAAGCAGAGGAAGACTCATATGAGACTATGAATCTAAGTCATCTGTATAACTGGATTTTTTTCAGTTTAGGACTGTCCCTATATCCTGATTCTGACCTTCTGTATCCTAACCTAGTCCACCGTCTGGCCAGTCTCGGACTCTTGAGCTCCTGGTAACCTGACTGACCTTGCGTCCTGACTCTCAGTCTTCCTTCTGCCTGTCTTGAACTCTCTGTCCTGGTAACCTGACTCTGCCTGCCTCCTGAATGTCATTTGGTCTGTTCTACCTCAGACTCAAGTCTCCTGGTAACCGGTCCCTGCTTACCCTCTGGCTCCCAACTCTTGCTTAGGTCACTAGCCAGACCTGGACATGACAAAAACTGATGCATGTTGTCATGACAGAGATCAGCTCAGGAACTAAGATACCACAGTAGTGAAGGCAATTATAAGAACATTGTTTCATTTTAGCTGACACAGAAACGACCAGGTGCATGTGCAGCCTCAGTCATTTCTTTATTTTTTTAAAACATCATAATCATTTCAATGTGCACTCCTGAGTTGAGACTTTTCAGGTCAAGAGATCTGTGTCGAGATAGGTTCATGTTTAGGCCTAGTAGTCTTGACAATGTCCATTAAATTAGGTCAGTGTGCTTCCCTACGATTAAAAGCTCTTAAATTTATTCCTGCCCTTCTTGAATTATTTATAATGGCATGTAAACTAGGTAGAAATAAACCAGGACATATTTTTCTTTTATTAAAACAGGACACTGATTGGAAGGCTAGGATACATTTCTGTACGTAGGTTTAAGAATTCAAACAAGGTGCAAAACCCTCCTTCTACTGATGTCAAATGGTGTTAGTAGTAATATGAGCTGGAACTAGTACAGCAAATCAGCAGCAGTTATCTTCTAGTTCTGTTACTTTCACTGTGCCCTACTTCTAAAAGTGAATTTCATGCTCATGAAAGGTGCTAGCTTGGCGGTAGTGAAGGCTGAATAATCTCACATATAGATACATACATCTATCACATTTTAACCCAAAGAATGCTGCAGCACTCTCTCTATATATGTATGTATCCATGACAAATAATTTTGCCGGCCATTAAACTACAGCCATGTCTTCGTGGAAAATGGCAGCGATCTAGCAGCATATAGGAAGAATATTGTATCCAGATGAAACTAAAGGAGAAGTTTAGGTAAGCAGAATATAATTGGTCAAATTGAAATTTGGCCATGACACTAGGGTTAACTTTGCTATTATTGCACACAGAACACTGTTTGTAAGGCTCTTTGAAGCCCTCAAGCACCATATAAAAGCCAAGTATTATTACTGGAAGTGGTCAGGAGCTCATTTTTCTAAATCATCCAGAGTAAAATGACTCAAACTATGTAGTTCCTCTAAGCAACATCTTGGGGCATTTGTTCAATTATGACTCAGATAGTGAACCACTTAGTGAAGCAAGCCCATGGCCTCTCATAGTTCCTAAGTGCTCCTTGGAAGTCTTTCATAAAAATATTGACCACACTCAACCCTGTTTTGCTTGAGAGAGCTGATGAATTAGCTAGAAGTATGACTTTGGTCCTATTTCTTCTCAGGGCAAGTAGAGACAACAGACAATAGCATCACAGGCTTCTTCACACCAACTTGTACTTCAGTTCTCAAGATACTTCTAGGAGTTGAAGGTAATTCAGTCTTCTTAGTGATTTTATCCTTGGCCTCTGTACTGAGGCTGTGAACAAGTACATATGCACGTGCCAACCGTGAGGGTGGTTTCTCAGAATTAAGACCATCATCTTGTGTCATTATCATTTGTGATAATATAGCAAAAATAGACCTGACCCACAACCTAAAAACTGAACCATCAGCCCACATCCTTAAACTAGGAGAAAGTCCATCAGTGAATTCAAATTTCATAGTTGTACCTAAATTTATACATGGTCTGCAACTGGAATCCCAAACCCTCACACCTACAAAACTGGGGAAAAACTGGCTCTGGATCTTAGGGTACGTCTACACTTGTAAATTAAGTCGACTTAAGCAGGCTTAAGTCAACTTAATTTACTCTGTGTCTACACTTGAGTTTCCTTAATTTGACTTAAGCAGTTCCTTAAGTCGAATTAAGGAAAAGTTAGTTTGAATTAGTAAAACCTTGTTTTACTTTGAACTAACCCTTAATTCAAACTAGTTAGTTCAAATTAAGTCAATGTGGTCATGTTAGTTTGAACTAACTGCTTAGTTCGAACTAACCGGCACATTGCACTTAATGCAACTGACTAATTCGAACTAGCATTCTAGTGGGGCCGTGCTAGTTCGAATTAAGTTAATTCGAACTAACTAAAATTACTTTGAATTAGTTAGTTTGAATTAACTAATTCAGGGGTCGGCAACCCCCGGCACACATGCCAGAGCTGGCATGCAGGCCGAGCTTGAGTGGCACGCGGTGCCACTCAAATTCACCCGCTGGCCCCACAAACTGCATGGCCAGCAGCTGCAGTGCGCGGCTGAGGGCCCCTGCTGGCCCCGCACCCTGCTGGACAGCAGGAGGCGAGGGGAGGGACGGGGAGTGGAGCAGGTTGCATCACCCTGGCTCGCCCAGAGCCGCACTGTTGCTGGCAGGGCAGAGCCGGCCCCGGCCATGGCCGGCAAGAGGGAGGGTCAGCTCGGCCCGGCGCCGCCACCAGCGGCGAGTGGCCTCTGGTTCCTGGTCCCAGCTCCCGCCGGCTCTGGGTGGGCCGAGCCGACCCACCCTCTTGCCAGCCATGGCCGGCTCTACCCTGCCAGCAGCAGCACGGCTCTGGGCGGGCCAGGGGGACGCTACCTGCTCCACTCCTCTTCCCTCCTTCCGTCCAGCAGGGGGCGGGGCCGAAAGCCCCGCACCGCCCCTGCAGATGGGAGCCGGCCCTGGGGGGCCGGGAACCGGAGGCCGCCCACCGGCTGATGGCAGGGCACCTGAAGCCTGGCCCCGTCCCCGGCACCTGCTGAGGGTGCAGTGGGCGTGGCTGGCACAGAGGCCAGCAAAGATTGCCAACCCCTGAACTAATTCAAAGTAACTTTGGTAAGTGTAGACATAGCCTTAGTAATTATACTAATAATTTGAATTTATATAGCATCTTTCATCAAAGAATCTCAAAGCGCTTTGAAAAGACGAATATTATCCAAGGATAAATGTTATCCTTGTTTACAGATGAGGAAATTGAGGTTATTTTCTGAGGGACATGCTGTGAGTTACTGACCCAGCTGGTAGCAGGGAGGGGGGAAAACATGTTTCCTGACTCCAGGCCCTTATTTTAACTTCTAAAATAAGGCGCTTCTGTAAAGTTCTTTGACATTAAAAAAAGCTATACAAATGCTGAGGTTCTTCTTCTCACCTTTTATTAAAAAAACCAAACCAATACACCAGGGGTGTTGCTGGCACTGGGCACAGGAGGCACCATGTGTCTAGGCCACTGCCCTGAGTCTTGAACTGATCTGGGGCCAGCGGTGGCAGCTCCAGGGGCTGGATCCGGCGTGGTAGTAGTGGCCTCTGGTGGCAGGGGCTGGCAACACCTGGGGGGTAGGGCATAGTGAGCCTGGGGCTGTGCCCTGAATGGCTTTGTGGGGCAAGGACGCCCCTGCAATAAACAACCATTTCAGTCATTATCATACTAGGGTGGATTTGAACTGGCAACCAAGAAGATGGAAGGCTATATATCGTATCATCAATCTCCAGCAATCCTATCTTTGGCTCCCTGTTGTGCACTCAAACTGATTGCTCATAAAAAGGCAATTAAAGATGTGATACAACCAGGGACAGAATAAGGCTAAATACGATTCAAGTCTGAAAAAAAAAACAAAGGGTACCAAACCATTCTAAGGAGTAGAAAAACAATATAGAAAAATAACTTGGGATCCATTTTAAAGGATGAAGGTACTCAGTCATACTTGAATATGAGACAGACATCCAAAATTTTTTTTTTGCTTCATCAAATTTTTAAAAGCCAAATACAAAACCAACTATTACAAAAATAAATTTCAAAATTTAATATTCTCATTATTATTTGTCTTCCAATAATAACCACAATGTGCTAGATATCAGCCACACACTGTGCCTTTTCTAAATAGCTTGCAGTCTAAGAGGAGTTTACACAAATTATGTGGAAATGGATTGAGCACACCTTCAGCATTACTGATGATTTCTTCTGAGGTGTTCTGACCCAGCTGTATGAACTTCAGCAAAAGTACAAATGGAAGGGTCTCTTTATGTAAACTAAGGAATAAGATGGTACTACAGATCCATTTCCACACAACACACCAATGTTTTCAAATAAAGATTTGTAGCACACAAAGAGGTTTTAATCTCCAATGGTACAAAGTAGTTTTGTTGTCTCAAAGTACAGCTATATGGAATAGAGAGCTTACTGGCCTGCATATGCAGTAGATGTGTCACGTGTAGCCAAGAAAGTGCTGATAAAGTATCCACAGCTTAGAGATTTTTACAACCTGGAAAAAGGCACCACACAAATTTAATTTCTACAGTTCTTCAAAAAATGCTCACCAATATGCAGTGTAAGGGAGGTGCATATATGTCATCCAGAAACAGGAATGATATTATTCAGGGTGTAGAATATATAAGGTCCAAGAAATTATGACATTATACAGTACATGAAGAATTTTGTAGAAATCATTCACTGTGTGGAAAAATCAATTTACCTTTTTATGGACACAATGGGACATATTCACAGAGTTACACCAATTTGTTCCCCAAAGTGATAAGATACAATGGCAATTAGAGAAGCATTTAAATTATGACAAACATTTAGCACTGCTTTTATACATAATGATTCTAGACCAATGACATGTCACTGCATCTCAGCAAAATGAACACTTATTGAAGGGATGTATTAATCATACATGCTCAAAATTTCATCCTCAACTGATTAATGATATCTCTATTTTCCATGTCAGTTGTTATACTATCAACATTGTTATGTCTTCCTCTGCATTATCAATTATTTCTACTATGGCTGGAATTTTTGGGCACCTGGTAGCCCTCATTTCTCTCCTTTGTCCATCCACTCTTTTTGAAGTTTGATAGTGGACAATAACGCTAGACCACTTCAGTGTCTGTTCACTGAAGGTTCCATCCTAAGGAAACTTTCATCATCACTCAAGTTATGTTAACAATTACATTGTGACCATTTTTAAAATGTTATTGAAGTTAACTGGTTTATAAAACATTGCCAAGTAGTTTTGTGATACTGTTTCATTAACTTCCAAAGGGGTAGTGTGTTAGTCTATTGCAGAAAAACAACATTGTCCTGTGGCACTTTTAAAGACTAACCGATTTAGTTTCATTAACCGTTACTGCTGAGTGCTGGTGATCACTGAAAAGCCAAATAGTTTCATTTCCCAAAGATACTAAGTGTAAAATTGCCCTGTAGGGATTTTCTTTCTTTAGCTCACCAAGGACTGATGCCATGTCCAACACGTGGTCCGGCTCCTTTTCTCAGGTCTTTCTTTATTCTTCAAATACAAAACTCACAAAGTAAAACAAAACTCTTCCCCAGTCCTCCCACAGGCTATCTGCCTGGAAATGCTCTGGCACTCTCCAGCGATGGCTGTAGATAAAACTGTTACAATGCTTTTGCATATCAGAGACCATTCTTTATGGGGTCATGAGATTTCACCAAAGTGTATCTCATTGTTCCATCCTAGGGTCTTCCATTATTTCATAACTCATTAAAAAAATATAAACAATTACTCACATATGACCCTTTATTAATCTAGAGGGGGATTCCAGAGAAAGGGGACAGGCATATTGAAAACCAACTATTACAAAAATAAATTTCAAAATTTAATATTCTCATTATTATTTGTCTTCCAATAATAACCACAATGTGCTAGATATCAGCCACACACTGTGCCTTTTCTAAATAGCTTGCAGTCTAAGAGGAGTTTACATCAGACCCAACTGGTGGGGGCCAGGTGATTCCTTTATGGGCAGAAAGAGCAGGTGTCTGTGGTAGGCCTACCACAGACACCTGCCCTTTCTGCCCCTAAAGGAATCACCTGGCCCCCACCAGTTGGGTCTGATAATTTCCTCCTTCACCATGCCCAAACATCTGTTCTTAAAGGATTCTGCCTCAGAACAGGATTGGCTGCCCAGGCTGCTAGTAGTTCTTTAAAGAAGCAGACTCGCCTTCCACAACTGCCACTGAAATCAATAGCAATTTTAAGGCTCACTGATTTTAAAAAGAGCCAGGATTTCATCCCAGCTCTGCCCTAGTACTCCTTTGGGTTGTAGACATTTAAGACTCTAAAGTTATTGCTTACCATTTTGATACCCAACCCTTGCCAGCATTCCAATCCCTAACAGTACCACTCTCTAGCAATGGCTGTAGATAAAACCGTTACAATGCTTTTGCATATCAGAGACCATTCTTTATGGGGTCATGAGATTTCACCAAAGTGTATCTCATTGTTCCATCCTAGGGTCTTCCATTATTTCATAACTCATTAAAAAAATATAAACAATTACTCACATTTGACCCTTTAAAGGACTTCTAGAGGGGGATTCCAGAGAAAGGGTACAGGCATATTGAAAGAGACTTGCAAAGCAATTCCTGAGTTACCACTTAGACTGAACACAAAAATATGAATATAGTTCAGTTAGAGATGCTTTATGGTGAGGAATAGTGTAGCTTTATCCTGTTTCCTCTGATCTGATGCAGGACTTTGTGGAATGTAGCCTTTTTATTTGGGTATTTACATTGATATCCATCACGGTAGGAACTGAGCAGCCCCCGATAGTAAGTGATATATCTATCTATATAAATCAACAATGTTCTCCCATTATTTTCCTTTTCTGACAGAAAGAGCAGAGGCAATAGAAGCTTGCTCTGAATGGGAGGGCAAAGGTGCTGTGTATGGACAGTGGAACAATGGGAGTCGGGCCAGTAGAGGAGGTCAGGATGTCAGAAATAGGAAGGGGAATCAGGGTGGGTGCTCTGTATAGGAAGTTGGGGTGTCAGGGAGAGGTGGAGGAGTGGTTCCTTCCTGCTCTCTGGCCTGATCCCAGGTGCTACGGCAACTAAACCAGCCCCCTGGGTCCTACTCTTTCCTTTGCCTATCCCTGTGCATGCCTGCAGTTTACAGTGAATGGCTCATGAGGATAAAAACATGTATCAGCCCCCACGATATTTCCATTGCAGAGGTGCGAACTCCCACTGCATCCCTGATTACACCACTTCTCAAAAAGAGACAGACATTTCTCTTTTTAAATCATTATAGCATACAGAAGAGCCTGCATGTTGGTATGAATAAGGGTAGTGTTGTGGGAAAGTTTGGGCCTAGAAGTGAGTTTTGCATTTAGCTCTGAATGTGGTGAACATACGTGGCCTCCCTTATGTAGTCTACCAGATTACCAGAATAAATAAATTCGTTTCTCTTTAAAAGTGGCACAGAACTCCTTGTTTGTTTTGCTGACATAACACAGCTAGCCCTTTGGAGATTACCTGAGGGTATCCAAAACGCTTGACTTGTCTGCCTGATTATGCAGTACTCTTAGGCTGCCACTTTCTTTAATCTATCTCCAGTAAGTACTTCCAGGAGAGTCACAAAAAATGATAGTGCTGTGTTGCTTTCCAGGAAATCTGATTATAAGCACACCATTTAGTCTGTTCATTTTAAGGTATCTAAAATTTCCAAAACCCTGCTATAATGAATCATTAACTTATATAACCCAGTCTGTAAATCCATCTGACAATAATGCTAACAAATACAATATCTTTGAAACAATCATAATTGATTTAGACTAGCTCTGCATTTTGCTGACATTAGTAGAAGAACTTATTATAGAAGAGGACGGAGACCTACATTTTCTCTAAGAGATTCCAATGCTTGTAGAGCAGCTTAGCAATACAGAAAATGAGACTGTGCTTTTCAGTCAATATTATAGGCATAGCCTGGACAGTACATCTTTCAAAAAATTTAAATTTCTATGAATGCATAAAATATCCCACGATAAAGATCTACATGTGGCAAGAATTCATAAATATGCAGTGGAAAGAATGTTAGCTCAATCAGATTTCTTGCCAATTATTATGGCCTTTGGTAAAGCAGTCACTGCTTGTTCCTCATGTGGAGCCCTTTGAATAATACAAATATATCTGAGAAACAGTAAGCACACAAAACCTGAGAATGGATCAATCTAGTTCAAGTAATTGCACAATCTCTGAATCCACCAAACTAGAGCCCCAAACACGCAAACACTTACAAATGTGCTTTCCTTCCACAAACAGTCCCATGGAAATCAATGGGCCTATGTCACAGTAGTCAGATTAAGCATATGTAGGAGTGAGACCTAACATATTTTGCAACCTACCAATACTGTAGTTTTTGCTATATCAAAACTACTCCAGGTAAATGTATTTTACCTCCCTCCTTGTTGATTTTTTTAATCCATTTTCTCACATTTAAAAGATTAGGGTTCTGACCCACATCAAGATGATGAGTTTGTCATAATTTAAATTTGGAGGTCCAGCAGTAGACCTGTTAAGCTTCTTCTTTATGGAGGGAGACAGGCGCCTCTTTGATTTATAGCAACGCGTATATACTGATCTTTAAAAAATCCCAAGACTAGTCACTTTACTGCTGCACCACTCCTTCCCCAGAGGAGAAAATGAGAGAACATACATATGGTTTAGCAGATGTTCGCCTGGTGGCTTAAGGCGCTAGGTTAGATGAAGGCTGGGGCATAGTGTACGAAGCGCACAGAGCAGAAAATACTGCCCAATGACAAACCATTTGCACCTCTAAAGCGACCCCAGCCCTCCACGCCGCACATCTCATCTGATCTGATCCCACCGGGTGCTCTGAGGGAGACCAAGTTTATGCCCTTGCCTGCTGCCAGTCGGAAGAACGGCGGGTCAGTGGGGTGGGGGAGGGGTGGAGGAAGGGGACTGGAGGGCCGTTGCGGCCCGTTTCCCATCCCTCCCCCCACGCCAGCCGGGTACTGACTGTGGGTGTTTGTGATTCACCCGTCAGCCGCCCGCATTACACCGCTCCCGACAGCCGCGAGGCATTTGTTACCGGCAGGCTCAGCTCCAAAGGGCGCCGCCGCCATCTGCCCCGAGCAGCCCCTTTCCAAAGGACTTACGGGCCAAAGCTTGGGGGGACCCTTCCCCTGAGAAGACCCCGTCTGCCCCCTGCCCCGCCCTCAGAGCCTTCCTAGAAGGCTGTGCCCCTCCCACCGAGGAGCCCGAGCCCGAGCCCGTCCCTGTGCCCGCCAGACTTGGGCCCACAAAAGCGGGCCGCAGCCAACCCACAGCAGGGCGAGCTCTGTCAGTCGCGCGCGTGCGCGTGCACACTGACTGACAGGCGGGGGCCGGGCGGACAAAGCGACGCTCGCGCGCACGTTATTTACCCAGTGGCTCTCCCGGAAGTGACCTCTATCTAGTCCCACAGAACAAAAGCGGGCGGCCGCCGCCATCACGTGACTCCCAGCACCCTGCCGGAACCACGTGACGTATGTACCTGGAAGAGCGGGTCACTAGCCGGCTAGAGACAGACACAGATTTGTGTTCTGCTGCTGCGCTGGGCCGGGCCGCCGCGCGCTGCCTGTCTCCTCCTTCCTGCTTCCGGTTAGCCCGGAATATTCCCGCCCTGCGGGCTGTCTGCCCATCGTCGTGCCGCGGGGAACCGGGCTGGAGCCGGCAGCGGGCCGTGGGGCGAGGCAGCGGGGGAAGGGTCAGTTCTCCCCTCAGCTGGGGGGCGGGGCGGGAACTTTGACGCCAGGGGCCCCGAGACCCTCCCCTCGACCCGGTGTGCGCAGCCGCTGCCCCAGGGTCCGATGTGCCCGGGAGCGACCGGTTGGGTAAAGGGCCCTGGGCCCATCAGCCCGCCGCCCAGTATCAGCAACTCTCGGCGGGATGCGCTGCCCCGCGCGCGCCTTCCCTGGGGGCCGGGACCCGAGCGCGCGGGCGGCCCTTGCCGCAGGCCTTGGTGCAGCGCGGGGTTCCTCTAGCCGCAGCCCAGCGCGGTCTCTGCGTCCGTCGCCCCGCGAACACCGGGCGTGCGGCAGGCCCGAGGCTGTCTGAAGGGAGCAGCCGTAACCAATGGGGCCCCGCCAGCGCCGGGGGCGGAAGATGACCCCCCCCCCCCAATCATCAGCTCGTTATTTACTAGGGACCTTCAGACACTAAAGTACAGTGAGGGGCTGGTGACAAACGCGCCTTAGAGCGTCACAGCTGCTGCCTCCCTCTATGTAAATAAGAGGTGTGCTCTGGTTAACTAGAAAAAGAGTCCTGTGGCACTTTTAGAGGCTAATACATGTATTTATCGCCTGTTTTTCTGCAATAGACTAATACGGCTATCCTTTGGAACCTGAATAACTAGGGCATGGAGACATATCGATACTGCCTCGCACAGGCAGTCTGACTTGCACTGCTTTGGGCACTGTATAATGAAAAGGTTTTATTTGATTTCTGTATAGGGTTTCCCTGCTAGGATGGCAGAGAAGATGTTTGATATCAAAGGCTGGGCCGAATATATTGTGGAATGGGCTGCAAAGGACCCATATGGCTTTCTTACCACTGTGATCTTGGCCCTTACACCATTGTTCCTAGCGAGTGCTGTGCTGTCCTGGAAACTGGCAAAAATGATTGAGGCCAGGGAGCGAGAACAAAAGAAGAAACAGAAACGCCAGGAAAATATTGCAAAAGCCAAACAAACGAAGAAGGATTAAGTGAGGCAAAATGGCTTCCTTTGTGCAAGGATGTGTTTCCTATCTTTTTGATAAAGCACTGGTGTACATTTGTATCTTTAGTATGTTGTTGTTTTCAAAAATGGCTAACCATGTACAAATCTTGATACTCACTTTCAGATGAGTTTACTTTTATATGTTTACATGCCATACACTAAAAGGAATATGTGGGGGAGTGGAGGACTTCTGGGTTTTTAAATGGGATCTGTGCTTTTGACAATTGTTGAAATGTGTCAATATTATGGAAGAAAAAAATTAAAATGTCTGACTTTCTAAAAATACTGCAGTTCATTGGTTTTCTAGAGGCTTAGGTCACTGTTTTTACACAGCCCTTTTTCTGTTGTTGGTTTGTTTTCATTATAGAAGAATTTTTTCCCCTCTGGTTTCAACTTGGCTGTGCAATAGCAGTCTGTTCTGTAGCCATTGTTTCCTTTGTACTTTTAGGAGTTTGTCTTATTATATGAACAGTGTTAGCAGTTCATATTAACTCAACTAAATTTTAATGAGGAGTTGCCAAACTCTGCTTGCTGAACTACAAGAAGTCCAGTGTGCCTTTTCTGGATAGTTCCCAGAAGAAAACTTCTTAGAACCAAGCTGTAGGTAGTTGCCTACTTCATTTTAACAATATCCCAATGTGAACAGCTCTTCCCTACAAAATTCTTTGTACAATTTGGCTATAACTAAACATTCTGGGTTTAGTGGTGGATTAAGAATTAGAGGGGCCCTGTTCTCAGCTTTATTTTCAGACCCTTCCCCCCCCCCCCCCCAGAGGACCCAGCCAAGAAAAAAAAAAAATCTTACCTCCCCCCAGTTTTCATTCTTTTTTTCATCCTCCTCCCCTATTATAAGTAATAGGAAATAAATGAAAATAAAGTGAGGTATCTTGATTATTGTTGTAGTCTAACTTTTGTTCACAGACCACTCTAATGGCCGAGGGTCTCAGCAGACCACTTAATGATCTTTTCAAATGTTGTTCATACTGTTAGCTAAGTATAGTAAAGCATTTCGATGAGTGATTTTTTTTAAAAAAACAAAAACCCTAATAACCTTTCTAAGGTCCACCTGAGTAGAGTTCTCAGCTCACAGTTTAACTTATCTAGATGAAAGCTTGTATTTGCATTACACTAATGTGAACAATGTAAAAATAAAGAGTATATGTGACAGTTGGAGCAGCTGCGGATAAGGAGAGGGAGCTTGGGCAGGGCCCAACACAGAGGGACATCACCTGGGACGAGGCCTTGCAGGCCAGACTGGAAGAGGGACCATGATCCCAATAGGGTGCTGATGCTGGGGAGAAGGACCCTGCCCCCTAGAGCTGTGGTTATCAAATGTTTTTTCTTGGGACCCAGTTGAAAAAAATAATTTATGCCCATGATCTAACAATTACATCTTTCAGCAATGCATTGCTGTCTTTGGGCAGTGGCAGTAGGGAGCACCGCAACTCAGTACCTGAGGGTCTGTGACCCAGTGCTGGGTCTCCCAACCCATGGTTTGAAAACCACTGCCCTGGAGCATGAGGTCATGTGAGAAAGTGTCTGAATTTTTGCATCCCTGTAGTGCGGCCAGGGCCTGGGCAGGAGGCCTGCGCCATGTGAGAAACAGACTATGACCATCTTTTACACTCCAGCGATGCTACATGTGGTGCTGGGGGCAGTGCTGAGTGTTTGCCTTTAACTCTCTATTTTATTTAGAGATTTATTTGATTTTTGGTTGCTGCTCATTTAATAAATTGTATTGCTTTGAACTATATACAATAATTAGTGGGCCAGGGAAATGCCCAGTGAAGAGTTAACACCCTTTCTTGGGAACACTATAGTCCCTGCCCTAGATGAACACAAGATTGAGAGTTGAGCCTCCCAGGAATTTGGGGCCCAGCCTTGTTGGGGTTACAGAGGGAGCCCTTCAGGTTAGGCAGGCCTCTGGGTAAAAGGAATGGGAGTACATCTTTTTGCTAACCAATTCCACTGAGGTAGCGTATGAGTGAGGGTAATTCCCCACAACAGTGGGCCTGTTCCCTTGTTTACACTTAAAAAAACCAGCAAGAGTGCTGTGGCACTTTAAAGACTAACAAATTTCTTTGGGCATAGGCTTTCATGGGCTCCAACCCACTTCATCAGTTGCATCTGATGAAGTGGGTTGGAGCCCACAAAAGTTTATGTCCAAAGAAATCTGTTAGTCTTCAAGGTGCCACAGGACTCTCATTGTTTTTGCTGTACACAGACTAACACAGCTACCCTGTCTGGAACTTGCTTACACTTAGTTGCTGTTATGCTATTAGTGAGACACTGGAAAAATTATGATGCAAATTCTTTGCTAGACTACTTAAAAAAGACCCACACGCATTTAGAGCACAGTTCACAGAATGAGTCTGTAGACTGCAGAAAGCCTGGACTGCTTTGCGACTTGCAGTGCTTATTAAGTTCAGTCATTTGTCAGATCTGACCTGAATTTTGGGGTTCCCCTGTTGCTGGGGGCCCTGTGCCTCCACCCAGTTTGTTTCATGGTAAATCCACCACTGGGTTTAGGTGACTATAAAAGTTAATTCTAGAGGAACGGAGAAATTGCTTTTGATATTACTAGCTTTGAAAGGGTGACTGAGTGAAAAGAAACAAAAGCCAGATATGATTCTAGGGTAATCATTGCAAAATAAGTTGGAACTAAGGCTAACATTTAATTTATCCACATTATTCTTCTTTGGACAAAAAAATAAATTTAGATTAATATAATGCTTTAGCAATTTTTAAACCTAATTTTTATCATAACTTTACTTCCAATGGGTCTGATCTTATTGTGCCAATCAAGTTTCAGACCTTTCCCCAGTAATACATTTTTAATCAGATGGATAGAATTGTGGTTTGTCATAAGGATTCTTGAATATAACCCTTCATTTGATATGTAAAAGGTAACACATATGAAAGCAGATGACATCTCTATTATTGAAAGCGGGAAGTAAATAGATTATAAATACCAATGCAAACAAATGGAGTTTTGTTAAATCAGTTGAATTTAAAAACTGGACGTCTCAGTGAAGATACAGCTATGAAACATTAAGGTGTAACCAGTTGATGGGTTTTCTTCTCTGATTGTTGCTCAAGACAAGTGTTAGAATTTAAAGCACGTTTTCACCTTTTTATGATCTATTGGGTTACATCTTCACTGTTCCTCTTCAATATGGTTACAATTTAATATTTATACAGTTTTGATATTAACAGTTTAAAAATACAGAAGACTCATTCAAAACAAACTACATTGCATAAATAAACAGAATTAATTCTTTATCCTGACTTCCAGAAACATGTAAGCAATGACAGCAGAGTAATCTGATTAAAGAATTGTATGTACCGATTTAAAGAAAAGGTTTTAAGGAGAACAGGTTCAACATACACTGATAAATGAAAATGGTCTCAATTAATTAATTCTTGGACAAAATCTACTAAGTGGTGTGATTTATTGGATACATCATCTGTGAATGCACTGCTATTTCTTATAGTAGGCATAACAAACTCTGTGTGGCAGATGTAAAGTACTCATGCTCTACATCTCCAAATGAAGCATTTATTTACCAGCCGATGGTCCCGACTAGGAACATTTGTCTTGTGTTGGATGTGGAAGGCAGGATTTCAACATTCCTCCCCCCCCCCCCTACAAGTTACAGTTGTAGTCTAGTTAGTAAAGATGGAAAATACCTGTCCTTTTCTTTAATCTATTGCAAGACTGAACAAAACTATAATGTGGGAAACAGTCACTTTAAACCCCATGACACCTGTTTCTACCACTTCCCTTTATTATTTGAACAGTACCTCAGCACATGCTGCATGCTTCCCCCTAGAGCAAAAATACGTGGTAGTGCAGTCGTTCTCAACCTTTCCAGACTACTGTACTACTTTTAGGAGTCTGATTTGTCTTACGTACACCCAAGTTTCACCTCACTTAAACTACCTATTTACAAAATCAGACATAAGAATACAAAAGTGTGTCAACATGCTATTACTGAAAAATTGTTTACTTTCTGATTTTTACCATATAATTATAAAACAAATCAAGTGGAATATAAATATTTACTTGCATTTCAAGCAATTGTCTGTCATTTTAATTTGTTCTGACTTTTGCTAATGCTTTTTATGTAGCCTGTTGTAAAACTAAGTAAACATATGGATGAATTGATGTACCTCCTGCAAGATGTCTGTGTACCCCCACGTGGAACATATACCCTTGGTTGAGAGTCACTGTGCTTGAATGGATGTGGATTTCTAAATCCCCTAAGGAACTGAAAATTCCCAATGAGGCTACAGCCCAGTCTCAGACATGGTGCCGCTGTGGGAGGGATGAAAGGAACAAATAAAATTTGTTAGTAATAACTTTGTATAATGTAGCAAGTAATTTAAAAAAGCAACAAGTTTCTTGTAGACATGGGAAAAGTTAAGGGTTCTTAGAAAAAGGAGAGTAGTGACTTAAAGCAGCGCAGGATGGTTGGTCCAGAGGAAGGAGCTAGCAGGACTGAGAGGTTTAACTGGGGCATCGAAACCAACAGCTTTGGTAGAGTGAAGGTGTGGCTAGAAAGGATTGTACAAAAACAGTTTAGACAAATATGGACAGAAAAATGAACTTGAAATTGATACAGTGGAGAAAGGAGGCATTTAAGAAGGGGCTGGTGGTTGGTATCAGGTTGTGTAAGACAGTCTTCCTTGGCCATTGACAATGTTCGGAGATAAGTTTTTTCTTTCAAAAGTTGCAGGATAGATGCTAAAAGTAAATGCTGCTTATTCTCATATTATAACATAACCCTTCCATCATGGAATTTTTTTTTTTTCCTACATAGAATACTATTTTTCCTTTTGCAGGCAGCGGTAACCACACTCAACTTTTCCACATAAAATGTTATGGGGTCATCAGTCAAGTCATGCTCCATTCTTTACTATTCCTAGAATTGTTTGGAAATATGGCGAGGGAGAGGTGGAGTAACGTACCCCTGGCCTTTTAAATTTCTTTCTAATTCCATGACCATGAACTTGATAGAATTAAAGGAGAACCTCAAATTTCATTTAAGAAGAAAATCTCTCTGCCTTCATAATCTATGGTTACAATCTTCTAAATTAACATAAACCTATTAAGTCCTTAAGATAAGAATACATGGTCCAACTCATTGAAAGATAGGGTAACTCTGAAAACTAGTGACGATGTGTTAACATCCGCACCAATCATTTTAAGAAACATCTATACCTTCTCTTATCTAACAGGTTCTTTTCAAAGGATGCTGAGGCAGGGAAGCAAGAGATCAATCTATCAAGTCACACAGACAGTTAGGAAATGGGGAAGAAGAGGTATCTCTTCTTCAGCCACTAAAAGCTTCAGGTATCTCAAATACCTGAAACCCTAAGTGACCCAAAGCCTACAACTCTTCTTGTCTGACAACTTCTGTAATAAAATTGTGCAATATTCATACTAAATTCCATAGCAAATGAAACATTTTGGGGACAATACGCAACTAAGGTATCATAGAATCTTAGGGCTGGAAGGGACCTCATGAGGTCATTAGTTCAACCCCCTGCTAAAAGCAGGACCACTCCCACTAAATCATCCCAACCAGGGTTTTGTCTAACCGGACCTTCTCCAAATGGAGATTCCGCCGCCTTCCTAGGCAACCCATTCCAATGCTTCACCACCCTCCTAGTGAGGAAGTTTTTCCTAATATCCAACCTTAAACTTCCCAGCTATAACTTGAAACCATTGCTCCTTGTTCTGTCCTCTGTTACTACCGAAAACAGCCTACCTCCTTCCTCTTTGGAGCACCCCTTCAAGTAGTTGACGGTTGTTATCAAATCCCCCCTCAGTCTTCTCTTCTGTAAACTAAATAAACCTAGTTCTTCAGTCTCTCCCTGTAAGTCATGTGCCCCAGCCCTCTACTCATTTTTGTTGCCCTCCGCTGGACTCTAATTTATCCACATCCTTTCTGTAGTGCGGAGCCCAAAACTGGACACAGTATTCCAGATGTGGCCTGACCAGTGTCGAATAGAGGGGAATTATCACATCCCGCGATCTGCTGGCAACACTCCTACTGATGCAGCCCAATGTGCCATTGGCCTTTTTGGCAACAAGAACAGACTGTTGACTCATATCCAGCTTCCTATCCACCATAACCCCCAGGTCCTTTCCTACAGCGCTGCTACTTAGCCCATCGGGCCCCAGCCTGTAGCAGTGCATGGGATTTTTACGTCCTAAATGCAGGAATTTGCACTTGTCCTTGTTGAATCTCATTCCATTGCAGATGTCTATTAGATTTAATATTCTTATTTCAATAAATCATGTTGTTTTTTAATGTTATTGAAGCTCTTACAAATCTGGTATATTCAGCACAGAATCTAGAGCCTGCATATCACAACTTTTATGGAGACCTAACCGTAGCATTCTGCCCTGCTATCAGGTGTGCTAAGGCAGTAGTATAGAGAGCTTAGGTGCTCTGGCCACTAAGTCATGAAAACCTGTACAGAGCAGGGATGCGGGAGAGCCTGTGTTCTGTCTACACTAGGTTTTTACACTTTTCCTATCATGGATGGAGTGGCAACTGTAATCCTGATACGAATTTTACTGGTGTAAGTGTAAGCAGTGACTAGGAAGTCTTGCAATTTGTTTTTATCCTGGGCATTTCTTCCAGCCTCCCCCTCTGCTGATTTCTGTTGACTTTCCTTGTGACCAAGGAGGGCTGGCTGCAGCTAACTCTGAAGCTTGTTCTGAAATATTTAGTACTATTGCTGGAAAATAAGAAAGTGCTCTTATTTGACTCCGACTGATTCTGTGGAGCACTTTACACTACATATAGATGGCTAGCAAGACACACACTTTGTGTTGATTTTACCATCTATTAATGCCGTTACAGGAAACAGTCCCCTAAAATTAACAAAGAGTGTAATCTATTGTTTTAGTGCTCTACATGAATGAGGTCAAACAAACCTTACAATCACTTAAGGGAGCCAACAGCATTGACTATATGAAAAGGAAACAACAGTCAGAGACTCTTAGGGATTCTGTAGAAATACATGATGAAACCAAAAATCATTTCTAAGCCTCATTTCCTACATCAACAAAATAAATAGAATGAACTCAAAATAAGAAGAGCAGTTACTTTAAAAAGAACAAGAATTAAGTAGTAGTTGATTTTGTTTTAATATTAAGATTTACTAATTAGTCACAGTAATGACTAATGATCAAGTCACTGATTTCTAAGTTCTGGTGCTGTAAAAAACAAATGAAAATTAACTTTAATATACCAGTTTATTTCTCACACAGTAGTTGGTAAGCAAAAAAACAGTTTTCTTCAGTCTTGTTGCTTGTTAAAGACAGCACCTATGCAATTTATTGGTAGGATTTTTCACATTCCAACCATTTGTTTATTATGGTTGCTGCTTATCAGGTGGGATCCAGGAACCTGGCTGAAAGGTTTTTGCACTGCTGGTTGGGTCTGGTGAAGGCTCGTCCTTTCCATAGTAAGGAGCTGATGCATGGCCTTTAATTTGAGTTTGAATTGGTTCAGCAACAAGCCCCGTTTTGTATTCCTTCGTCTGAAGAAGTCTGTCCTTTTCAGAAGCTTCTATGACTTTCTGTTTCATTTCTTCTCTGTACTTTTCATTCTTAAGCAGTTCCTGCAAAAAGCCACCATTCAAGAAGGAAAAGTGGTGAAAGGAGACATCAATGTATTTATAATACTGAAATAGCCAAATAAAACCAATAGGCATCTTTTTTCTTAATCTTAATTTTACACATGTCACATGAACTTGTAAAATAAAGACCTTAAAAATTCATGGCTTTGTGATTACTGCCAGTTTAGTCATAATTTAAAAATATTGCAGTAATTTGATTATCTTGTTAAAGCAAGGCTGAAATACACTATTCAAAGCTGACATTAGATCAAAATGGAAGGCTGGTTAAATACACTTATGGTCAAAATGTGAAAAGTACTCATGAAATTAGCTGCACCTTCTACACCCCATGTAAGACCTTGTACCACACAGTTGTTTCACATAATCATTTGCATATCTCTCACACAGATATTAAAATGAAGCACCTAAGTGCCGGTGTAAAAACTCTTTAAAAAGACTTTAAAAAGACAGAATGAACCAGATGCTTCAGGTAACAGTTTCTACAAAAACAATTATAGCAGGAATCAACATTAGTGGTCTCTATCATCTTGCTGAGAGAAAAATCAGAAAGGTTCCAAAATAGACATTAATGGAAATAAAACAAAATTAGAAAATAGTGCCAAAACTCTGAAAACCAGAAAAATAGTTAATAATAAAATAGTGAGTTTTGGCTGGTCTTTTCTTTATCTGCTCAGATATATCCCATACTAGGTGATGATGTATATATCAGTAATACTACTTTCCTAATGCTTAGATTGTAGGACAGCAATTCCCAATTTTTTTCCATTGCAGCCTGCCTCTTATCTGGTCCATCCCTTCCTGAAAGCCATGGTCAGAGCTGGGGCTGCTATTTCGACCCAGGGTCCATGGTTGGGAGCAGAGCTTGCAACGAGGGCCGGAGCTGCACCTGGGACCACGGCAGGAACTGGGGCTGGGAGTGAAGCCATGGTTGGGACCATGGCCAGGAGCAGGGTTGCAGTCAGGACCAGGGGAATTGGAGCTGGAGTTGGTGTGATGGTTCTCCCTCCCACCTGTGCCCCATGGTTTGAAGACCATTGTTGAAAGAGAATCTGAAAAGCAAAAGCAGCAAAAATGACATGTTTTTTTATAGTAATTTCCACCCTAAGATCTTAAAAGCATTTTGAAAACCTTTGTTAAGCAGGTGGTTGTACTCTAGGGTACAGTCCAGACTAGTGAGGTGTGGGGTCACCCCTTTCCTGCAACTTGGGGTGCCTTACAATCCTTTTCTTGCTGTAGCTCCCACCTGTGCTGCTACCAAAGAGTGTGTCAGCATGCAGGGCACACTGCATATAGCCACAGGCATGGTCCAGAAAATCTGACCACAGCATTTTGTCAACACACACTTGCCAGACTCTGGTTTCCAGCATCCTTTAGTTACTACTTGCAAGGTGACCCCAATTTAGGTAATTTCCTCCCTAAAACATGTCTGGCCCTCATATATATTAGGTCCATTGCCCCTCTAAGGGGATCAGTATACAACAGTCTGCTACGATAAATGGAGTTATTCAAGCAATCCACAGCACTGCTTTAGTTTTAATTAAAGAATAAAATGTATTTATTTAACTACAAGGAGATAGATTTTAACTAAGTACAAGTATGAGGCATTCAAGTCAGAAATGGTTAAAAGAAAAACAGATAAAATACTTTCTAAACTTACCAAACTACACTTGGTTCAAGGTGACCTTCTTACTAAAGGTTCCCAAAAAACATTGCTGACCAAGTTTCTGGTCAGGATGTGTTCCTAAAGTGTGATTTCTTTTCTTCTTCATAGATGAAAGAGGGAGAGATGGATAGCGAGAGAGAACTTGAGGTGTTTTTGCCCCTTACTTGGATAGTACAGTTCCCTTCGAAATACATTTTCCAGAGGATTACCCTTAGAAAAGTTTCTCCCAGCTGTGAGGATGGAAACCTGGAGACTCGTGATGGTAAAAGAGGTTTTATACAGTTGTTTGCTGAAGTGCAGATTTGCTTGGTCTCCCTCTTGCTCTTTCAAGGACCTTGTTTATTACTTCTATTTAAACTGAGGTATGCACACCTTCCTAGCAGTTCTGTCCAACTGGAGCTGCATAGGTTTGAGGACGTGCTACCAACATCATTCAGGGGGAATTCATAACTTTATATACAACGTTGCTACACACATTTCATCGTATTATTGACCACTGAATTGTTAGTTTTCAAATGATACTTAAAACTCATATTTTTCACAAAGACTATTACAATAGTGTTCAGGGTGTGACTACAGGGGTGCCTTTGGACACAATGCCATTATTCCAATTATTTAGAATGGGGATAAAAAGGATCTTGAAATACCACAGTAATGGGTTTTTTTTTTAATTGTCAAGATGTAATAATGAATTAACATTGTTGTCCCACCCCACAATCTGTAATTGTGCTTTTCTCAGATTCTATTCCCTTTCTTGAGACAGTTCACCTGGAAATTAAGCAGTGTTCTGAACAGAAAGAAAGAAAGAAAGAAAGAAAGAAAGAAAGAAAGAAAGAAAGAAGGGACAGTTCCTTGCTTGCTTACAGAATTCATAATGTATTTCAAGACATTGATATAGGCTGGTGGTCTGAGCACAAAAAAGTTAGGGTGAAGTAAATCCTGAGTTCTAATTCCAGTTCTGACCCTGACTCTTTGTAATTTTAGACAAGTCTATCTTACATTCTGCCCCAATTTCCCCATCTGTAAAATGTGGATAATTTAACTTAACTTAGAGGGGAGTATTAGTTATGTTTTGAAGAGGAAAGATTATTATTAGACATAACGGATTCAATTTCAACCAGCAAGTGTCCCTCCACCCAAACACTGACCAAACAAACTCACTATTAATAATCTAAGCAGAGACAGAAAGCGTCATAATAAGCATGACACATATATAAAGTCATCAACAACTGGCACACTCTTTTGCCATGAATTCTAGATGTCAATTAATAAAAAATATGAAAAAAATGTATAAAATATTATGACTGTATTCCTGAATACTGTAGATGTCAACTTCTAAAGGCATTACAGTTTTAGTTACCAAGTTTAAGACTCCCTCTTAGTGCAAAATTTAATAAAAAAGTGAGAATTTAAAATATACTGCTCCTTAGATATTAGGCTTTTTCCAATTCCATTTCAAATCCTGTCTGCAGTCTTCAGCCCAAATAACTGCAAAAGGCATTATAAATCCCTCCTTTGTAGCCATGCTGATTTCACTTCTCTATATACATGAGGAGTAGATTGTAGATTGTAGATCAGAGCAACAGCCAGGGACCCTCGACACATCTCTCTTCCACTTCCCTACACACACTCACATTGATGTCCCCAGTGTGCAGGGAACTGCTGTGGAACTGTTCCCCTCCTATCTTGCATAATGAAAGCCTCAAAGAGTTCAAGCCATTTAGCTTAATAGAGAGAAGGTGGTGGTGGTGGGGGACTTGATCAGAATTTATAAATACCTACCTGGGAAACTAAGTGGAATATTCAGTCTAGGAGAGAAAGGTGTAACACAATCCAATAGCTGAAAGCTGAAGCTAGACCAATTCAGACTGAAAATAAGGCATACATTTTTTAACAATGAAATAAAATAACCATTTGGAATAATTTACCAAGAGTCATGATTGGTTTTCCATCACTGACAATTTTTAAATCAAGACTGGATATTTTTCTAAAAAGCTCCGTTCAGGGAATTATTTCGGGAAGTTCTGTGGCCTATGTTATATGGATCAGACCAGTTCCTTCTGGCCTGGGAATCTGACTCTCTTAAATGAACTTTAACAAACTTCTGTTTGTTAAGAATTCATGTGTACATCTGAACAGAAATGTATTTCTATAACAGAAAAGGCACAAGGAAGCTATTTTGAAACATTATTAATAAAGTTTAGTATTCATTTTACAAGGGGCAAAGTTTGTAGCTAAGGAGAAAAAATTAAAATCTAGTAATGTGATAAAAGTTAAACAGATGGGCACACTTCTATTGTATTGCCAAATTGGTTAAACAAATGCATTTTTCGATTTTACAAATTAAACAGTTAAGATGACATAATAGGCCGTTAGGTCATTGTGTTTCAAATCTGGGAGAGAGAGAGAGAAGGGCTCTGGTCATCAGGAAGCACTGAATGTTGTGACCCAAGCAGTTCCTTCTAGCTCAGCCACTGAACATTAACCCAACCATTCTTATCTGGGAGTAGTAACTAAAAAGGTAAATGATGGGCAGTATCGGTGCAGTGCAAACATAAACAGCAGTTGAAGTTAGAAAGATAAATCTGGGTCTGCTAAGAAATCTGTTTAAACCAGACAGTGGCTAGTTAAGTAATGTTTTTGTACAAGAACTGCTTTCTAAGTATTCCTGCCCACCAACAGTAAATATTTGTCAAATCAATGTCAAATGTAATTTATTCAGATTCAGTTTTCACTGGAAACACCCTTTGATCAAATATAATTATTAAAATATATAGTTTTGTGACTTAACATGATTTTTTGAGCTTCTGTGTCCTGCACATTTTAGCAACAAATTGATCTGAATAGTCTTATTTATTACATGGTTTGTTTGTGTTCTTTGCTGGCTAGGGATTTTTGGTCAAAAGATTTTTTTTGTTCTTTGAGCACATACCAAAGTAATTTTTAAACCCTCAAATTAACTAATTATTACATTAAAATAGTTAGTAATTGTTTTAGAAGTAATATTTTCATATACAGTCTAACCCAACCTATAAACATATGCAGCAAAAGAAACAGACTCTTAATTATACTAACAGCCCATATTCTTTAAAGGGTAAAATTGAAGGTTATTCTCCTACAATGGAAAAACACAACTGAGCAGATCTCTTTCAGGATATTGAACTAAGGTCAGCATTTGATCATACTCTGTGAAAATGGTGCTTATGTCATTTTTGTGACCCTTTTAATGAGAGGTGTGCTAATACCCTGATATGAACTGATAATAGCATGAAAATGGCAATTAATCATGTCTAGGGGCACTATAAGTTTAACATGGAAGTATTAAACCAACTTACTGGCAATATACTTACTGTATATAAGCTCAGACATCTATAACAGCCTTGTACAGTTTTAAATGTGATGATGGTACACTTCAGAGCTCAGTAGAACAAGCACTAATTCTATAAGTTACAGGAAGACTAGTTTAAATCCAGTTTAGTCTAATGTGATTAAAATTTTTAACGAGTTACTGTATTGCTATTTCTAAGTTAAAAGAATTTAATGGTATCAACTGAAGTTATTTTCCAGTGGACTTGGCAAAAGTATTTTCCAAGGAGGAGGAGAAGGACGAGGAAATGCATAGGAATTAGAAAGTGACATAACCCGACCAGCACCGTCGCAGTACCATGGAAATTCGGAGTTATTTTAAAGTTTGGTTTTTACCAACGGCAGGACAAGACAAGTAAGTGGAATTTTACAAAAGGCCAAATATATGCGCCTAAGAGAAAGCTGTTGGAATAAGAACATGAAAATTATTCAGGGTGCACTGACAACTAGCATTCTATCTTGAAGAAAGAACAATGCATAGCTGAGGTGCTCCACTAAACTGTCACTCTGAGTCACAGCCTGGCCCCTGCTCCTCCTCTTACTCAGTGTATGATGTAATCTGTACCAGCCCCTTTCCTGGCACAACTTAATTCTCCCTCCATCGTCTCAGCTGTGCTGACTGGAGCGCTAGGAGACAGCCAAGGTTCCACCCACTTCCCACCTACACATGCAGGAAGGAGAGTAGCAACCACAAGCTGCTGCTGTCCCTTACCATGCTGTTAACCGATATATAGGAAGCCAGCACAGGGGTATAAGGGAGCACCTTATTGTCCCAGTACACCCCTGTAAGCCAATATACAAACAAACCGAGGATCAATTAAAGGGAATCAAGGAGAGAAGAATATTGAGCAACATTGAGGAAGACTATATTGCTCAAAAGATCTCTTTGTCCTCTGTTTCTTATCACACCATATCCCAATAATGTAAACCTTATTTTGCAGCTTTTTTGTGGCTTCCGTAATAAAAAAAATCTAATTTGCTAAAATCCTTGTCTATGTGCAAGTGGTTTTTCAAAGAGATATATAGTAAGCTCTTCATGGAGGAAATTCCATTTTAAAACTTCTCAGCTGAAGAAGATGAAAGGAGACAGAAGCAAAAATAAAGTGTACGATTCAAACAGTGTCAAAGAATATTTCTAAATTGCATATAATTTTTGGTGAGGGAATTTGAATTCTATGTAAACTAATCCTTCTGATTGAAGTTGGTTTTCATCATATCACCTCTGAAATAAATAATATTTATGATCAAATAAAAAGAAAAAGCAGGTAGGCTTTGTGGTAACTAAACAGAATGTAATTTTCAGGGTAATTATTCTCTTTTGGGGGCAAAACTATCATTGAAACCTTATGCTTATTACTACTCACTGAAGTACATTTTTTCCTCCCTTGACAAGGAGGCTGTCAAAACAGATAATTATGGAAATGCTAGAAATAGTTTGAAAGAAGACAGGAGCTGTCACAATTTTTTTTTCTTTTTAACATTTCACCTTGTATCCAACTGTGCAATTCAGAAGCCATTTAGTTTTATTACTGCTTATCAAGCACACAATGCATTAGAAATGAAAAGCAGCCATTTACTATGGTATTTTCTATTCCAAACTATTTTCAAGCTTTTTACACCAGTTAAAGAAACATACAAACCTATTTAATCTCTCATAAAATATTAGCATACACATAAAAATGTCAGAACAGTAAGGGTGTAACAAACTGAGAAAATTGTGAACATTTTGAGCTAAATCTATTTCTAATCATCCAGCAGGAAATGCTCTGTTGGTGAAAACCCCAGTGATAACGATTTCACTGCGGCACCAGGCTCACTGAGACACCTGGTATAAGATGACAGCTGGCACAAGGTATCCCTACTACTGATAGCTCTCTGAGTGCTGCAGAGGTATCAGACAGCCAGGCTCAGAAATAAGTCCCTATTCTTCTCTGACCCAATAGCTTGATGTGTATTACCAAGAATCTTGCCTGGTTTTTCCTATCATGCTCTACAGTGCATCAGAATGGGCCCGGGGATTATTTTTATTCCCATTTTATAGACAATGAAACGGTGTGTAATTTACCTAGAGCCACATCCAACAAATCTGTAGCGCACCATGTGCTGTCTACCACCACGCTCAGTCTATTAGAACACATTACTGTCCATACAATTAGTGAAAGTGAGTTCACATGCCATTTGATTTCTATCTTAAAATGACAATTGAGATAAAAAAGTGTCTGAGAGTGACGTGGAGTACAGGATCTTTTTCAAGACTGCAGGGTAGGGTGGTGTTATTGTAGTAGGGGTAGAAAGAAGGGATGAGTAGCCTGTGACTAACTATATTACCTATTGGCTTTCTATGCTGCATGAGAAAAGCCAGATGGTACCCTCTTCCCTCCAGATGTTATGCCTACATGAGGAGGTTTATAAGCAAGTCCTGTTATAAGATGCTGCGTGAAGGACTTTCATTGCCATTAGACTTCGCCCTAGTAATAGGTCATAATGATCTGAAGGTGGTTCAGCTGGATTATCTTTCCTATTCTCCAAGATGGACCAGAGAGGGTCAAGATTCATGGACTACTCTGGCATTGTAGTGAAGGAAGGATTAGTTAGTGTTGGTCAGAAGAATACTCTTGCCCCATTCCTCTTCTCCTTCATGGAGGTACACCACCTTAGAGAGGTTCAGTTCTAAGTTTTCCTTGTTCTTCTTCCAGGTGTAGTAGGAATGAATGGATTAGAAATCAGGGAAGCAGCCCCCATTGCACTGGATGGAATTGCAATAGGGAGATATACATGACCCAAGCCAAATGGAAGGAATGACACTTATTTGGTGAGCATGAGTTATAGTAACCTAGGCATCACCATCAAGATATAAACCAAGCAGTGGTCCTGACCACTATCCAGATAACAGGGTACTGAGCTAGGTAGATATTTGGTCTGATGTGGATGGGCTCTTGGTTCCTAAGAAGGTCCAAACTGAGGAGTTCAAAAGGTTTTTAAAAAAAAATAACTTCATAACAATTGTTAACTCATTTTAAAAGCAAAAATATAAATTTTTTGCATGCTAATTTTAAACAATCTTATCATATCCAAGAATTTTAAAAACAAACTTTGAAAATAATGGCTTGTTTGCCATGGCAGTAGCTTCTGAATATGTATGAAGGCCACACAATGGATGCCTATTAATTGATCGAACATATGGCCAAAGGTGTTAACACAACCCATTCCCTTTTATTAAAGATAAAGAAAAAAGAGTTAAAACATTTGAAATGTAAAGTATTAAATAAGGTTTTTGAACACAATTTGTTCCTTTTCCCTTAGCTGGAGAGAGTGTCTTTAGAAGGAAAATCCCCATGTCTGACAGTCTTTAGACGATATTAAAGATGTTAATAACTGTTCTTTTGGGAAAGAGAGCATTTAATTTAGCTGATCTGGGGCTGTTGTGAAAAGTACAATTCCATTTTATTTCAGCCAGATAAACAAGGAGTTCTGTGGCCCTTTTAAAGACTAACAAATTTATTTATTGCATGTGCTTTTGTGGGAGAAAATCCCACTTCATCAAATGCCATCTTCAAAGCATTTGACGAAGTGGGATTCTCTCCCATGAAAGCTCATGTGATAAATAAATTTGTTAGTCTTTAAAAGGGCCACAGAACTCCTTGTTTATCTGGCTGACCTAGACTAACACGGCTACCCCTTTGGATTTTATTTCAGATGATGTTTGGGATTTAGCTAGCACCAGTTGAAATGGTGATGCCATCTGGGTCTCTTTCTCTGGCTTGGTGTAGTCAGGATCTCTCTAGGATCAGGGTGACAGAGGCCAGAGACCCAGGAGATAGAAGAAAGAGCAGCTATGATGGTGAAGCTTGCTCTGTTCTTCTTATTTCTCATCTCTCCCACCAAATCATCTTTCTTTAAGGACCCAAAAAGGGAGTGATGTATGGAACAATCAATCCTTCCATCATTATTTTGACACACAGATTTTCATTAATTCATTTTGGATTTACATTGTCTTATTTACCACGCATAGTCTCAACACAACCCAGGAGTTATATCATTAGGCTATTTTGTTTAAACTAATTTAGTTTTCTGCCTGGTTTTCTGGCACCTGTTCCCACTAACATTTGTTATTTTAGGTTATTGTGGTCACTTAACTTGCAATAACTTTTTACAGCTAAACTCACACTCAGTATAAATCTGAAAGCCGAGTTACTGTAGCAATACCCCACTTGTATATGAAAAGACAACTTCTGGTAACCCAAACTAACTTATGGAAGCCCAAATAGTTATCAGATAAGCTGATTTGCATGTAATGTGATAATTGATCAGATTTCCTTTGACAGGATAGCATTTGATATACAGTTGCAACTTCTGTCGACTAAAACAGTGGTTTTCAAACCACGGGTCAGAACCCAGTATGGGGTCACAACGCCCCCTATTGCCACCGCCAAAAGACTGTAATGCATTGCTCAAAGATGTAATTGTTGGGTAATGGACATAAATGATTTTTTTCAACTGGGTCTCAAGGAAAAAAGTTTGAAAATCACTGGATTAAAATATTCTGATTAATTTAGACTATAAACTCCTCAGGACAGGAATGTGTCTTTTTAGTTGTCTGGAAAGGTCCAGGCTCACTTCTGGTGCCTCTATACATAGTTAAGAGATGGATACAGCCTAATCACAGAATATTCCAAGATATTTACTCAGTCATCTCTTATTCTATTGGCAAAAGTTTTATTTACTACGTCTTTTATTATTGTTGAGGAACATTTTAATGTTTGTCTTCCTTGTTGCTCAGATTAGATATAACTGACGGGACAAAAATGTTCTTGGGTTTTGACTTGCCAAGCAAATTGGGTGTTGTTCTAAGTAACTGCCCTCCAAAATGGGGAAAGGGGGAAAAATAAAGAACACTGAGTATGTGAAGTACCCTAATGCTGAACAAGTAATTGCCCAATAGAAGTTATTGTTGCAGGATTTCACTACAAGAAAAACTAAATGTAGCAACAATACCAACAGATGAACATCAATTAAATTCCTTGCATGTTACAGCCCACAAGGGGTTGAATTAAAGCATTACGATGAAAATCTGTTCAGAGTGCATGGTGACAAAGGGGAAGGGGGAGACTGAAGAAAGAAAGGTCTTGTTTGTACTATAAATTGTATATCATGCTTGAATACCGTTCTGAACAATAGTTAGGTGACTTAATGCTGACCTCAATTTAGTGATTAATGTAGAGACAGACTAATTGTGTTTAGTAGCACATCAGTAATTGTGATTAAACATAGATGTGAAGTTGAACACTACTTTTGCTGGTCTATGCTGATCACAAATCCATGGTCTGCATCATGTTACCTAACTCTGTTTCACAGCTATTTCAAGTCAAGTTTTGCTGAGAGGACAAGATCTGAGAAGAAAGAGAAAGGGAGACAGGAGTCCAATGGGGCAGAATGGAGGAGGGGAAATAAGAGAAAGGACAATGTATGTTAGAGTTGGGATGGGGGGCAGGAAGGGCAAGGAAAGGTAAGGGGCTAAAGAGAAGGACAATGTTTTAAAATTATGCAGGAGTTTGCCAGGGTACATCTGTTTCCTACCAAAACAGCAGAGGTAGATCTCCAGGTGTTTGAGCTTCAAGAAGTGTAGTGTTTGGATTGTGCTGTGATGATGCAGCGTCACTAAGTGATATGACAGCGCAAAGTGGCAAAGACATGAAACTCAAAATCTGTGCACTCTAGAGCCTTTTGAGACTATTTTCTCACATCTTTCTCCTGGGGTGAGAGTAAGACAAGAAAATTTGTTATACAACAGTTTCAATGGAATATGGTCACAAATATTCCCCAGTTCCATAACTGTCAAAGAGCAGTTACCATATCAACATCATTGTCAAAAAGAGAGTATAATACAGAATACAAACCAGCAAAGGGGTCTAGGGATGACTGAAAATAAAAAACAAAAACTATCAGTATTATCTGGGGAAAAAAATCCAATCTGTTTATTTCTATATAGTGTGTATATACATGTAAAATGGAATACATGGTCTGTTGGAGAATAAAGACTTTATCAGTGCATGTGGACTACGCATATTATCCCAACTGAATGCTGAAAAAAATCATTACCCCACACCATTACATATTTTGCATATGCCATATATATTACAATAATGGTATTGTCAGACTATTTGAGAGTTTTTAATATATGTGTATTAGTTTCATCTATATTATAAAAAACGGGGAAAAACTACCTTAGGGATTAGTTTAGTAACTTTTTTGGGGGGTCAAATTTAGAGGGTGGCTAGGGTTTGTTTTATAAGAGTCTGAATTGTTCCATACTGTACACATTTGTCAGCTTGAAAGAGTAAGTAATATTTCACAATTTTATTCTGTTAAAAAGCAGAGTCCAGAATGCAAAAAGTCCATCACATTAGCACTGTAAAATGTTAATGAAATTATCTTTTGCTGTACTGATGAATATGGTAGCAACTGATTTTGAAGCCTTTATCTGAATGTCGATTGGCATGAAAAAAAAAATCATACTATGACATATGGAGGCTCTGACTTTTAAAAAAATATTCAGAATAGTCATTTTAGAATTCTTTTATTTAGAAGTTTCTGAATGACCACAGTTACTTATCCTGACATCACAATGTAATTTAATTCTGTGTAAGAGAAATTCTATGTAAAAAACCAGCTACATAAACAATGCAGGAATTTCATTTCTACTTCCAGGTCCTGACATTAACACTGTACTATAAAATTCTAAAATAATTTGTATACCTACTGTATATAATTCACATAATACAAAATAGGCAAGCAGCACTCTCTCTCTAAAATGGTTGGACGGTTCAGATCAGTATAACTAATAGGCCTAGTTAAACTGGAATTACAATTGACAAGGCACTTCAGCTCTTACCTCCATTGTGGGTGGATCCTGTCTTCTTTTTCTAAGCCAAGCTGCAAAGAATATTAAAACATTTCAAAGAAGGCAAACATTTCTTGCACCTCAGAGATATAAATTCACAAAACACACAGCCACATGCAGATAAAATTGGCAGGAGACTATAAAACTAAATTCCCCCAAAATATAGTATTTAATTTTTCAGCAATTATTTGCTCTTGCCCCAAACCCCCAACTCCAGAGATGGAAAATTCACCCTCTCAGTTTAGAGAGCATGAACAAGACCTATGCCCTACTTAAATCTTCAAAGTAGGGCTCAAGTAGCACATGTCTTCTGCGACGCTCTCTGCAGAACAGTGACTCTCACCAGAGAAAGCAATAGGAGGACACTCTAGTGAGGGGTGTGATCACTGGCTTTACACCACTTTGGAGAGAGGATTCCTGGATAAAACTAAGGTGTTACAATCCAAATATGTATAAGTTAGTCATGAAAATGTGACCAATAGGATTTATGGTGTGATTCTCAAACACTTACTCATGGCTAAGGTAGTATTCTTGCTCTACAGATAGTCCTGCTGATGAGTACCACTAGCAGAATCTGGCCTATTCTGTGATATACATGTCATGCTGACAGAGATAGCTGCACTTCCAACCTCCTTCTGGTCTCTCTGAACATCCCTCCCCCCAGAGGTTTCTGTCTTTGGGCTTTTACCTCTCTTGGAGCAAAACCACATGATCTCCCTGGGCTGCAGTACCCTGCAATCAACTGTGCTTATCCAAACAGGTAGGCCTGGATTCGGCACCAACAGTTTCTCCCTGTAGGAGTTTGTGGCCAGTGGATTACTCAAAACAGTCTTCTTAAAACCAAATATTGTTTATTCTTAACCAGTGGAATAAAACATAATGTAAGTGGACAAGATTTCTAAAAAACACCACATGGTCTATATGCACGTCTATGTTACATGAGTCCTACCATCTTTAAAATGGAGACATAGCAGGTCTAACTTTCTGGACACCCCAAGCTCTGCAGTCTTAGGGGATGTCAACACTGTAATTAAACTCCTGCAGCTGGCCTATGTCAGCTGCCTCAGGCTCTCAGGGCTCCGGCTATGGAGCTGTTTAATTGCAGTGAATACGTTTGGGCTTGACCTGGAACCCAGTCTCTGGGACCCTCTCCTAACTGGGTGTTTAAATACAGTGTAGACATGCCCTATGTCCTTCAAAGATGTGAGTAAGGGTATGGCTACACTTAATTTGCAGCAAATTCACCACTGTCAGATAGATTCTTTGGGATGAATTGAGCAGAAGTGGAGACCTGCTCAATCGATCCAAAAGTCAATTTAATAAATCCACCCCCAACCCCCCAAAAAGAGTAATGCTGTGCCAATGGGAGCACATTTCCTGTCGGTGCAGCAAAGTGAAGATGTTGTGGCAAGTAGAAGTTAGGAAGTTGATGAGACACACATATCTCCCATTGACTGCCGCCAGGGTGGATTGATTTAAATCAAGGTTTAAATCACCGAGGCAAAATCAATGATTTAAATCAAATGTCTCATTGACACTTCTTCACATATTTCTTAAACAACTGTGCAAATCTTATCACTAAAACATGTTAATTACAACTCAGCATTTTACAATGTCTAGGAAAGTATACTTCGTGTAATTTTTTAGATAACTTGATTTTTATTAATTTAGGAAATAGTACCTAATACTGTGTCAAGCTGCAGAGGCGGCAGCAGCAACAGCAGCAACAGCAGCACATTAGGAATGGTAAGAACTAAATTGCACACAAACACAATAGCACTTATATTTTATTAAAAACAATCTTAAATGTTATATAAATGTTGCACATTTCCAATTGCAGCAGTCTCTTGAGTTGCTGGCTGTCCTTAAATTTTTTTTTTTAAATTTTATTAACTCAGGCAGGTCATCATAACATTAAACATACATTGTCCTTAAAAGTTCTACAACCAGCTCTCATCTTCCTCTCTCCCACTGCCATTTTTATTCATAGATTAAAACAGAAATATGAGTTTTCCTTCTTTTTCAAATTCCAGTCAATTTCTTAGCTTTGAATAATCCCAAACAATGAAAATATTCTCTTTCTACCTGCAAAGGAAGCTACTGCTATGAAAGGTTGGCTTAGCAACTGAAGAAATTCTGTTTCAAGGTGCCTGGCTAATGATTTCCACCAATTCAGGAGAGTGATTTTGTTTAAATCATCATCAACAGTAAATGGACAGCAGAAAACTTCATTTGCATCAAGGATGCAATCTGAATTAGCAGGCACCACACTGAACTCTGGGACCAGCAAAATAGGGAAGCACTGCACGATGGGGAATCTTTGCTCCTGATGTTAATGAACCCACACCTGCACACATCCAGCTCAGCAGTTCAGAACAATTCTAGTCATAGAGACTTTACTGATAGCCAAAATACTGAATCTGCCCTAACTGCATTGTGAGCTCCCTCAATGTAACATTGCCCATAGTAAGGAATGATCAGTTCCTATTGTCCAGCCTGAACAAAATAACCCTGGTGTACTCCCTTAAGTCATTATTTACCCATAAACAGGGCTGTCCCAAGGGAGGGACAGGGCCCAGGGCCAATTGGCCTGGCAGGGCTCCTGTCCCCTTCTCCCGCCCGTGCTGGCCCAGGGGCCAGGCTCTGTGCTCCCACTGCTGTTCCACCCCCAGAACTGCTCTGGGGCCTGGAACTACTATTGACAGATCTGGCCATATGACAGTGACTTTGTGTGTTCCCCTTGCCCCATACCATTTTGTCCCATTCCCTTCCGTGGGAGGGGAGGCGTGACAACAACCCTATTCCTCTCTTTCACCCATGGCCGGGACCCTGTGTGCTCCTCATAACACCCTCTGCCCATGTCCAAGTTTCTGTGCAAGCCTACAGGGTCTGGGTTCCCTCTATTCCCATTTCACCTCACCTGCCACCCCAGAGACCCTGCTTTCACTCCCTCAACATAGGTCCTTGCTTCCACACCCACCCAACCCAGTTCCTCCTTGTGCCACAAAGTAATTCCTCTAGGAAGCATATAGATGTAATGATTCCTGTAGAAGCTAAACGCAGTCTCGTATTTCCCCAGCGACAACTTCCTGAAGTGGCAGAAACAAAATAAATCCACGCCAGGGCAGCTACAGAGCAGCAGGAAGTTGTTATAGTTCTTGTTCCTAATACAGGGTTTATTTCGACACCACTATGCTCATCAGGCAGACACTACATGCTGAAAGACCCAGTGAGAGGTCACATTGCAATGGCTACTCCAGAATCTGTGCAGCTGTGTGCAATTCCCTACCAGCCCTGAGACTCTCGGGAAGTTCTGCTTATGCCTGGAAAAGGTTCCCAGACAGCAATTTGAACTGTATATGAAAGTCCAGAGGCAAATAAACAAGCACTGAAACAGAAGATTGCTGTACTGTTACTAATGGCAGGTACAGAAGCTTAGATATAAACAATGTATTCCATACGGATGGTGGTGGGGAAGAGAAGAAGGGTTGAAGAAATAATGAAAGTGTTTGAGGATCACTGTGTCCCTAAGGGGGAAAAAAAAGTTACTTAGGAAAGATCTACATTCAGGATGAGAACACAGAATGAAGGGGAAACAATAGAGTTTGTCAGGCTTAAAACTAAAAAGTGAGTCTTCTAATATTAAAAATCTCTTTCATTAAATATCAGGTTGTCTGGCGGTTTAACAGTTACTAGGCAATGGATCTGAAGCCAGAAGGAGCAATATGTACATACCGAGCAGCAGAACAAATGGTAACACAAATAAAAAGCTTAGAGATAGGCCGAGAGCTCATGACAGAATATTACAGGTAAACCAGCAAGAGAAAAGCTCACAAAAATTGGCCAAAGGACAGAAACATGGAAAACAGAAAACAAATGCAATGACGTAGCAACCATTATAAATGGCCAGCATTCAGGCAAATATGTAGAAACTGCAGTGAATTCACCCATCATGCTATCACATGCAGAGAAGACAGGAAAGTCCCTGTGTTTCCTCAAGGGTAGAGAAAGATCCCTTATTAAGCATAATAACAGAGGAGTCAGAAAAGACTGGCTAATTAAAATATATACAAATAGCACGTGTGTGACATATAAGATAGACACTGGAGCATACATAAATGGAATAACCAGGAGTGAAATAGTGAAATACAAGGATCACATGAAATTGGAAGAGTCAAAAGTGTCTGTAAAAAACTATTATGAAGGAACAATTCCAGCGGAGGGTGGGTGCACAAATGTAATGGGAAAATGATAAAACAAGAATTTGTGATCAGAGGGAAGCAAATAAAAAGTGTTTTAGCTTTTCCCATATATAAGGTGCTTTGTCTTATTAAGAGGATGTATGCTACTGAGACAGAAAAACATAGAACCAGCTAAGAAAGTATTAATTTCATATGAAGATTTATTCAGAGGCAATGAGCGTCTCTCAGTAACAGACAAGATAAAGAGGAGATGCAGAGCCCGTGGTACACACTACACAAAATTTTCCACAAACCTTAAGAAAGGGGCTAGACATGATAGCAAATGATATCAGAGAAGAATCAAAAGACAGCGTTCACACTTTAATAACGGTACAGAAAAAAGGAGGGGGATTATAACTGCATAATGACTGACTCTAAAGCACAGAACTAGAATACAAGGGGACACTTTCACTTACTCACAAGAAGCGAACTGTGGTCCCAGATGGCAGGAACAATTTTTTTCAGCAAATTAGATGCATCAGCTAGATTTTGGCAGATCTTTTGGACACTGAGAGCTCCAAGATCCGCACTTTCAACACACTGTTTGGCAGACACTACTTCCTAATATTGCTTATCAGAATATGTTCCTCTCAAAATGTATTCCGCCATGCAATGAGCCATATGGTAGACGGCCTAGCAGGCATGAAAGTGTACATTGATGACATAATTTGGGGCAGCACTGCCACTTCACATCAGGGGCTATTGAACAGCATACTGGAAATTGCAAGACCTAACAATGTGATCAAATGTCAATTTTGAGCAAGGGAATAACATACTTAGGAGAGAGACTCACTTCAAAAAGAATTTTGCCTGATGAATCAAAGATTCAGGCAGTACTGAACACAGGGCTGTATTATCCAATCGGCACAGTAGGCACTGTGCCTAGGGCCTACAAAAACTAAAGGGCCTATGAAAATTTGTTTGACCTTTTAAAAAAAAATTATATTATAAAAACTGTAATCAAGATCTCTTCTTGAATATATCGACATCTATCTCTCTATATATGAAGGATAGACAGTGTAAACACAAAGAGGCAGTCATGTCAATGTTAATTTTTTTTTTTTAAATAAAGTGAAAGAAATTAACACTGGAGAAGGACTTTTCAAGATAATTTTGATCACCCATCTACCCACAGAAATCGATACACCCATAAAAATGCCTCCTCCAAAGGGCCTATGAAACAGAAGTGCCTACCTAGGATCTAGGAGGACCTTAATCTGGCCCTGACTGAACATGCTGAGATCTGAAGATAAAATGGGATTCAAATGTTGCTAGGCTAGGCATGTTACATTATGTCAGCAAACTCATATTTAACTGTACAGTACAGTGAGGAAAAGGTTAGGGAAGTACAATGAGATAATAAAGACAAATACTACAATAAAGGAACAAGACCTTTCCCACAGTTAAACAATGAAGACTGAGAATTTGGCAAGATGGGCACTGGCCAGTCTAAGTTATAGCAATCTCAGATGACTCATGTTGCTCACACCTCAGCAACCAAACATGAAGGCTAAATCTTATGACGGAATCTTAAGCACCTTCTCAAAATAGCTTGCAACTGGGCTGAGACAAGTGAAGTGAGAGCAAATGCTGTCTGAAAACAATACACAAAACGGACCCTGTTAATGACCAGGAGACTGAACAGTCTTTTACAGATGAGGATCTGCCTTAAGAGGGTTTGCAAAATAGCAGACTGGGGAGATTGCTGAAATGCCCTACAAGAGTAATCAAGATTGCAATAAAGTAACCTGAAGTGCTGTGAAGTCAGCTATTGTATTTATTATAGTTTGTTATTTTTACAGTGTTTTGATAAGTCCTCCACGAAGTGAAGAGATGCCACACTCCTAGATGCAGTCTTTGGTTTCTTATGGCACACTTCCGGCTGAAGCAGAAACAAAAGCAGCTCAGGACAGGCAGACTGGTGTATGATGCCCTTGTATTTTATTTCAAATTTCTGCCCCAGGATGGATTTAGACTCTCAGTGCCTGTGGTGATGCTCAGGTTAGATTACCATAACATACCATTGGAGCCACACAGGGCATGTAAGACTAGCCTAGGGCAGTTGCAGACTGCAGCTACAAAGAGTAAGAGGAACTGTTACCTTACTCTGTACTTAGTTTCTGTTCATAATAAATGACTGAGCTCTGCTTGTCCTGAAGATACCACTCCTATCACTGTTCCTTAAGTCCCTGCTTCTCATCATCAACACTCCGTGCTATTAACCTGCCAGGTCTCTGCTTAGTTCCCATTATTCCATTCTGGGTCCCTGCTTCCCACTCCCAATCACCATTTCTACTCCCCATCAGGTCCTCCACAGCCCCACCCCCCAGCACTCCCTGTAAGACTTTCTCATTTTTGTTACAGTCCAGGGTCCAGACAATGTCCACACTGATGTGTACATAGCACTAGAGCAGTGCTTCTCAACCACTGTGTTGAGACACAAAAGTGTGTCACAGAAAATTGGCAGCTCAGTTTGGGACTCCTGCTGCCTGTTGCTCTCTGCTGCCCTCAACAGTCCACTCCTACTGCACAACAAAGGCAGCAGCCAGGGCCAGATGAGTAAAGAGACTTAGGGGCTGCAACCCAGAGATCCTGGGCTGGAGGGCGGGAGAGGGGAGGGGCACCACCTGCCCCACAAAAATAAACCCGGCCCCACTGAGCCACACCACCAGGGCACTAGCCTGTGTTGGCTTGATTCTGCCCCCACCCAGGTCCCAGAGTGCTGCATCCTCCAGTATGTCGCAGCCTCCCAAGTGCCACTGCCATTGGCTGACTGTAGTATGTCACGCAGGGGACCATCATCCTTCAGGTGTGTCGCGATGGAAAAAAGGTTGAGAACCACTTCACTAGAGAAGAGCACTTGAGAATTCTCTGGCTGCAAAACCATAAAAATCTGTGGGTTCTCATTTTCCTGTGAATCAGCTTTTCCAGTGCTCCAATCTGCACCAAACCCAGTAGACTTTGCCCACTGATGCCTTCAACGTTCCCAGAAATTTTAGTATTGATCAGATGAGCTGTTCCAAAGTTACAGCATTATTGAAAAATGCCATCCAGTTACATGTTAGTAACTTCACTTGATTAATGAATTATTAATGGACACTTCAAATCCATTACAGATATCCATTATTTGTCAGCATTTAGAAGCAATAGTGCTCTAGCATTAAGCTTATTTGAGCTTCCAATGTACAGAAATGAGGAGTGCATGTCTGTACATTCTGCAAATATTCTCTGTCTCTCCCACTATATTTTTGCACAATAAACAGAAGAAATGCAAGTGGTCAGTAGAGAGGATCAGGACAGATGCAAGGACAGACAACCAGTTCCACATACACATAAATAGCAAAACCTTCTCTTTTGTGTCCAGATAATTAAAACATTTGCTACGATGTTTGAAAATTAAATTGAAAGTGACAGTCAATTAAACATGTTAAAAATTCTTGGCATTAGTTGTGAATGTCTATAAAAATTCCAAGATGGTTTGTGGAGCACACCATGCCAATCTTAACCATTTCTAATACTAACTTACATTCATATAGCTCTTCCGTAGAAAGATCAAGAGCATTCTGCAAGCTGTGTATATAGAGATCATTTCACTGCATCTCTGAAATGCAGCCACCATGGCAATAAATCTGCTCCAGCAATTCCATGAAATTGTTGTTAGGAGGAACACATCTCCAATTAAAATGAGAGGTATTAATAAGGTAGACAAAATGAAATTACCCAATCTGGAATTTAGCCAGGACTCCAAAGTTAATAGCTTTAACACAAGGCTAATACTAAGTTATCTTTAATGACAAGTAGACAAGGCCTCAATTTTTGCCTCCAGTCTACAAGCTGTTACTTTCAAAGTAGTATTTAGGACTGTGTTGGAATTGCAAACTATCACTTTAGGAGCAGATGGGGGTTTCTGGATTTTGCTTGCAGGTTAGAGGGAGCAGCTTCTTTCTACCTCTGAGTGTTTGGGTTTTGGTGTGTTCTGAATATAAAGATACAACATTAAATTAATGTTTAAACCTCCCAACAAGAGTATTTATGTTTTTATGCTGTTAAGCCAGAAAGATTCTTTCCCCAAGAATCAGGCAACATAGATAATACTGAAGAGGTTTATTCATGATACCGGGAAGACTGACAGGACAGCTTCAAATTGGTGGTGTGACAGTGGTCAAATATATATGCTTCTTTGTCAGTTACATAATCCACTTGGTCAAATTCCAAAGGGGTAGCCGTGTTAGTCTATTGTAGAAAGACAACAGAGTCCTGTGGCACTTTTAAAGACTAACAGATTTATTAATCGCATGAGCTTTCGAAAGCTCATGCGATTAATAAATCTGTTAGTCTTTAAAAGTGCCACAGGACTCTGTTGTCTATAATCCACTTGGAATTCTTTACCTATTTACTTACAAGTACAGACTTGTTCCACCCAGAGAGGATAGAGGTGATAATGACCGATGCAGAGACACTAATTACATTAAAGGCCCTATGACTACATTCAGGGTGGGGTGGGAGGATGGGATGGAGAGGAGAGTCCTTACAGATAGTTGGAAATGTATTGTTCCCATCTAAACCAGAATTTCTCAATACGCAGCTGGCCACTGCTATGGAACCATGGGATAGGTGCCCAGAATTCATCGCGCTGCACTGCGATATTGCAAAGAACTCTGTTGCGTTGCAAGGAGCGACATGTATACGCACTCTCCCGCAATAAAGGTCACGTGTTTTTTATAGTGCGATTGCCATGTTGCGCTTTAATCTGATCGTGTGTACATAGCCTGAATGTTCACAGCATCCTTGTCCTTGGGTGGGTCTGGTTTGACTATCTATTAACTTGAGTTTCATGCCAATACTTACTGGCAGGAAAAGCATCCAAGCTATAACAGATGAGACCTGACAGAGAAAAGTTTACAGAGATAGAAAAAACATTAAAGCCTAACAATGCTATGAAACATATCAATTCTCTGCTGTGTCTGGGTTCCCTTGGAGGCCTTTCAATCCTGATACAAACCTTGCCCTTACAGAAAAGTCAGCATGGAATAGGCAACAGTAACTTGTTTACAAAATTTTCACAGAAAACAGTAAGAAAATTAGATCCTATGCTATAGGCTGGTTAAGGGGAAAAAATGTGATTTTCTATTCATTTCTATAGAACTCTATCTGTTTTAGCGCTTACACTTTATACGATTTTCTCCATTGCAACATTTGGCAAGATCATAGCCTAAATTGGTATGTTTATGAAACTGTCACACTTTTCATCAGATGGCACTCAATAAAGTACCGATTAAAATTGCATTTTACATTGCAAAAACACTAGACAGAGACGAGAAGTAAGAGACTCCTGATAGTTAATAAGGGAACAAGTGAGAAGCTCGTGGCACACCAGCCTTCTCTTCTACCAGAGATCATCTTTGGACCATCACCAACAGCAGTTCTGGTGGTGTAGGGAAAAGGGGCAAAGCAGTGGACATGTTAGAAGCACAATGAAAAGTGTCCAGCAGACACAAAACAACAGTGAGAAAGCACGGAAAGAGAAGGCAGCTTTAATGTTGAATAAAAAAGGCAGTGTTTAAACTCAATGTACAGATGATTATTTCCAACAGTATCTCTCTATATCAGGGGTCCTCAAACTATGGCCCGCGGGCCGGATACGGCCCGCCAAGGCTATTGACCCGGCCCGCGCCCCTGCTGCGGCCTGCCGCATGCGTCCGGGGCAGTGGCGTGGCCACGGCTGGGGCAGGCTCCCGGGCTCCCACCCGCCGGCTGCCTCGGCTTCCCGGCCCGGAGCCGACCCCACCCCGCTCTGCCGACAGCGTCGGCCTTCCGGCACGGGGCCAGGATCGGTCCCCGTTGCCGGGGCCGCATTCGGGTCCCCGCCGCTGCTCCCTCCCAGCTGCGCAGCCTCCTGCTGCGGCCGGGCTGGGGAGATTCAAATCTCCCGCCCTGAGCATGCTCAGTGAGAGCGTGCTCAGGGTGGGAGTGGCCTGGCGCTGAAGCGGCTCTGCCGGCCGTCCCCTGGAGTTCCCAGCCTCCGGCCAGGTAAGGGGGCTGGGGGAGGCCTGGAGAGGGGTGGGGGGGACAAGGAGACTGGCCGCGTTAGAGGGGTGGGGGGGACAAGGAGACTGGCAGGGTTAGAGGGGTGGGGGGCACAAGGAGAGTGGCTGGTCAGAGGGGTGGGGGGCACAAGGACAGTGGCTGGTTAGAGCGGTGGGGGGCATGAGGAGACTGGTGGGGGCTGGGGAGGGGTGGAGGAGACTGGTGGGGGCTGGGGAGGGGTGGAGGACAGTGTTCCCTTTAAGCTGCGTGGGTGCGTGGCCGTGCAGCGGCCGTCACAACCCCCACGCAGCACGGAGGGACCCCCGCGCAGGCCGGCAGCCCCCACCGCCCCCTCCACACCACCAGGGCTGCTTCCTTCCTCTTCTTTCTTCCTTTCCTTTTTTTCTTTTTCTCTTCTTTGTCTTCCTCTCCCCTGCCTTCCTTTCTCTTCCCTGCCTTCCTTTCTCTTCTTTCTTTCTTTCTTTCTTTCTTTCTTTCTTTCTTTCTTTCTTTC
>ML685768.1:10774647-10921732 GCA_007922175.1 Pelusios castaneus
CTTCTTAATAATCCTCCCTGGGCTTTTTTTGATGTGCATTTAGGCATAGAATCATAGAATCATAGAATAATAGGGTTGGAAGGGACCTCACGAGGTCATCTAGTCCAACCCCCTGCTAAAAAGCAGGACCACTCCCCCTAAATTATCCCAGCCAGAGTTTTGTCTAACCGAGCCTTAAAAATCTCCAAAGATGAAGATTCTACCACCTCCCTAGATAGCCCATTCCAATGCTTCACCACCCTCCTCGTGAGAAAGTTTTTCCTAATATCCAACCTTGACCTCCCCAGCTGTAATTTGAAACCATTGCTCCTTGTTCTGTCGTCTGTTACCCTCGAGAACAGCCTAGCTCCCTCCTCTTTGGAGCAACCCTTCAAGTAGTTGAAGGTTGCTATCAAATCTCCCCTCAGTCTTCTCTTCTCTAGACTAAATAAGCCTAGTTCCTTCAATCTCTCCTCATAAGTCATGTGCCCCAGCCCCCTAATCATTTTTGTTGCCCTCCGCTGGACTCTTTCTAATTTGTCCACATCCTTTCTGTAGTGGGGAGCCCAAAACTGGACACAGTACTCCAGATGCGGCCTGACCAGTGTCGAATAGAGGGGAATTATCACATCCCTCGATCTGCTGGCAATACTCCTACTGATGCAGCCTAATATGCCATTGGCCTTTTTGGCAACAAGGGCACACTGTTGGCTCATATTCATCTTCCCGTCCACCATAACTCCCAGGTCCTTTTCTACAGCGCTGCTACTTAGCTGATCGGTCCCCAGCCTGTAGCAGTGCATGGGATTTTTCCGTCCTAAGTGCAGGACTTTGCACTTGTCTTTGTTGAACCTCATGAGGTTTCTTTCGGCCCACTGTTCCAATTTGTCCAAGTCTCTCTGGATCCTGTCCCTGCCCTCCAGAGTATCTACCATTCCCCCCAACTTGGTGTCATCCGCAAACTTACTAAGCACGCAGTCTATTCCATCATCAAGATCATTAATGAAGATGTTGAATAGAACCGGCCCCAGGACCGACCCCTGGGGCACTCCACTCGTTACCGGTTGCCAACCAGACATCGAGCCATTGATTCCTACCCGCTGAGCCCGTTGATCTAACCAGTTTTCGATCCACCTTACGGTCCACTCATCCAACCCATACTTCCTTAACTTGCCAACGAGAATGTTGTGGGAAACCGTATCAAAAGCCTTGCTAAAGTCAAGGTATATCACGTCAACGGCTCTTCCCGCATCCACAAATCCAGTCATCTCATCATAGAAGGAAATCAGGTTGGTCAGGCACGATTTGCCCTTGGTGAATCCATGTTGACTGTTCCTGATCACTCTATTTTCCTCCAAGTGTTTCAGGATGGATTCCTTGAGGACCTGCTCCATGATTTTCCCAGGGATTGAGGTGAGGCTGACCGGTCTGTAGTTCCCCGGATCCTCCTTTTTCCCTTTCTTAAAGATAGGTACTATATTTGCCTTTTTCCAATCCTCCGGGACCACCCCCGTTCGCCACGAGTTCTCAAAGATAATGGCCAGGGGCTCTGCAATCACTTCCCCCAACTCCCTCAGCACCCTCGGATGCAGTTCATCCGGCCCCATGGACTTGTGCACTTCCAATTTCATTAAGTGTTCCCTAACCTGACTTTCCATCACTGAGGGCCACTCTTCTCTCCAGTCCGCGTTACCCCGTGTAGTAGCCTGGGAGCTGGCCCGCCCTGTGAAGACTGAAGTAAAAAAAGCATTGAGTACTTCAGCCTTTTCCGCATCATCCTCCACGAGGATGCCTGCCCCATTCAGTAAGGGACCTACACCACCTCTGATCCTTTTCTTGTTGCTGATATACTTATAGAATCCCTTTCTGTTATCCTTCACATCTCTTGCTAGCTGCAACTCCAATTGTCCTTTGGCCTTTCGGATTTGATCCCTGCAGTCCCGAGCAATATCTTTATACGCCTCCCTTGTCATCTGTCCAAGCTTCCACTTCTTGTAAGCTTCCCTTTTATGTTTCAGCTCCCCGCAGAGTTCCCTGCTAAGCCACGCTGGTCGCCGTCCACATTTGCTGTTCTTTCTGCACATCGGAATGTTATCTTCCTGTGCCTTTAACAGGGTTTCTTTAAAATACAGCCAGCTGTCTTGGACACCTTTCCCCTTCAGATCAGCTTCCCATGGGACCCTGCCCATCAGCTCCCTAAGGGAGCCAAAATCTGCTTTTCTGAAGTCCAGGGTGTGTGTTCTGCTTCTTTCCTTCCTTCCATTGATCAGGATCCTGAACTCTACCATCTCATGGTCGCTGCTGCCCAGGTTGCCATTTACTTCTACTTCCCCGATCAATTCTTCTCTGTTTGTGAGCAATAGGTCTAGAGGTGCAAGGCCCCTAGTTGGTTCCTCCAGCATTTGTACTAGGAAGTTGTCTTCAATATTCTCCAAAAACTTCCTGGATTGCCTGTGCACTGCTGTATTATCTTCCCAGCAGACATCAGGATAATTGAAGTCCCCCATAAGAACCAGGGCCTGCGACGATCTGGAAACTTCTGTTAGTTGTCCATAGAACGCCTCATCCACCTCCTCTTTCTGGTCTGGCGGTCTGTAGCAGACACCCACCACAACATCCCCCTTGTTGCATTCTCCCCTAAACTTAACCCACAAGCTTTCAACCATCTTGTTTCCACTTTCATAGTGGAGCTCCGAGCAGTCGTACAGCTCTTTTACATATAACGCTACTCCTCCCCCCCTTTTTCCCTGCCTGTCCTTCCTGAACAATTTATATCCATCCATGGCAGTGCTCCAGTCATGCAAGTTATCCCACCACGTTTCTGTTATTCCAATTATATCATAGTTCCTTGTCTGTGCCAGTACTACCAATTCTTCCTGCTTGTTTCCCAGGCTCCTCGCATTTGTGTACAGGCACCTAAGATACCGGGCCCATTGCCCTACTTTGCCCTGTCGATTCTCCCTCCTGTCGCATCTTCCCCCTTGCAATTTCTTCCGGTGTCGTCCTTCCCCACTCACCTGAGGTATTATGACTTTATCAAGAAATAAACAATTATTTGACCCCTGCCCCCAGTTCCAACTACCCCGTCTTTTATTCCTGCTGTTACAGCCCCAGCATCCCCCAAGTTCCATCCCTTCCCCCAGGTTTCCCTCAGTTTCACTTACCTGTGGGTGTTGGTCATCTTCCCCCTTCGGACCTAGTTTAAAGCCCTCCTCACCAGGTTAGCCAGTCTGCTTCCAAATACGCTCTTTCCCTTCCTGGATAGGTGGAGGTCATCCTTAGAGGTTTTTAAGGTATGGCTTGACAAAGCCCTGGGAAGATTAAATTGGGCTTAGTCCTACTTTGAGCAGGGAGTTGGATTAGATAACTTCCTCAGGTCCCTTCCAACCCTAATCTTCTACAATTCTAGGGGGAAAATACTTATGCAGGTATGAAACTTTATTCACATGAGTACATTAGGCATGCACTTAAGTGTTTGCAAGATCAAAGCCATAATCACAAACTATGATGAGAAAAGACCGTTAGCAGTTAAAGGAACAAATGTGTGTATAAATAGATGACTAGCAATTATCTTATTTAACAAAAACCAACTGTTTAAACCATATACCCAAGATAGAACAGGTACAGTATTTTATATTCTCTACCCCAACACATCCGTCACCCAAATTTAGAGATGGAAAAGATCATCTAGTCCAATAGTTTTCAACCTTCTTTCGTCTACAGACCCTTTCAACATTTTGCATACAAGTGTGGATCCCTTTGGCGATCTCAAATGCAGTCTGCAGTTCCCCAAGGATCCATAGACCACACGTTGAAAACAACTGATCTAGTCAATCCCCTTTGTGCCTCTAATATACTTTTCTAATGTTTTGTCTTGTCCAGTTTTAAATGATTGAAGCAATGATATTTACAGTACATTTAAGTATTATTGTTGAAGGATATGTATGATAGCTGCTTTAATGCGTGTTATTGAATCAGTGCTCCTTAACTTTTTTAAATTCAAAAAATGCATCTAGTGAAGGTTATCCCTAGAAAAGTTTCTACATGAACACTCCTCCCCCCTACACCAACACAGCAAAATACTTTCACATACCGTCAGTCAAGAAACATTAGGTCTAGCAAAGTGGAGGAGGTAATACAGATATGCATGGATTACGACCAAACAGGAGGGTTTTTCTGCAAAGCTTTTGAAAATGAATTGACTGCCTGCATTTCAAATTGCCTAATTATGTTGCTGTTGCTAATTATAACTATCTGGTACTTTCTGCATTCTGTGCTCATTATTTTGCTACCTTTGTCCGACTGCAAATTTGCAAGATAACTGGACATTTCATACCTTGAGACTTTGGCATTCTTTTATCAGTGCTCATTTGCATTCTCATTAGCATGCATGAGATTTTCATTGAACTTTAGTACTCCTACTGGCACATAATGCACTGTAACAAGTGTAAAAGTGAGCATGCAAATAAAGACTCCCATTAATCACTAAACGTTACCCATCCAAAAAAAAATCACTCTAGAACAGACAGGCAATAAAATGCTGCATGAAGCATGCAATTCCTTGAATCTCCAAAGGCACTGAAAACAACTGATACCCTTTCAGGAGCACTGCTGACATGAGTTGAGGAGGTAACAGATATTCTATCACTAGATAGGGTAGGTGACCATTCAAAATTACAATTACAGAAAGGTTATCAGTTGTCTGCATCCATGAAATACTGCCCTAGAAAAAAATGGATCCTTTTCTTTCCTTATAGAGAAGAGGAAAGTGTAGTATAACAGGAAGTTTTATCTAATCACAAAGTTATCTATGTTTATACTGACAACAGAGTCCTGTGGCACTTTTAAAGACTAACAGATTTATTTATCACATGAGCTTTCGTGCAAGAAAATCCCACTTCGTCAGACGCTTTGAAGATAGGAAAGTTACAGAGTGGGAGGAAATTAAATGCAGGGGAGTGTATGACATAGCATCAGGTCAGGCTGTAACAGCAAATCAAAATAGGTGTTAGGATTCAAAACACTGGGGAACAGCACATAGAGGAGGGGGACGTCAAATCACTTGTAATGCGAGAAAAATCCATAGTCCCTGTTTAACCCCAAGACAACTGAGTCAAATTTGCATATAAGTTCGAGTTCTGCAGTCTCTCTTTGAAGCTGTGATTTGTTATTCATCTGTTTCAACACAGCTATTAACAAGTCGTCAAGGGAGTGAGCAGGGAGATTGAAGTGTTCCCCTACAGGTTTTGCAGTGTTGCAATTTCTGATGTCAGATTTGTGTCCATTGATTCTTTGGCGCAGAGACTGTCCTGTCTGTCCAATATATAAGGCAGAGGGGCATTTCCGGCACATGATGGCATAAATCGCATTGGTGGATGAGCAGGTGAACGAACCCTTGATGGAGTAGGTGGCTTGATTAGGCCCTGTGATGGTGTCATCAGTGTAGACATGAGGGCAAAGTTGGCAGCGTGGTCTGCTGCAGGGCTGTGTTCCTGCTTTAGTGTTTCTGTTCTGTGATCTGTAGTTGCTGGTAAGTATCCTTTTAAGATTAGGGGGCTGTCTGAAAGCAAGGAGAGGTCTGTCTCCTAAGGCTTGAGAGAGTGCGGGATCATCTTGTAAAATAGGCTGTAGATTTTTGATGATATGTTGAAGAGGTCTGGCTTGGGGGTTGCAGGTGGTGACCAATGGCGTTCTGTTGTTGTTTTTCATGGGCTTCTCCTGCAGTAGTTGACTTCTGGGTACCCATCTGGCTCTGTCAATTTGTTTCTTCACTTCTGCGGGTTTGTACTGTAAGTTTTAAGAATGCCTGGTAGAGATCCTGAAGGTGTCTGTCTCTGTCTAAAGGGTCAGAGCAAATGCGGTTATATCTTAGGGCGTGACTGTACACAATGGATCGTGTGGTGTGTCGAGGATGGAAGCTCGAGGGATGTCGGTATAGTTACCGACATGAAGGAGGGCACCTTCTTCCCTGACCACACCATCACCATCAGGGACATGCAGGTGCCAGTTCTGATCCTCGGGGATGCCACCTACCTCTTGCTCCCCTGGCTGATGATGCCATACTCGCGCCACATGGATGCCAGCAGGGACCTCTTCAATTGGAGCACAGCATCGTTGAGAGGGCCGAAGCCCACTGGAGGGCCCTCCTGACTTGCCTGCAGCTCGGTGAGAGCAATCGCCCGGTGGTCATCAGCGCATGCTGCTGCCTCCACAACCTCTGCGAGCTGCAGGGGGAAAGGCTCCCCCCATCTGGGAGGCCGAGGCCGAGTGGCTCGCTGTGCAGTATGAGCAGCCCGATGACATCCTGCCCCAGACTCAGCGGGGCCAGCGGCATCCAGGATGCGCTGAGGGCCCACTTCAACAGTGAGGAGCACTGAGGGGTGGGCCTGCTATCAGGCCCTGTCACTGCCACCACCCACCCATGCCTGCCACCCCCACGCACCCATCTCCTCCCTGTCTCTACACCAATAAAAAGCATGAGGCACTGTATAACAGTGCTCAGGGTGTTTATTCAGAGGGGGAAATGGGGGCTGGGAGCTACAAGGGTTGGGAGGTTTGGGGGGAGTGAAGAGGGTCGGGGGGAGGGGCCAGTCATAGTGGCCTCCGGAAGGCGGGTCCTGGGCTTGCAGATGTCCGCCTCGGGTCCTGGCCCGCCAGCGAGGAGGGCTGCCTCTGGGGTGTTGGGCAGAGCCCGGAGGGAACAGGTCCTCCAGGGACTGGGTCTGCCACTCCATGAGGTCGAGCATGCGCTCGAGCAGCCTCTGTTTGCCCCCCTGCAGCCCCTGCTCGACCCTCCAGTGGGCATCCTCCTGCTCCTGTCGCGCCGCCAGGCGTGCCTCGGTCCGCTCGCAGATGCGGACCAGGTCTTCGAGGAGCTCTTCCCACGAGTGACGCACCCTCCTTCTCCTCGTGACCCGGCCTGGTGGGGCCCCAGGAGTGCCACGTGTCAAGGGCACAGGGGCTGCTGGGGAGAAACAAAGAAGAGGGTCCCTCCCATTAGCTAGTGCAGTGTGCAGCCTGACAGCAGCTGCTGTCTCCTGACCATCCCCCTGCTTCCCAGTCCTTGTCCTTCGGGACAGGGCCCCCTTGGTACACACCGGTATGCTGTACTGCCCAGGTCGGGAGCAGTGCCCATGGTGGTGTGCTGCAGGCAGCCCTGCCTCGGGGGTCTCTCCTGAGGCCAGGTGCCCACTGGTGTCAGGCGCATGCTGTCTGGCCTTGGTACTCCCGCCTATGGTCCCCCCGCCCCAACTCCAGACACGCGACTGCACCGCTTGCCCCCCAGTTACCCCCACCCCTGCCACGCAGCCCCCAGCCCTCTGCCCCTGTGGGAGCGCCTTCCCCCCTGACCCTGCCTGTCCCTGGGCCATGTCCCCGTGCAGTCCCTGTCCCACAGGCATGCCCGGCCCTGCTTGCAGGGAGGGAGAGAGGGAGGGAGCACTCACCAGCTGGTGTGTGGCACGATGTCCCCTTGCCTGGGTCGTCTTCAGTAGCGGGAACCTGCTCCTCTCCCTCCTCCTGTGAGGCTGGGTCTGCCATCAGGGCAGGGATGTGCTCCAGGCTGGCAGCTGGCTCCGGGGCTGGCGAGATGCCCTCCTGCTCCTGCTGGGCGCTGGCCTCCCCCTGCTCCAGCACCACAGTCTCATCCCCAGAGCCCTCCTCCTGGTCGTTGTCGAGGGAGGGGGGCTCGGCAGAGTCGATGGTGTAGGCTGGCAGGCTGCCGCTCTCCTGGCCCAGACGGGCATCCAGCTGCTGGTAGTACCAGCAGCTGGTGGGGGCTGCCCCTGTCTGGAGCATCTCCTCCCGGGCCTTTTGGTAGCCCTGGCGGAGGTCCTTGATCTTGACCCGGACCTGCTGGGTGTCCCGGGTGTGGCCCTTGGCAGCCAGGGCCTGGGAGATGGAGGCAGACACCTCAACTTAAGGAACTGCTTAAATCGACTTAAGGAAAGCCCAGTGTGGATGCGGAGTAGTTTAAGTTGACGTAAGCCTCCTTAAGTCAACTTAATTTGTAAGTGTAGACACACCCAAAGAGTTATCTTCTTTCCAGAGGCCTTCCTTGTGCTAAGCTGAAATGGAGGGGTGCCTGAAGGCGCATCTTTGAAGCAAACAATCCTTAAGGATTATCAACAGGTGAAGAGATTGGGTCCAGGCAGAAAAAAGGGAGAGCTGTAATCTAGATGAAGCCAGCTCTATTCAGGTCTCTAGAAAAAGTAGAAAATCTCCCCCAAAAAGGATGAGAGAGAGAGAGGTGTTGGTACAGTTCTTTAAAACCACAGAGGTGAGAAATTTGGGGGACTGAAATACAGTGGCAATCTTCCTTTGTGAGGGGGAAATTCTCATTACCAGCACAACCAAAACTGAAGAAAATGGGCAGAGGGGACATCCCATGATTTTGGAAGTAAAGTCATAAGCTAGAAGAGCGAGGTTCAGCAGTGGGAACCTGGCATCCTGAAAAGACACAACACAATTCCCAAAGAACACTCAAAGAAACTGAGGCAGGAATTGGTGTGCAGGTTGTTTTGGCTAGATCTATGTATCTCTTGTGATGGCTAAAGTAAAGAAGTGATTGTTTTTAGAAACCACTCTGTAAAAATTTGTTTACTTGTTTCAACCATTACAAGGTCCTGAAGGTCTAAACTATACACAAGAATGCCCACGAGAGAGAGAAAGAGCGCATGCGCAAGTGGGGGTTGCTCTTAAGATAGTACTGGGGAAGACTTTTGGGGTGGGGGGTGGGGCGGAGAGAGAGAGAGAGAGGTTTCACCCCTGGGTTTTGTGGCTTGTGGGATCTCACTTTTAGCAGGAGAACCAGACAGAGTTGGTGCCCATGATGTGTGCCAGAAAAGCCAGAACCAAAGATGGTGGTTGTAGCCTGCTCAGTGACAAAGGAGAGCTTAAAAGCGCACATGTCCAGCATGTGGGGCCCAAACAGAGCAACCTGGCGAGTATCCAGCATGGGAAGTTTGACTAGAGCTGGGATAGTAACTGTAGGTAAAATGTTAAATGTTACATACTCAAATATTTCAACCATCTTTTCAGGCACAGTTGTTATCCACTAAATTACTAAAATATTTCCTAAATAATGTAAATGTCCTGTAATCTTCAACTGAAAGATCTTTACCAAACTGTTTCCCTTAAAACTGGACAGGGGCTCAAGCACTTAAGTCTACTGGGTTCCCAAATAGAACTATTCAGAAAATTGCCACTGGAACACTTCTTGTCAAAGTTCATTGATTTGTGTAAAGCAAAACACTTCACGGAGACAGCTTGATTTCAACAAATATGTGACAGAATCCACACAAGGGTCTAACAAACCCTGCCTGTCAGGCAGATTTTGATACCCTGCCAACTAGCGCACCTTGCTTATTGTCAGCCTGCCTACCAGACTGCCTTGAAGACATGGACCTCAAAGCTTTCAAGGTCTGTAGACCACCTCAGAGCCAGGACTCCACACTCCTTTGACATTTTGGGGTTTCGTTCCAAATTCTTAAAATAGCAAAATACTTCACAAAACAAAATGTCCTGCTTTGACACAGCTCTGTTCCCAAACTTTGCTCAACTGCAGCTATATTGGCTGCTTATCAGAAAACTGCAACTTGCACCTGGTTCATAAACAGAACAGAGGTGCAAATCATGGAGATTACAGCTCTCAGCATGGAATCTGGCTTGGTTGCTCAGATAAAGATACAACATTTCATGCTGGCAACAACAGCCTCTGTAGATCATCCATTCACATCAGAGATGGCAGTGGCTGCAGGCAAAACTGTAAAACTCTGTCAGCTGCATTTCACTTTACCAGGGCTGTCCCGGGGGTGGGGGGGAGGAGGCAATCGCCCCGGGCCCCACAGTTACGCAGGGCCTGTGGCCCCTCCACGGCCACACTCTTCCCTGCTCCCCGCTGCCTTCAGCGGGCCGGGAGCACTAAGCCTGGCCTCTGGGCTAGCCCTCCCCGCCCCCAGGCGGAGCAGGCAGGCCCAGAGGCTGGGGCACCAGCTGCAGCTGCCTGGGGTCCTGGCTGCGGCCAGCTCCCACCAGCAGCCCCCACTCCCAGGGTTGGGGGCGGAGCTGGCTCCCAGCTGGCGGCCTCAGCCTCCCTGCCCGGGCTGGCTCCCTGCGGGGGTGGAGCAGCCCGCCTCCCCTACAGCAGAGGGGACGGGGGGGTGGTGGAGGGGCCCTGCCTGGGCCAGCTGGCCCTGGGCCCACTCCCCCCACGGGATGGCCCTGCACTTTACAGGCCACACTTTGGCTAAACGGGAACACTGGCTGTGCACTGCATGGTTCAGAGGTGGCCATAGCAATAGCAGACAAACCTTAGAACTGTTTACACATCATTGTAAACCTAAATTTTTTTCATCACATGCCATGGGCTTTCATATCTTCTTCCAAAGCACAGCCCAATCCAACAGTGGGGAAAGCCGGGGGATAAGGTGAGGTGACAGGAATCTTCCATCTGGGGACCAAATTAGGCTTAGTCACCACAAGGCCATGCCTAAGGCCCCAGCTCCTGAAATCCCATAATTATATCAGCACCTCAGCTGTTATTTTAAAAGCCCTTTGGGATAGGGATTGTTTTTGCAAAACCTATGTAACAAAGTGGCTTGCTCCTTCAGGGCTGGGACTAGCCAGCTGTGGTTACCAAGTGAGGAACACCTGGAATGAATCAGCTGGCTGCAGTGAAGGGGTAAGCTGTGACACAGTTTGCAGAAAGTAAGGAAAGGCACCTGCAGAGAACATCCTGAGACCTGGAGATGTACCCCAGGAATGGAGGGCTGCGAGACACTTGACCAAGCAAAGGAGAGACTTCAAAAGGTGCCAGGTAGGAAGGCCTGGGAGGAGAAAGAAAAACCTTGTGTAGTATGAACTTATGAATTGACTTTGTTTTATCTGCAGGTTATTTTATATCAGTAAATATATTCCCTAATAGGGGGTTGTTTCTGATCAAGAAAAAACCTGAAGGGATGTTTTATTTGAACAGTCCAAGAGGAGAAACTGAGGCAGGTTGCCACTAGCATGGCCTTAGGCCATGAGGGGGTGTACAGGACGTAGCTGGTCCACTTGCAACTTAGCATAATAGTGTTCTGGTCCATTACTATTACAATATTTTTGGTTCTCATGGTTGTGAAGAAAATCCTGAAAAGATGAGCTGAGTGTAACAAATGCCTGCTTGAGCATCGTAATCCAAGGATTTCTTGGTGCCAAAAAGCAGAAGGTACAGGGAATACGAAGGTTTTTACAGGGATCCTTGGGGTCAGATATATGCATAATGAACTAAATGCTGGCATGTGATGTCTTGACCAAAAGTCTGTAGCTCAGAGGTCATTATAATCACTGCAAAATTCATGTATGGTTAACATTTAAGGAGCTGTGTCTCTACTGAAAATTATGTTAAGGCAGGTAATGAGGAGACAACTCTCAGACAGGCTCCTTTCAAGCAGAAGGTAACAGACATTTATCCTTCTGTCTGGTCATGTGTACTGGGCATTTTATGTCTCTCAATGGATATCAGCTTGCATCCTGAACCAAATAATAATCAAGAGATTGTAAAATCTTTAAGAGACCAAGTTTACAGGAAGAAACCAACAACAGAAGGGTATTCCATTATAAGTAAAGACAAAGGATTGTTGAGGTATAACTGGGGGTGCAGAGGTACCCCGTGGATCTTTCACCAAGAAAGCAAGCTAACAACGTGACTTGTCTCATGGATGGATGAGCTTGGTTTTAAAATCACTGAAGGGACTTTCATTCAGCATAGATCATTAACACACGAAAGTCTCTAGTTACCCAAGTCTAGAAATGCATGTTATGATTTTGGTTTTTTATGTAAGAATGTGTTTCCAATACTTCTATTTGCTATGCCTTGAATCTCTACAATTTATTAAAGAACTTCCACTAGTTTTCTCTATAAACACATTGGAGGGCAGCTGAGTGCAAAGAGGAGTGGAGATCTGAGGTGAAAATGGTAAGCTGGGGTGTTCTGCTTCTTTGGAAACAGTGAATCTGAAATCTGCAAAATGTCCTGCGGAACAGAGGCTGGACATTCCAGGGAGATGCTCTGCGGTTGGAATGTGCCCATTACTTACCCACAAAGAGAGTGGGGACCTATGTGGGCCTAGCAAGGAGAGCTTGTGTTGCCTATGGCAGGTGGAATCAGAAAGCTGACCCACAGCAGGCACAGACAAGGCTTCCTCACACTACGGGCAGATGGTAGCAAGGTGCCCCACAGCCCTGGGTGCCAAGTGTGCACATGGCTTGAAGTGATAGCTCCAACCTTGTGATGTGCCCCTTAAAGTTCTTCAAAGCGTCTGACGAAGTGGGATTTTCTCCCACGAAAGCTCATGCAATAAATAAATCAGTCTTTAAAAGTGCCACAGGACTCTGTTGTTTTTCTGCAATAGACTAACATGGCTACCCCTTTGGAACTTTCCCTTAATTGTTAAGCTTGCACTCTGGGGATCCCTTACCAACACCACCACAGCACAGGACTCTGACATGGCCCCTACTGTCTGCCTTATTCATAGCTCTGATGTAGTGGTGTCACAACTGCGGTCCTCTGCTTGGGTGGGTAAAAACTGACCTCTCTTCTCTGAAAGAGACCCCCCCCCACCCTGTTGAAGACAGGAAGCAATAGGCCATACTACGGAAGGGAGAGCCCAGCCTACATAAAGAAGGGGTGACTTCCCCCCACATCAGACAGACACTTGTGTGAAGATCCTCTGCTACTGTCACCCCAAGGAGGAACCACACATTAATAGGATTTAGGACACCATCTTGTTCTGCCTCTGCTCCACTTCAGGAATTCACTAGCTTCCATGACACCACTTAACATGGAGAGACCAAGCAGAATCTGTGCAGGGGCTGATCCACCAGCCTTCCCATAGCCTTGTCCACCCCACACCCAATCGTTTCTATGCAGTACATTGGAAGTCACAGAGGAACTGAACTCCATGGCTTCCTGGAGGGGCTTCCCAAATCTGGCCCCTGCAACAATATATTTCAAAACTGATCCTGTGGTGGTATAGAGCAGTGGTTTTCAAACACAGGATAGGGACCCAGTACTGGGTCGCAGACCCTCAGGTAGTAAGACCGGAATGCATTGTTCAAAGATGCCATTGTCAGGTCGCGGGCATAAATGGATTTTTTTTTCAAACCGAGTCCTGAGAAAAATGTTCAAAAACCACTGGTATAGGGTACTCTAAACCTATCCTAGTGGAGCAAGGATTTGGCCCTTTCCATTTATTTCAGTCACCCACTGTTCCATAACTCTGCACTTCAACTGTTAACATTTCAACTGACATAGCACTGAAAAATCCACTCAGCATTACTTTTCATACTTTGGGTTATTTGAATTTTTTTGCGTTTTATCTGTCAAATAAACAAGATGCACTGCACACCTCTTCTGCTCAAATAATAGATTGGAAACAAAGTGGTTTGAACCTGTTCTTCCTATTCCCTGAAAAGCTCTGTATTTAAAAAGAAAATGACAATTACCTATTCATTTTTTCCCCATTTCCCTTTCATTCAAGCATCCTGCCAGTGAATGCTGCCATAGTCACAAAAAAGTTTTTTTTATGGTAATTACAAGGATGAGAAAATGCAATGTTAAAAATGCAAATGGAGGTAAAAATGTGGCTGGCCACACATTTTTCTCTTCAAGCTAAAAAGCTATACAAACACCCTTGGTTTGACAATGTTGGAAGTAATCTCTAACTATATATCTTCACTGTAGAATTAATGAGAGCTTTTACTTAGATGTTGTCCCTAACCTGAATTCTCTCCACACACAAAAACCTCTGACCTGAGTTAGATGGTGCTTTCAGTGCAAACAAGCAGGCCAATATATTAGGTGAAGGCTAAAGCCCAAGTGCTGCTTTTACTCCAACTGGTAAACTGCTCCCTAAGCAACTTGAATGCTAGTAGTCCTCCAATGTCCTCCCACAATCTCCCTCGTGTCCACAGAACGATAGTCAAATTGTCCCACAATTCATTGGGAAAGAATCATAGAGCATCAATGTACGGTAGTGCTAAGGTCCATGGGATGTGCCCCTCAAAACCTAGCAACATACCCTGACTGGGCACAAATGCAGAAACTCAAAAGTTGGTGCCTGCATGTGGGCACCAAACACTCAAGTTAACGCTGCAGCAAGGATATACCCTGAAAAAGTTTTAGACCACATACATTCTTCTCAGGCTCATTCTATCAGACTGCTCCCTGTCAAATATTTTTACAGCTATTTGGAGGAAATCACAATCAGGGTTATGCAAACTATTTACACATTTTTACACACGGATTCATTTCTTAAAGGTAAATACATCATTCTTCTCTTGCTTTGAAGTGGATATTCTCAGAATTCACAATAGCTAGATATGGTTACCTGAGTCTTCATGCCTCAAAATGAAAAGATCTTAGGAAAGAGCAAATAAGTATGTAGTCAGGTATTTCACTGAATTGATTTTCAGCATTTTGTACTTTCAAGGTTACATGACAATAAAAACAAAAACCCTTTACCTTCCCATTCTGTTGGGATGTCCCCCACTTCATAGTTGTACTCCTTTTGATCTACACATTCTGCAAATCTTCTCTCCCGAATGTTTTGTCCTATTAACATAAATAAAGGTGATTACACTTAAAATGTGCACCTAGGTAATATTAACAGCCACACAGATCATGCTATTGCAAGTTGTTTCCCACAAACACCCCTCTTGGCTAGCTGGGATGTTTCTGTGCTCTTGGTTCAGTTTTCCCCTATTATTCTTTGGCCTCCTCTGTTTAGACCACTTTAGATTCCTGTGCCTTTCAGGACCGCGTATCAGGAGTCTGATAAAGGACTGCAATATATACAAAAACAAAACCTTCAGCCTGTGTTGGCTCAACTAGCTGCCACCTCATCACAGATGTATCTGCTGCTTTATACTGTCCTTCTGTACCTCAATCCACCCCATGATCCAGGGCTGGCACCCTCATTCTTCAACCAGGGTTGTGCACAGGGACCAGTCAGGCCTCCAGCTCTAATCTGGAAAAGACCGTCTGGTTCCCCCTCCCTGCACACACTTTTTTCCCCTTCAGACTTCCATCAGACCGGAACTCCCCTGACTCCTCTTCTCTGTTTTTTTCCTCTTCCCAACTGGGCTCATTCAGTTCTTTATGGAAACAATCTTTGCTCTCCCCAGCAGGTCTTTATTCCTAATAAGAACTGGCCCACTCTCCAGGTGCAAGCAAGCAAGTTAATTGTCCTCTCAGACCCATATTAACCCTTTCACAGCATGTGTGGGATAAACACCCCATCACATATGCTTTTATTTGAATCAATTTTACTTTTTATGTACACAGGTATAAATCAGCCCCCTATCCCTGACTAAAAAGGAAGAATTATTATGCAGAGGGAAAAGACTGTCATTTAGAAATTACTGTTCAAACTACTAAGCATTTTATGTGTATTTTTCAAATTTTAAGATCCCAAATCATTCATAGGTTATGCAACAACATATATATCTAAAAACACAGTATTTCAATATCAATTCACCTTGCAGCATTCCTTGCATTAAGAATATTCCCCTGAGGGCCACCTGCTGCAGCTTTCTAATAAAGTTTATCTGCCACACTCAAATATCATTAAAGCCCTTAATGGCCAAGGATGAGAATCTTTAAATGGTTCCATAATCAGATGGAAAATAAGCGCAGAGCATGGCTGTGATAGGCTATCATTCATAAGATTTACCTATAAGGCAGGCCATAGCATGTTGTACAAAAGGGAACTTCCATATTATTTTCATCAGTGGCAGAAGGAGCATTTTGCTAAGTATTTTTTTGCCACGTAAAATAAATGGTGCACTATCTCCAATGGTGTGGAAATGAAAAGGGACGAAAGCCATCACATCACGGGGGAGGAAGCAAGTTTGGGGAACTGAAAACACAGCCTCTGCATGGGGACAGACTTAAGGCTTTAATATGTCATCTGTAGGGTTTGGTCATTGCATTATTTAGTGATACTTGTTACTGTGTGGAGGAGGGCTTAAATGTTCTTGTTTTTGTGCTAGGCATGTTACAGGAGTAGAGCAACCTTCATTGACATAAAACATAACATTGTTTGGATTTTTCTTGAAAAGATACAAGGGTTGGGCGACTATATCGCTGAGGATTGAAAATATTTTTCTCCACCTCCTTGAAGGTGGTGGTGATTTGTTGTTAAAATGACAGTTCTTTAAAAAGAAGCTGCTCAGAGTTGTTGTAGTCCTGTAGAGATGGAATAGTGGCTTGTGTATAGAGGACATAGTCAAAGGTGCACGATAAACGTAATTCAGCACATGGATATCACCAGCCTATGTGATTCATATATTTTATATAGATGTACAAAAGATTACATACATGACAAAATATGCATTTAGAACTAAACTTGTTCCTTCTTCTTGCTAATTCTGATGCATGCTTCCATAAAATAAATAAAAATAATGGCAGACCGAGGATCATTCCTCCAGTATTCATCCTGTGTACAACCAAGGCCAGTCTTGTAGGAATCGCAGCCTGTTACCAAACTCAAAATTACTTCTCAAAGTTACTGACTGGAGGAATCATCATGCCATTGGGTAGGTGGCTTTTAAATCTTTTATGCATTTGCAATGTGAAAAGGATGCTAATCAGCAACAATAACTGTCTGGTTTGTCTTGTCCTTTTAGATTTCCTTCAATCGACTTTTATTCACAAGTAATTCGCATACATTTATCTACTGAAGAAAGATCACACAGAAGGTTTTTGGGATTTAAATTAAGGCCTTTTACAGGTTACACAGGTGGTTCTTCATAATCGGATACTGGGGGAGAGGAGGTGGCAGAAACTGTCTTAGAGCTATTCCACTTCCTAATACAAAGCCTGCTTGCATATTTTTTTATTTTTTTTAAATGAATCAGGAGTAACATTCATATCCATTCTGCTATGCATGAAATTATGCATTTATTCTAATGTGCTCTCACAAAAAAATGTGTAATGAGGCCCTCCTTACGGTAGTTCAAGAAAGCTCCCTTGCAAGTTCCAAAGGAGTAGCTGTGTTAGTCTAGTTCAGCAAAACAAACAAGAAGTCCTGTGGCACTTTTAAAGACTAACTAATCAAGCTAGCTATTCCATCAAGGGCTCTTTCACCTGCTCATCCACCAATGTGATTTATGCCATCCAGTGTCAGAAATGCACCCACCTTATATGTTGGACAAACAGGACAGTCTCTGCGCAAAAGAATCAATGGACACAAGTCTGACATCAGAAATTACAATATTCAAAAACCAACAGGGGAGCACGTCAATCTCCCTGTTCACTCCATTGATGACTTGTTAATAGCTGTGCTCAAATAAATGAATAACAAATTGCAGCTTCAAAGAGAAACTGCAGAACTGGAATTCATATGTAAATTTGACTCCGTTGCCTCAGGGTTAAACAGGGACTATGGATTTTTTTCTCATTACAACAGGAGGTTTGACCTCACCTTCCTCTATATGCTGTTCCCCAGTGTTTGAATCTTATCATCTGCTTTGATTTGCTGTTACAGCATGACCTGATCCTATGTCTTATATTTCCTGGCATTTATTTTCCTCCCATTCTGTAAGCTTCCCAACTTCAAAATATCTGAGGAACTGGAATTTTCTCCCATGAAATCTCTCTTGTGATAAATAAATTTGTTACTCTTTACAAGTGCCACAGGACTCCTTGTTTGTTTTCCCTTTCAAGGGCACACGTGAAGAAAACACAAATACTTACTCAAGTGTCAGAGTTTAGTATTCTATCGTTTAAATTTCAAAATGAACCCAATCTTCAAGTGACGTTAACTCGTCAAACACAAATTGACACTTCAGGTGTTGTGAACACCACACATATATTCAAGGTCTTGATACTGGGGAAGCACAATGTAAAGGGAAGGACACGTGACCCTACCTCCCTGAGCCAGGGCAGCCAATCCCACCAGCTCCTGGGGAGGCTGGGGCAATAGAACTGGGGAGCAGGTGCATCTGGGCCCTGTCCCTGTCTGGGAAAACTCACAGCACCAAAATGTTTCCCCAGAGCCGAAGGGCAATTCAGCAGGGTAAGTCCAAGATGTGGGTCATGCCCCTACCAGCAAATCTGTTCTTGACATCTTCCCCAGCAACCCCCCACACCTGCCATGTTCTCCCCTCCCCACGCCAGAGTTACCTGTGGAGGAGGGAGACTCTGTCCTTCTCCTAGTGCATCTTCCCCCAGCATGTTTCTGGCTTGTGACTGTTCTCCCTGGCAGCTGGTCCCGGGTAGGGAGATGGAGGGGGCAGGACCGGGTCTCTTCTACTCACTCTGTACAGTGTAACAGCTGACTAATACACAGCTTGGCTGGGGAGGTAATGGCAACACACTCCCACTGCTCCCTTCCCAACCCTGACTGCTGGGGACAACGGCTGAGCAAGCCAGAAACCTGCCAGGTGGAGGGTAAGTTGCTGTTTGCAACAGCTGAGCCTGGGTGGGGAGTGAAGGGGGTGGGCCACTGCTGCCACTCCAGCTGGGTTCTTGTAGGCAGCCACCACAGCACAGAGCAGCAATCTGGAGCAGCCACCCTCAACCAGTGGGAGACATGGCCCAGTCCCACCTCTTCCACTCCCCGCATGGGCCCAACTGCCAGGGACAGGGGCCGCATGTACCAGGGGATGGCAGGTACAGTGGGATGAGGCAGAGCCTTCTCCCTGTCCCCTGTCTGGCTGAGCAGAAATCTGGTGAGTAGGGAGCATTCGACCTCACATGGTGTGTCCCCCCCACGCTGTTCCTGTCAACAATATCACTAGGATATATTATGTAAATAGGCAAGGAAGCACATGCTCCAGGGTGCTCTGCCAAGAGACAATCTGGGCTGTCGCAATTCTGCATTGAAGAGAGTACACTCCAACAGCTGATCACTTGCCTGGGATCCAAAGTCATTTCATGGACCATCTTAGCAGGAATTTTTCCGAGTCACAAGTGGTCCCTGAAGCCTAGTGATCTACGAGTCATTATCAGCTTAGGGCAGTGGTTTTCAAACTACAGGTCGGGACCCAATACTGGGTCGCAGACCCTCAGGCACCGGGTCACAGCACTCCCTGCTGCCGCCACCAAAAGACTGGATGGAATGCATTGCTCAAAGATGTACTTGTTGAGTGGTGGTCATAAATGATTTTTTTCAACTGGGTCCCAAGGAAAAAAATTTGAAAACCACTGGCTTAGGGCATTCTAATGACTGACTCGTTCACTACAAGGGACAAATATCTACAAAAACCATCTGTTCTGCTCTCAAGGGGCCATCAGTCCGAAACTCTCCTGTATGTTTTCCCTACAATCCTCATTATTTCATAAGTCATCCTCAAGCTGAAAGTGGATTGGACTAAGTTCATCCTCATTGACCCCGCATAGCTGAGGCAGTGTTAGTTTTCCAGCCTTCTTGCACTGTTGATTCAGCCTCCCATACTCCTTTTTTCCACATGATCTTATCATACAGAATCATGGTCATACTTTGCATCCCATGTTCAACTTCCTGCAGCTAATGGCAATGGCTGCTTCCTGGTTAAATATGAGACAGCGAGAGAGCGAGCGAGTGCACAATGTTCGGCGGCTGTTTGACAGGTCCTATTTAGTAGAAAAAACCCTCAACCAGAATGGCAAAATGGAAGTGATTTTCTATGTAGTCATTGGCCTGCTGAGGTCAGCCAACACTGGCTTGTACACAGGATATCTAGGAGTATTTGCTGTATCTTCACTTGTCAGGCCTTATGCTTAACACATTGAGAGAGCATCAAAGAGGCAATCTCAGCCTTTATCTGCCCATTCATGGAAGATCGCCATTTTCCCATGTGATGATGTTAAGATTCTTAAAAAGAATTCTTTGCTTCCATCTGCTGGTGCACAAACCGGTTTGCTTATGGAACCTTAACAGCCTTGAGGCTTTAATGGGACTTCCATTCGAGCCTCTGGCATCATGCCACTTTCCTCTCCTGTGTCAAAAAACTACACTACTCATACTGGTATTATTAACTTTGATGGCAGAGTCTCCTTAAATTTAATTCCCCAGAGACTGAGGGCAGGTCTACACTGCCTTCTGTTTTTGGCAGCAGTTGAAGGGAGATACGCAAGTTACTTGTGCATCTCCCTTCAACTCCGTTACATACCGCCCGTCCACTGCACTGAGTCAAAGGGAGGGTCCTCCCTTTGACTCTGTGCTACTCCAGTTGCCAGGGTGGTCTTCAGCGACTGGCTTCCTGATAGACTGAGCGGGTCTTCACAGATGCAATCAGTTGATTGGGAAGGTCAATCTGATGGCGGCAAATTTCCTGCCATCAGTGAAGACTAGCCCAAAGTGACATTGCAGCCACACCCAAAATCATATCTAAAGTGGTCTCTCGGTTTCATTTGAAAAAGGCAGTACATTTCTCTGTGTTTTTTACTAAGCTGAATTCCACAGAGGAGGAGTAATATCTTCACACGTTAGATATCTGACAATGTCTGGTCTGCTACCTGGACAGGATTAAACCCTTTTGAGCTTTGCCTTATCTGTTTGTCTTGTATGCAGACCATGTGAAGGTATAGGCATTTTCCTCATAGATACATCTCAGTGGATACCTTCCTGCATCACGACTGCATAAAAACAGTATAGGCTACACCCCCTCTACGGGTTTGAGCTCATTTCTATGAGAGCCCAAGCTCTATCTACAGTATTCTTACATGATATTTGCAGGTCTGCTACATGGCTGATGCATACATTTACAAACCATTACACCATTACCACAGTATCCAGAGCACATACAAACTTTGGCAAGGCAGTCTGCAGACCTTGTTTAGATAGATTCCAAGTCCCGTTTACTGCGGGTGCTGCTTTTGAGGCCCTCAAATGGAATACACAGCTGCATCTACTCAAAGAAGAAAAAGCATGATTCTAACGGCTCAAAGGGGGCTCCATGATTCTCCGCAGGACCAGTTTTAAGTCCTGGGAGGAAGGGGGAGGTAGGTTAACAAACCTAAGTGTAGAGCCTTTCCAGCCCCTTGAGATGCCTGATCATCTCCTGGTAGGAGAACACTGATCTGTTATTCACTGGAAAGTGGAAGGCTGATATGGCTGTCAAGTGAACTTTAATAGATGAGAGAGCCACACCTTGATGCTTTATGTATAGCAGACAAGAGGGACTGTAGAGAAGATCAGAATGGAGATATTACTTTCAAAGGTCCAACAAATGACAACAAATGCTTCCACTTACTCACATAGGTGGCCCTGGTGGAAAAGCTTTCTATTACAAAGCAAGACCTGCCAAACCCGACCCAAGCATGCTTGATTTTTCAGGGTTCAGCCATGCAGGTCTAGGGAGGTGAGATTTGGGTGAAGCAACATCCCATAGTCTTGTGAGGTCCGGACAGCATGTGAGCAGAAACTGCGCTGCCACTGAGAGGCCCAGGAGCATGCTGAACCAACACTGGAGTAGCCATGCCACTCAGTCAAGATAACCTTTGCCTTGTCCCATTTGATTTTTAGGAGAACCTTGTGAACCAAAGGGATTGGAGGAAAGGCGTCTATCAGATTGTCTGCTCATGAAAGCAGGAAGGCATCAGAGAGGGAGCGCTTGCAGTGGCCATACCGCAAGCAGAACTAAGGGCATTTCCTGTTCTGCCTACTGGCAACAGGTCCACTTGTTTCATGCTGAAGTCCCACAGCCACAGGCCCTCCTGGCAGAAGGCCAAAGATTGAGCCCCCGGCTGCTTGTTGATATAAAACATGGATGTGATGTCTGTCAGGACCTTGACCTGCGATCTGGGGAAGGATTTAGCAAGTTAAGTTTACCAGCCTGAGTTCCTTCCATTTACATATCAAGAAAGTTCTTCTTAGGACTAGGGATGTAAATGGTTCACAGTTAACTGATAAGTATTAGCCCTTCTGTTAAGACATACTTACCTGTTAACTGGTTACGTGGGATCTCTGTCTTCATAGCAACTGTGTTGGGTGCATTGCTGCCCAGAGAGGCTGAGGCCCTGGTGCAGGCACTGCAGAACACTAGGGACCACATCCAAGACAGGGAAGACCAGCCCCTAGGATGCAAAGCCGGGGTCACACAGTCCCCCAGTGGTCTGGATTGCAACCAGGGTGTCACAATGCCATTACATTTTTCTGCAGCTGTGCAAGACTGACATTTTATTTATTTGTTCATGTTTCAAAGCGACAGTTACACGAAGATACACAATGAAGACTATACCTAAAGTTATATAGGTAAATACGGTAAACAGAATGGGACACTTCATTGTTATAGTGACAGCGGAAAGCCAATCCAGAGTTTGGTGCAAAATGTTCATTTGTAAAACAAAAAGCAAGCAGGCACACAGGCAGATCCATCTGCAGACTGAACCTAGTGTAGAATCTATATATAAGCAGGCTTCTAACATATTTGGCGTGGCTATTCCTTATTCTTATTTTGCTAGAAGACAAGAATCATTATGCGTTGACTAAATTATGGGCTGAAATATACATAGCAGGCCTCAACTAATCTGCTGCACACCTAGGGGCCAGCCCAAAAACTGTGGTGCCCCTAGGTATGCGGCAGTGAAGGGGCCTTCCACTGCCAAAAGACCGCCGCCGCCACTACTTCCAGTAGTGGTGTAGAGCACACAGGGTCCCCACTGCCAAAAAGCCCCTGCAGTCACCAATTCTTTCTGTGGCAGCATGGTGTGCAAGAGACGCTCCCCGACCCCCCAGCTGCCAAAAAAAAGCCACTGCTGCTGGGCGCCAGGGGAAAAATCTGGGGCACCATGGCAACCTGGCACCCAAGATTTGTCAAGCCCTGTATATAACTTTCATGGGCTATATCTACACTGGCAAGTTAGTTCGAAATAAGGAAGCTTAATTCGAACTAACTAAAACCATGGCTACATTAGGCTTTCATTAGTTCAAATTAAGGGCTTCCTTAATTCGAATATGCTATTCGAACTAAGGGTTAATTCGAACTAGTTAGTTTGAATTAACCAATGTGGCCATGTTAGTTCGAACTAATTGCTTAGTTCGAACTAACTGGCCCACTGAACTCAATGCAATTCACTAATTCGAACTAAGCAAGTGCCATGAATGGCACTAAATTTTGCTAGTTCGAATTAACTCAAGTAAGTTAATAACTTTAGTAAGTGTAGACATAGCCATGAAGAGTAGGCAGATGACTTCTACACGTTCCATTTTGAATACCTCATGCTCAAGAGAAATTGCTATGAGCAATAAAAAAAACTTTTGATATCAATTCCTGGACAGGAATACATGCCCTGAGGTTATTCTGAGCTTGTATCTGAACATGACATTCTACCATGTTCTGAGCGTGGGTAGGCTTTGAACATGTGAGTAAGAGGATTGGCCGGTGCTACATAATGTCCTAGCTTTCTGGCCTGCAGAGATGCATGGTACATTTACATTAAAAAATAATTACACTCAGTAAATGGAAAGTCTCTGCAATTGATAGATGATGACATCAATCCCAACCATGCTCTTGAATCAAGACAGATCTCGTTCAGACAGGATATCAAATTCAAGCCATGTATTGAATTGACATATGGACAATAAGATTGGTCCATGTTGAAAATCTAGCCCATTTTATTCTGAAATAGTCATTTCAAGACAGCTTACCTGTACAGCCAATGTTATGGCACATCAAGATAAGTGGGAAGAGCTTTTTAATTACAACACCCCTTATACCTTATCCATTATGTGAGTGGAATGTGAAAATCGTCCTGTATGCACCATGCTTTTGAAATCTGCACCGATTCGGGTTAACCATCAAAATATAAACAAACACAATTCTCAATTTAGAAGCCCAGGTTAGAGTTTGCCACTTTGCTTCTCCATATAGTGTTTGTCAACATTTTTAGTACATACACATTAGTCAGAAAAGAACCTAAGTATTTCTGTTTTTGTATCAAACACATTAAGTCATGGGTCGGCAACCTTTGCTGGCCCCCGTGTCAGCCCCCTCCCCACACCCTCAGCAGATGCCAGGGGCGGGGCCAACAGAGGACAGGAGCCCCCACAAGTCGCAGCAACTTTCTTCTGCTGACCCCACCCCCACATGCAGCTCCTGATCCCTATTAGCCCCACTCTCCGGGGGGGAGAGGGGGGAAGGACTGGGGGCTCAGCAGGGGACAGGAGCCGCACGTGTGGCATTGCCTTTCCCCTGCTGGCCCCATCCCCAGCTGGGGAGCGGGGTCAGCAGGGCTTTGAAGCCATGGAGCGAAAAGGTGCAAGTGCCACTTTTGGAACGCATGTCGTGGGTTGCCAACCCCTGCATTAGGTAAATTATAATTCATTTAGAATGTTGGAAATAATTGTTTCAAGATGTTAACCAGTCAAAACAGAGTTAGCCACCTGCATTTCACAACTTTGTTCACACCAGCGACATGTTTTGTAATATTTTGTGCTTTTTAAATGTGAATTTAATGCCTATAAAAGCTGACTGCACTGGGGATTGAAGTTCTTGACTTTTATGGAGGCATGCAGAGATAGTGCTTTTCCGGAAGTTTGCTGTACACAGGAGGCACTGAAATGGTTAAAGTGAAGTAATAATTCTATTGATTGTATGATGTTTTGAGAGACAAATATTCTCCGTGGACAATGAAATGTAAAAACTCTGCGTTAAGACGGCTTGTCTTTCTACTCCTCGCTATGCTCGTTTGGAATGCAGTAAGAGCTACTCAAATCCAGTTTTCAATTATGTAAGTCACAGTGTTTGCTGTTTTCTGCTCTGTGAAAGCTTCCACCTCAGGAAAAACAATGCCGAGTCTAATAGATACTACACTTTTTACATAAAAACCACTGTTTAGTAAATGAATTCCATAATATGCATATTGCAAACAAACAAGGTTACAATTCCTTTTTCAACAGAGGTTTAAGTAATGCAAGTGTAAATGCCACTTCTTAAAATCCTGATGGATCCTCAGCACTCTGGCATATGACAGCTTTGTTCCAACTGCCTTTTTTCCCCCCCCCTTCACTTGTCTATCAGATGCAAGAAACAGTTCTCTACCAATTACTGTCACAGTATGAATAAATCCAAGACTAAAGTACTGAATATTTTCTGTAAATTTAACAAAAACCTGCATAAAATGGGGATTTAGCATCTATAAAAGGAATTTAGCAAGCAGAGAGGAGGTTTACAATACCTTGTAGTCTATAAATAAAGACACAATGTATGAAGATAAACAAAAAGACAGTCATGCAAGGTAGAGAAATGGGCAAATGACAGTAAGAGTCTGAATTGTAAGTGAAATGAAAAGAAAGTTACAGCTGCAGAAAACATCAATTAAGCAATATGACCCAAACACAGCATTGTTATGGTCTGGTTTGGATGATTAATTGCATTTCAATTATAAATAATTTGAAAAGACTTGTTTAACAATTTATTTTTGCAGAATAAAGTCAGTTACTAAAGGAGATTGTACCAACACTCTCAAGGAACAAAAATCTATTTCTGCTTTTATAACATGTTTTAATACATTTTACAAAAAGTGGTTTATTGGTTTGAGATTTGTAAAAAAAATCCAGTAATGTGTTTAGATTACGCATTTACAGCTATAAATGTACAATATTTTTGCATTAAGTTTTTTTTTAGTTCACCTATTTCAGATATGCAATAGATAACTTTCTGGAGGAAATGGTATTTTTTCAAGGAGATTGATTACTAGTGAATTTCTTATATAAATTAAAATAATTTTAGTAAGATTAAATCTAAAATGTTTTAAAGTCTCCTTTTCCCAACAATGTATTTTCTGTCAGGAGTGAAATGTGACCATTTAAAAGTAATCACTATCAAACTAAAATATAGCATGCCTTTTAATTGGTCTTTTGGCAATAATACAACTAAGCAAACAATTTTCAGAAAAAATAGTAATAACTGAATTTTTTTGTTTTAAATATAAAATGAGATAACATGTTCTTGGCTATTATCCAGAATTTTTCCCCCTCGTGTACAAAGTGTTGATTTAAAAGGTTTTGGTTTTTTTAAATTCGATTCATACATCCCAAGGCCAAAAGAGACCACTGTGATTATCTAGCCTGGCAGAGTCTGCCATGGATGTGTACTGGGACTAGTACCATACAACATATTCATAAATAAACTGGAAAAATGCATACAGTGAGGTGACAAAGTTTGCAGATTATAAAAAGTACTAAAGATAGCTAAATCCAAAGCAGACTACGAAGAATTACAAAAGGATCTTACAAAACTGGGTGATCAGGCAACAAAATGACACATGAAACTCAGTGTTGATAAGTGCAAAGTAATACATATTGGAAAATATAATCCCAATTATACATAGAAAATGGTGGGGTCTAAATTAGCTGTTGCCACTCAGGAAAGAGATCTTGGAGTCACTGTTGATAGTTTCTCTGAAAATATACACTCAATAAGCACCAGTAGTCAAAAAAAGCCAGTATTTGGAACCATTAAGCAAAATGATAGATAATAAAACAAAAATATCACAATTCCATTACATAATCCATACTGCATGCTGTTCTGGTTGCCCCATCTCAGAAAGGATATGTTAGAATCAGAAAAAAGTACCGAAAAAGAAAAATTATTAGGGATTTGGAACAGCTTCCATATGAGGAGAGATTAAAAAGACGGGGTTTGTTCAGTTTAGAAAAAGAGGAAACTGCTAAGTGGAAATATGACAGAGGTCTACAAAATCATGAGTGGTGAGGAGAGTATTATTTCACTTCATGTAATGCAAGAACCAAGGGTCACCCAATGAAATTAATAAGCAGTACTTCACACGATACACAGTCCACCTGTGAAGAACAAAAGTATAATTGGGTTTCAAGAAGAATTAGATCAATTTATGGAGGATAAGTCCACCAATGGCTATTAGTTAAGATGGTCATGGACGCAGCCCCATGCTCTGGGAGTCCTTAGACCAGTGTTTCCCAAGCATTGTGCCACAGCACACAGGTGTGCTCTCAGGCATGAGCAGGTGTGCCACGGAATTTTTTTAAAAACTACTCCAAGAGTTCTGGGTTGGCTCATGAATATTCATGAGTTTATTTGGAGACTATATAGCAGTGTGCCTCAAAATAATTAGAGGTACCAAGTTGTGCCACAGCAGACACAAGGTTGGGAACCAATGCCCTAGACCTCAGACAGCCAGAAGCTGGGACAGGACAACAGGGATATATTATTTGATAAATTGCCTTGTTCGGTTTCATTGCCTCTGAAGCATCTGGCACCAATCACTGTTAGAAGACAGAATATTGGAATAGATGGCCCATTGGTGTGACTCACTCTGACCATTCTTATTTACTTATGTGCTTCAGACACCCTTTCTTTAAAGTCCTGATAAAATTTCTCTCTCCTGCTGGGGTGTAGATGCCATGCTGTCTTCTCCCCACCTGTTAGCCTTGTTTACTTTATATTTAAATGGACCTTATTGCCTCTGCCTGATGACTGGGATAGGCAAAAACACATTCCTTTTCTCAGGCAGACTGTGCTTATGCCTTGCTTGCCAAACACACACAATTCAAGCACATATCTATAACTCTTTATGCATACCTGCAGTGAATTATTAGTGTTTAAATGACATATTATATGTCTCCTTTTTGATATAGATTATAACCATAGTGAGTTGGTCTCACAAGAGTTGCTGAGAGAGGAACAAGCCACCAGGGGACCTCTGGGTCAGAGACAAGAAGTCAAATCTCTTATAGAAATGTATGATGTGAACGCTATTACTGTGTCAACCAAATTTGTAATCTCATCAAAACAAGTATCACAAATTTCATAAACCCATGTAGATCGGCATTAATTACATTATCCTCCTTTAATTCTTTATTATTCAAGTCCCACATCAACAGCTCCATTATCTTGGCCATAATCAACGACAAAATGATAGGCCTGCATGGTGCAAGCAGGATGTACTGGGCCCATTAAGCTCCATACTGGCAACCTTGTGGTCCTACCACCCCAGAAAAGGAGAAGTGAAGGTGGGTCCTCCAGGCCTGCCTAAAACTAGAGAAGTAAAGAAGTGTGCTCCCTGGTAGAGCTCAAGGGAGAATCAAAAGATGGGTTCTGCTGGCACTGGTGTTTGGTGAGGAAGTAGAAAAGTGCAGAACTTCAGCCCTTTGGTAAGGATGAAGAGGAAGGGGCTACTTGGGTAATGGCTCACAACAGCAACTATAAAAGAGAGCAGCACATTGCTTCTATTTGTAGGGTCCCTCTTTCAGGACCTGAAATAGTGGGTGGGCCCAGGACTCCTAACAGCCATCAGCAAAGTGGCCAATGCCCTGCAACAGGAATACATTTAATTAGAAGCCCAAGCACAGGGCTGGAAGTTAAAAGCTCAAGGATAAGCCTGAAGACGCTGCAGACAGCCAATCATTTGTTGAGCTTTGTTACTCGCCTCCCCCCCACCCTCACCCCGAAAGGGACTAAACTTTGAGTGACCTGGTTTGAGAAATGGTGCAATAAGAACTGATAAGGCAAAGAGGCTCCTGAGAGAAAGCCCCAGGACAAGCCCTCAATCAAGGCACGCATGGTCTTAAAGCTAGTTTGGAAAGGGCTCAGGACAGGGCTAAAGACTAACCAGGGCACAGGGACAAGTCCAGTTACCCTTATCCTGAAAGGGGTTAGTTTGGGCCTATTGACTGTGTGTGACTTGGCTGGAGCAGCGGTTGCCAACTTGTGGCCCACTGGGGCCAAAAGTGGTCTATGGGGCTTCAAAGTCGCCCACGGCTCCCCTCCTGCTGGCTGAAGAAGGGAGCTACTGCCTAAGGAACCAGGCAGAGCCGGTTTCCACAAGGGTACAAGACCAGTGCAGGCTCCTTGCTACAGTCAGGGGGGTGGGAAATTAATGTTTCCCTCCCCCTCTGTAGCAGATAGCATGGCAAAGTGCACTGTCTAGGTCCATAGGCACTGGGGTCGCTGCTGGAGCCAGAGGGATGGGAGCACTGATCTTCCGTTCCCCTGGCTGCAGAAGGGAGCCACTGCCTAGGAACCAAGGTGGAGTGCACAGGGCTACGGGACACAAGTAGGTTTCCCTGCTGCAGCCAGGGAGATGGAAGATCAGCAAGTAGACAGACTTATTGCTGAACTCGTTCTGTCTGGCTGCAGGGGGGGAGGAGCAGGCTGAGAGTAGAGACTGTGGTTCTTCAGGCTTGTAAATATAATATCTGTGGGCCCTCAAGCCAAAGACGTTGGGAACCACTGGTCTGGAGGCTTGGGCCACTGAAGACCCACCTGGCAAGGTTAACAGCTGACAGGGACACCAGGAATAGTGTGGGAGAATGCAGCATCACAATGAACCAACCGGGGGTGCTCACGAGAGATGAATGCACTCGATCATAACTTGTAATTACGTTGGTCATCCTATTTACCATTTTAGAAGATTGGCACTTGCATCTCCTTCCCTCCCCCCATTATGGCCATTCAGGAGATACTCATCTCTTTTAGAAGACAGTTAAAGAAAGATTTAAATACCAGGTAAACCTCAACATTTAGAAACCCAAAGAACTGTAGACTAAAATCTTGGTATTATGTACTGAACATTTACTACACTTATGAACTAAAATACATTTGCTCTTCATAGTCAGCTTTCCAAACATCAAAGCTTACATTTCTGTTCAATAAAGTGACTTTCAACTTGGGTATCTCCGAGACTGCAACTATTGCCAGTAAGCCACAGATGTTCACCACATGAAAAAGAAAACATAATTGTGAGGGGATCTAAGACAGTTCTGTATAGTAATTCCGGCGTATGATGCATTTGTGCATTTAATAAATTTAGTTTTTTTTTCCTGGTGTCTACTCAAAAAATTAGACCATTTATCCATTCCCTCCAGTTATATAATTATTACAGTACTGAGTGCATTTCAGTGGTTCCTTTGAAGATTCTGGGTAGGCAGCTACAAACATAATCAAACATCAAAAGAATTTAAACACTATCACCACACTGTAAGCTTACAGTACACAGAAAATGAACAGGAGAAAAGATTTGGAGATATTGGTTAAAATTTTGAATTTCTGCTTTACAAATATTTGATTCAGACATGGATATAAAGATGCAGTTTAAATCTCCTTTTTCCCAAAGAAAAAAATGCTATAATGTTACAAGAGTCTATATCTTAAAGGGTTTTTTGTAATTTGATTTGACAGGATTAGATTTAAATTAATATCAGCATATATTCTTTTTAGTTGAAACACTGAAACGGGAGCATCGCTGGCACTGAGCATAGGGGGCACGGACCCCAAGTGTCCAAACCTGTGTCCCGAGTCCCAAGCCCCAGAAGTGCAGGTGCAGAGAGCCTGCATCTACCCTGAGCTCGCCTATGCATGCCTAGGAGAAGCTCAGATAGGGCCAGCAGAGGCCGGCCCTTTTAAGTCTTCTGCTCTGCAGCACGTGGCTGAGGCATGTGGTGCAGAGCAGAAGAGGAGGATGGAAATTTAAATCCCTCCTCTCAGGTAGGCATTGGGAGGCAGTGGCTGGCCCTGGCCCCAGGCTTGGGTGGCAGCAGCGGCTGGCCCCGGGCCTGGGTGGGTGGGGGGCCAGCTGAGGAATTCTGGCCCCAGCCCGGGAGCCGGGCCAGCAGTGACAGCATCTGGCCCCAGCTCGGGACCCAAGGCTGTGGGCAGGCACTGGATCCAGGCTGGGACCCGTAGCCCCGGGCAGTGAGCTGGATCGGGCCCGCCTGTGGCACGGTAAGGGGTGTCAACGTGGCAGGGGTGTGGTTTTGGGCGGGGGAGGCTTGCACCAAGGGCTGTGCCTTGAGTGGTATTTTGGACCAGCAACACCCTTACACTGAAATAGACAAAAAATGTTGATCAGAAGCAGTCAGTTGGACTATAGCCTCTCCAGGGCTTGCTGACCAGTAGACATAACTAGCAATGTACATCAAAGCCTGTGAACCAGATTAAGCCTGCCCATGGCAAACCACCACCACACTGGACACCGGTAAAACCAAGAAAAAACAAACAGTTACTAGCCTTCTGTAACTGTTGTTCTTCAAGATGTGTTGCTCATGTCTGTTCTAATAGGTGTGCGTGTGCCACATGTACAGTTCGCCGAAAGGTTTTTCCTTTAGTAGTACCAGTATGGCCAGCTCTGGTGCCCTCTGGGTTTATGCTTCTATGCAATGAGCGCCTGGAGTCTGGAAAGCCTCTTGGCTGAAGTTATGGCTACCAGGAAGGCCGCATTCCAGAACATGTAGAGGAGTGAATATGTCGCCAGGGGCTCCAATGGTGGTCCCATCAGTCTTGACAGGACAAGGATGAGCTCCCACTGTGGAGCTGGCTGGTTTATAGGAGGATAAAATCTGTCTAGAACCTTCAGAAAATACCCCACCACAGGATTAGTGAAAAAGGAGCAGCCTGCTTCCCTCGGGTGGAACGCAGTAATGGCTGCCAGGTGGACCTTAATTGATGGCCCAGGCAATCCATGATGCTTGCAGAATAACATGTAGTCCAGAATTGTAGGGATTCATGCCATCATGGTGTGGATGTCCTGCTCTGTTTGGAGCAGTGTCTTTGTTACAGACTTAGCTTCCTTCATCATGGAAACGAATTCAGTCCTGGAGTCTAGAGGGACTTACTCCTGAATTTCTCCATGGATTGCCAGGAATTGAAGATGCACCAACTCAGGATGACTTTTTGTTTTGCAATCCAAAATTGGGAGCACCTGGTGGAGTATACCTTTCTCCCAAAAACCTAAAAATCGTAGCATCCTGAGCCTTCGGTGTGGGGCCCTGATAACCCCGCCTCTAACGCATGTTGGCAGGTGTCACCACGAGGGACGCTGGAAGAGAGAGGGGGCAGAAATGCTTGTGGTTCTTCAAGGACACCAAGTATTTTCTTTCTACTGTCCTTGCAGTACGTAGTATAGAGGTAGGTGTTTGCCACAGAGACTTCATGGTCTCTAAGGGTCTTAATTAGCAGTAGAACAGCCCTAGATTGGATTTGTTCCCTCCAAAGCTTCCTCCGTCTGGGGGCCTGTATTCTGTGCCACCCCATGAAGAAGTTACTAGCACTCCCTGGTATTCTCTGGTATCTGCACAGGGACTGCTCCTGCCACAACCTCATCAGGAGAATGACACTTTGAATGGAGCTGTGGATGTCTCCTGACCCTCGGCACTGGAAGAGTCATGCAGTGCTAGATCCCTGTTCTAGGTGCTGGGGTTCAAGGCAGTGTCCAGCTCAGCGCCATACACAGAACCATCCTGGGTGCTGTGTGGAAAACTTCTGGCCAAGTGCGACAGTCAGGGTTTGAAGAAGTCAGAGCTGAGCAAATATAATGTGCCAGAATAGGACCCTTGGGCCTGGCGGTACGTTGACGGAATACAAAACGCGTACTGTGCAGGCATCTGCCAATGAAGGGACCATGGCATGGATGGGTGAGCCATCTCTGTCCTCTGATGCTTGCTAGTGGGTTCCAGCTCCTCCTTAAAGAATAGGACTCCATTTCCAAGTCTGAGGAGAACTGCTCACTTCCCGATCACCACAGAAGTGCGGTGTTGTGCGAAGCCATGGAGAGTGAGACTGTCCCATCATGGCAGATTTGCCCTTTGTGGACACTATGGTCTTTTTTGGTGCTGGTTCTGGATCCCACCTCAGTTGGAGCGGAGGACTGTGTCCTCAATGAACTCCCCTGGCCTCCTCAAACATTTCAGGCATTGAGGGTAGCTGCAACTCCTTCTCTTGTTTCTGTGGGAGTCCACTGGGCTTGGACTTGACAAACCCCTCCATGGAGTCAGAGTTCATGGCACCACCACTGAGGGTTGCAGCTTGCTCTAGCCCTTGTGCGCTGATGTAATTGGCATTAGCGAGTGGCCTCTACCAGTTTTTTCCTGTTTTTTGAGTGGCTTCATAGCGTGGGAATGGATGTGCATTCTCTGCATGTGGAGCCCTTTGGTGCCAGGGAGGTATGCTGATGTTGGCTGTGCCTCAGCGCAGAGTCTTGCCTCAGCACTGCTTCCCTCACCAGTGCTGATGCCAATGCCCTCCACACTGAGACTGAGGTGGAAAGCATCTGATCCGCCAGGCTCTGCTCCATGGGGCAGAAGCCTGACTCTGTCTCTAGTGCTTTTCCTTTTGAGTTCTTGGCCGGAAGCTCCCACAAATCTTACAGTGATCCCACTGATAAGACTCCCCTAAAACACCTGAAGAAGGATAAATTCTATGATTCAATGAAATGAGGGTTGTCTCTAGGCATAGGCTTCCTACAGAAGTCACAGCTGTGCATGGAAGCACCTGGAGCTCCACTGTCACGCCCCCGATCACTCACTCACCAGTCAGAGTGTGGGAACCCTCTCTGAGCAGGAACTGTTCAGCTATCTCTGAAGCACCTGGCATTAGCCACTAGCAGAAGACAGGATAATGGGCTAGATGGACCACTGGTCTGATCCAGTATGACCATTCTTATGGTCTTAAGCTCCACACAGCTGGGGACTGCCCTTCTGCTTACAGCCCCATCCGGAGGTTTCCGATCCTCTGGGTCAGGACCACAGCCTTTCCTGCACCTTTTACCTCTCAGTCTTGGGCCCCTGCATCCCTGCTGTCATGGCTGGGACACCCCTGCAATTCCACTGTTGGCTCTGCCCTAGCGATAATCCCTCCCTTAATTTCCAGTTACTGTAAAAATTGAAGCCATGCATGCCCCATTCCTAGCAGGGATGGGAAAGATTGAAACTGATAAGTGGTAACTATCCTAAGACTATACTAATTAACAGCTACATACAACTATTTTACAGGTACTCGTAGAACAATTGCTAAACTTGCAAAGCAAGAGTGAAGCTCCAGCAACCATCACAGGAGGTAAGAGGGAACTGCAAAGACGGAGTGTCAGCAGGGCCCTATACAGAGCTCTACTGAGGCATGACTCCAGGAGACACGAAAGCTGACCCTATGCGTATGACTAGAGGAAAACCCTACTGGCAGACTGTGCTCATGGCATGCGCATACCTACTTGAAATTGACATGAGTGGGCACTCAAAAGAAGACAGCAAATTTCTGGAGGAGAGGATAGTATAAAAAGACAGATCTCTGAAGTAACTATGTAAATGAATTCTGAAGAGAGGGTACAAGAACACAAGTACCCCTCGCAAGATTAGGATTGGAAGACAGGATAATAGAGAAGGATGTTTTGTTTGAGCTAGCAGATACAAAGCGTAACCAACAACTTCTGGAACTTAAAATGAACCTTGTTTGTATCATTGTATGAAAAGGAAAAGTCACAGGAGGGACAACATCTTGCTAGCCTGGGGGACAGGATCCTGGCATCCTGAATGACCTGGCTCCATTGTCGTGGGCATACATGTGTTCATGTAGTTATACTCTTATGGGGCACTAGAATCAAGCTTTCTTGACAATAAACTTGGCCAAGTGCCTTCCCACAAACCAAGCTTGTGGTCTTTCTTATGAACAACACTGAGGTCTGCTGAATTAAAGTGATGCATTGTCTACTAGTGCAGCTCACAGAAGAACTCCAAGAACAGCAACGCTGACAGCAGGAACACCACTGCAGCATCAGCAACAACATTTCACAGCACTAACAATGGCCTCCCTTGCTTGCTTCTGCAGTGAAACCCCACTCTCATGGCCCTGCTCACTTATTCCCATGACAGTGGGTCTGCAAAAGGCTTCCCGTGCTACCACAGGGCTGGTGACACCCGATACCCAAGCCACAAGGTGTGGGGAAGGTTGAGGTCCTACCAGGCCAGAGCAGAGACCACCCAGCCAGGGCTGCAGAGAGGAGTACAAGCTCTGAGCCACAGGGTAGGCCACCCCACTACTTCTACAACTCCTGACTGGGGACAAAGCAATTCAATGGCAGAACAGTTTCCCCTACAATCAGAGGCTCATCCTAGTCTTCCTCCTTGCAGGTCTGGTGAGGGTGTGGGAGGGGGTGTGTCTGCTTTGCCCCCTCAGGCCATAACCTTCTCCACATAGTGACTGAGCAGCTGTGCATGGAAGCACCTGGAGCTCCACTGTCACGCCCCCGATCACTCACTCACCAGTCAGAGTGTGGGAACCCTCTCTGAGCAGGAACTGTTCAGCTGTCTCTGAAGCACCTGGCATTAGCCACTAGCAGAAGACAGGATAATGGGCTAGATGGACCACTGGTCTGATCCAGTATGACCATTCTTATGGTCTTAAACTCCACACAGCTGGGGACTGCCCTTCTGCTTACAGCCCCATCCGGAGGTTTCCGATCCTCTGGGTCAGGACCACAGCCTTTCCTGCACCTTTTACCTCTCAGTCTTGGGCCCCTGCATCCCTGCTGTCATGGCTGAGACACCGCTGCAATTCCACTGCTGGCCCTGTCCTAGCGATAATCCCTCCCTTAATTTCCAGTTACTGTAAAAATAATTATTAAAATTAAAAACCTTATAAAATAAAAATTGATATCAAAATTGGAACAAATGAATTTTGACAAGCCTAAACATAATGTCAGAGTTTTCCACACCCACATCTCACTGTAGCGATATGTTAGTTATGGTGCAAATACAGTATATTGCTGTGTCACTAATTTGAAATAAAACACACTTTACTTGGAAAAATAAAATAGTTCATCCTCTCTTCAATTACAATAAAACCTCCCTAGCATAATCATTCACTATAAATTTTGATTTAATTTGGAATTTATTTGCACACATAATATACATATAAATATATTTACACATTTATATACACAAATTTTTCTGGTCTACTCCTTTTTGCTTAACGACTCCTGAAATTAATTACAATTCCTGTTTTAGTGATAATAAGAAATAGATTCAAAGTATGATTAATGACATGCAATATTACTGTTTATATAAGCTTAATGACTATTACTGTTGGATGGGTTAGCAAACTATTTAGTAATTCTGTGCGTCTAATTAGTAGTTTGCAGGAGTCATGAGTAACAGACATTAACTGGATATAGATTATGTCATGACTGGCAATCATGTGATATATAAAGAAATGAAAGTCTTTAGCTAGTTGAACTCAAAGAAAAGCAGATAGTCTCAAGATAACCCATATTTATTTTATCTTCCGAATCATAACACCACCACTTAGCAATCAAATACAATAAATGTAGTTGTTTAGGGCTAATAAAATTAATTTTTTTTTTCTTCAAATAGCTGAGAAGTCTTGCCAGATCTCATTTTAACCCTAAAGAAACTTCTAGAGTAAGGTTTGCTTTCTTAAATCGAGTTGTGCCTCACCTATTATTTAGGGAATGTCCCAAGCTAAGACCAGCAAAACTACATGCTACTTTTGGATTATTTTTGGCACTGTTGCTTTAATTAAAAGTTTGTTAATTAATAGACTGTTTAGTTATACTTATATTCAAATGTAAAAAAAATTGATTTTTCCATAGGTTCAATTAAAGTTTTATTTTTGTCTCATAATAAAAGTCAATCCGTTGTAAGTCATCATTGCATTTAACTCACAAAATCCTTTAAATAAGGCTGAACTAATTCATAGAGTTCTACAAAAGTACATAGGGAATGTTCCACGTTCACCAACCCTACACCATACTTCAGTGCTTGCAGTGAACCTATCATTCTCCTTCATAGCTCAAAATATGAACAACAGGCACCCCCCAGAATATTCCTCAGGGTATTGTTTGCTGCAATGCGATGCTGAATGTTTTAATTGCCAAGCAAGTCTCCGGACCTCAGCTTCCCACCCTTTGCTAAGGCTTTCTCCTTTACGTACAACAACAGGCAGAACATAGCTTTCAATTAAAGTAGTTGGAATGGTTTTTTCCCCCCTCCTGCTTCTATCCTATTTTATAAACAGGGCCATCTGCCTTTCAAACATCCAAATGCACACTCGCCTACCATTCTGCAACTGCTCGGCCGATAGTAAAAATGTTTCTTCCTTCTGTCCAAGTCACTTGCATATGGCTTCATTCATCAGGACATTAATGGATGAGATGTTTCTCCCACAATAACTGGTCCCACCACCACACCACTAATGGCAACAGTGGTCCTAAGGGCAAACTGTCTTATCTCTATCAATTTAAATAGAACTGAGTACCAAAGGATCCTATTATCTTGGACCCTCCCAGACCACCCTGCGGTTCTGTCTAGACCAATTGTAGTGGCCCTCCAGTCCTTGGAGCACTATGGAATGTCCCCTTCTGTTCAGAAATTCTGTGCCCTGGCAGGAGGTGTGGAAGGGAAAGGAGGAGGAAATGATAGTCATATGGGTTGTAGCAATTGCCTCAATATAGTTTGGGAACCCCAAGCATGACAAGCCATCAATGATCTCCCATGCACCATCCAGCTTTGTGATCTAGTTAGACTACCTTATCAAGAACAGATCAGACCTTCATGGGAATAGTCCCAATAGTTTATCTTCCCAAACCGAATTGATTGGCTACAAACTAGTAGCATTCTGACCAGCTTCCAGAGAGCAATGACAATCCATTTCTCTATGGACATGAGGCATCGCATATTGATATGCTCCCACTGCAGGTCCAGGATCAGTTCTGTATAGATGTCAAAAAAGGAAGCACACCCCATCCTGGAACTCCTGTCACCTCTGGTCACCCCAGGTCTGCAGAATGATCCTCTCACACACATCCTTGCAGGTGTCTTGGGTCCAGAAACAGCACTGAATGCTGTGTAGCTCATGCAGCAATTGGTCCTTTAGTTCCATCAGTTCTGCATTGTCCTCTTCCTCCTTACCCTTCCACCACCATTTCCGAATGTTCTCCTACTGCTGCTGCCATAGAATATTATTCTGCTCCCACATCATCTGCTTGGTGATGTGACAGGCAAAATTCAATGCCGAATTCATCCAACACTAACTACTGTATTATAGACAGAGCAGCCTCTTTGTATTTGTGCTTGTCACTGTAGTGGTATGGAGTTTTGTTAGGTCCATGCTAGCAGACAGAAATTTGAAGAGAGTGAACCCACCCAGAAAGGAAAAGTGGGGCAGACAGAGTGGAAGCATGGGATTTCACGCACACACACTCAGCAGTGAAACAGAGAGCCCTGGATAACCCTCAAGAATGTTCCCCTCTCAGTTCACAGCAAACTGCTACCGTATGTTGACAGAAATGAGCTGAAATGAAACAGGCATTTCATTTGCATCTATTGGTGAGATTTGTGTACTGCGGGTCACCTGACATGCATGAAAAAACGTCACATTCAACCCCTGATGCAGACATATCCTTAGCTGGTTTTAGCCCAACTGGGATTAAAGTGAGAGGGGAAAGGGGAAAAACAGAGCCAAGACCACAGAATGATATCTCTGATGGTCTCAAAGATGCCAATACCAGAAAAGGAGACAGTAGAGAGAGGACTAAACACCACTTGGAATCTGAAACTTTCTGCACTTGATTCAAGCAAGGGATTAATTTTTTCTTTTCAAGTTTGAACAATCTCTTAAGTCATTTTGTACTTAGGCAAAGATGAAAAAGATACATCCAGTTTTTCTTTTTTTGCTTATGCACCTCAAGAGCAGTTGAACTAAGCAGCTTGAAATGCTTAGGTTAAGCAGTTCTTGGAGAACTAGTCCTTCACATAACATATAAATAAAAACTAATGAGGGTTTAAGTCAGTGGTTTCCAACTTGTGTTCCAGGGGCCAAAAGTGGCCCGCGAGGGCTTTCAAAGTGGCTCTCGGCTCCCCACCTGCTGGAATGGAATCACCACCGAAGTGCTTAGGCAAATTGTGTTTCTGCAGGGTTAGAACACCGATGCAGACTCCTTGCTGCAGCCAAAGGGATAGGATGTTAGTGCTCGCATCCACCTGACTGTAGCAGGGAGCACAGCCAAGCACTCTGCCTAGCTCCATAGATGCTAAGGTCCTTGCTGGAGCGCCAGAGGGAGGAGAGGGGAGCACTGATCTTCCACCCCCCTGGCTGCAGAAGGGAGCCACTGCCTAGAGACCCAGATAGAGCGTGCAGAGTTTCAAGATGCATACAGTTTCCCTGCTGCAGTCAGGGAGATGGTAGATCAGCAAGCAAGAAAGCAAACTACTTTTCGGGGGGCGGGGCAGGTGGGTCTGCTGGCATAAGCTGGTGGCCCTTCAGAGCTGTAAAAATGATATCTGAAATTAACTGCAGCATCACATACTGTAACCAATAGCTCTGCAGTCTCAATGGAGAAACCTCTATTTGTATAGACTTCAGCGTAGGAAAAGATTTTATATTACTAGTTTCTGTTCCCATATAGCTCTTGACCTCTGCAGAATGGAGCCTTTTTATGTGGAGCTTATGATCAATGAAAGAAAAAATTGTGATATTCATAAACTCTGCAATTCAACATTTTCAAGTAAAGGTATTAAAAAACCAATTCTAATTTAACAGGTCTAGGTGTTTCTATTTTATTTTTAAAATACAGAAGATATAAATTTTACATTCACAATTTTAATTTCACAGTAAAAACAAAGTTAGCAAGGTTAACTTTCTCATAGTTTGTCATTAATTCAGCAGTACTGATGAGTTAAACTGAATTCTTCATATCTTCTTTTCTTGATTCGGGCATTTAGATTCATAACATTAATTTTAGAGTAATGTATGTTTTTGCATTTTATATTTCTACAGGTCCTTTTGTTCTTAAGTATCTCAAAATGTTAACAAGACAATAGAGCCATGGAGTTCACCACACTGGAACATGGGAAAACTACTCTACAATGGTTTAGGACAGCAAGTGAACAATACAATTCCTAACATTTGTAGAAGAATTTTGGCAGGCAAAATGTAGTTACTAAAATTGGAATTTGGCCAGAACACAAGAGTTAATAGCTATTCCTACAAAAAACGCCCTAGAGCGTTACTAGAATTATTGAAATCTGAGTGTCCCACGCACCTACCATATTTTAAAGGGAACATCTTCAGTTGCACAATATCTCCAAGGCCATGCTAGAGTACTGTTTTGGTACAGATACTGAAGAAATAGCACTGATAAATGACAATCACCACCACTTCGGAATCACGTAGGTGCTTACTGAAAGTCCCTTATCCAAACATTGCTCATCCTGAGTCAGGATTTCTGACCCTTGAGATCCAACAGTATTACAGCACAAGTTGGTAGAGTTGTAGGCCTTTATTTCCCAAGTCCTCAGAGTTCAACTTAATCAGTTTGGTTTCCTCACTATGCATGAGGAGTTACACACACACACATCCCTGTTCAATGAGATGAAACTAAACTTCTAAATGTTTAACCTTCTAGTAGTGTTGAGATACAAGAGTATTTTGAAACTTGGCTGCTGAGGGAATTATATTCTCTCAAGGATGATAATAATGACAATACTTCTACCATAAAAGCCAATATTTAATAAAACATTCAACTTTCCCCATCTCTCTCTGTAGAAACATAGAATACAAACAACATTTAAGTTTTTGAAAAGAGAATAAATCTATTCAATTATTTAGTATCACTTATATAAGGGCAGACCTCACTAGTTGTTTTTATAACATAGATATGATTGTGTTAATTTTTCTTTTCTACTATTTAAAATATACAGCAGATTGTTGTTACTCAGACAAATAAATCCAGGGATTTTTACAGAGATAAAGAAGTGAGATTTTCCCCCCTCTCCTTCCAATAAAGACGACCTACTTTTGTGTGTTTCTGTAACATTTGTCTTCTATCTTGGGAAATTATTATAAAATCAAATTACCTTTATGATGGGCCTTCTGTAATTACCAGCAAGAGTCTTATTTTTCAGTTTAAGGACCCTTCTGATTTGTGGCTGCATTTTACTTATGGTACAAATGACTAAACATATATTTTGATATAAAATTTAGACATTTTTATTTCAAATCAATTAAACCGGAATTATTCCCTTCTAGCTTCTTATATTTTTCTTTAATCCTGGTCAGCATTAAGACCTTATTACAAGTAACTTGCTACTATAAGGCTCAGGAAAAATGCTAGCCTCACAATTTTTGTCATTCTCCCCTCCCCCCTTCTCCTGCAGGCTGCTACTATTGATGGCCTTTATGGAAATATAAATTCAATCAGCAGCTGCAAATTTCATGAGACGTCCATCTTCATGCTGAATTTCTAACTGAGTGTCAAAACAATCTGTGGATTTCTCCCTGATGAAACACACATTGAATTGTAAATTTCTGCAATTTTCTCATGTCTGAATTTCAGCTACACTAAAATAGAGCTAGCCTAGATATAGTGCCTACCAGCTTGAGAGAAGTAATTTTTTCTCATTATCCCTCCTTGCCATTTAAAGAGTTAAATTAAAAAACCCATAACACATGACCGAATTTATTTTTTTAAAAGAAAAATTAAATTACATTACATTTTCTATTCCACTTAGTTGTAAAAGAAGATATAAAGAACCCCAATGTATTTTTAAAAGGTTTTCGAATCAGTCACTTATTTGATCTCTGATCTTCACTATTCATTTTACAGTATTTTGCAGTGATGAAAATTCAGGAAGTAGCTGTAATAAAATTAAAGAATTTTCTATGGTGTCAAAATAGTCAAGCATTTGAATAGGAAAGGTTCAGTTCAGAGAAATAATGACTGCTGTTTCCTCTTTCTTCAGTGTAAATCTTATTTTTAATTAAATGGTGGGGGAGAGAAAAAGTCAAAATATAAAATTAATTTAAATGGCTAGGATGGTTAGCACATAGATCTGAACAGTTCACTGTTCTCCCGAGAGCAGCTAAAAGAGAATACAATTTTCCATTCAAATTGCTATTTCTTACAATAGCTTAAAGAGATTGTTCCGTAGACAAGGTTTATTATACCAAGTCAAATATTTTACTTTGGAAAGACAGCCTTTTTTCTCCTCCAAAGATACTACTGGGAAATATGCAAAATGTTGTTTTGCTAACTGCTCTATGTCCTCGTAAACGTTAAGTAGCCTATTTATTACATTTAACTCTCATCACCTCCTCACCAACATAAACATCATTCACAACTAAGTAACCACTGTATTAGAATAAAAAGGAACACCCCCCGAATATAAAAACTTTGTACATTACCTTCCTGACATAGAAGCATATATTAGCTATGGACTAACAGAAACTATGATAAACAATGCCAGAGTCTCTTGCCATGTCATTATGCCCAGTAATAATTTACACTGGTGTCATTGGGCAAGGATACGTTAAAACCACAGTTCATGTTGTTCCACTAAATTATTCAATTCTGTCCAACTCCTAGATGAAGACCTCTGCCTCCAATACCAGCTACCATCAGAACAACTGCCAAACTTAGATCACCTAATTCAACATCCTGTCTGACTGTGTGCACTTCAGAAGAAAGTGCAGGAAAACCTCATAGTAGGTAAATACAGAATAAACTACCTATGGCGGAAGTTTTTGCTGGCCTGAAGGATAAGGTTTTATAGCCCTTATAAAAGAAATTACCCATCATTCTTTGGTGACACTTAACACAACATTCCCTGTCATTCTGCCTGCATCATGCTTTGCTTGGACTGGCAGAAACTGCAAATTCCTCATATTTACTAAAGCCTTGTCTACACTACAAAAGATAAGTTGACCTATCTTAGGTCGGTCGACGTATAGACACTGCATTAATTACTCTAGTAGCTGGTGTCCACAATACACTCCTGGGGTCAGTGGTGCACTTCTTCACTGGGGGCTCTTCCACCAACCTAAGAGGGGCAGAGCAGGAAGTTGAGAGCAAGAGCTCCATTGGTAGCTCTCTGCCCCCCAGGCTCCTGGAGTACTGCCTCCTCCCATTTCCGCTGGGAGTCTGGTCCAGATGCCCAGGGCCTCTCCCTCCCTGCTCCCCACTGGGAGCTGGATCCAGCGACTTAGCTCTCAAGGGAAGTGGGGGTAGCTGGGATCTAGCCTCTCCGCTTTCTTGTCAGTTTCACAAAAACTTACAAGAATGACATCCAACAGCTGATGTAAGCAATGCAGTGTCTTCACTGAACTGCATCACCCTGAGGACATTGACTTAAGTCCTACACCTCTCACTGAGGTGGTTTTAGTATGTCAGCATAGCAGAGAGTTGCATCAATGAGAGGAGCATTTGAATGTGTAGTTGTATTCACCTCCTGGACTGTGACAATGAGAGGTTTTATTGACATCTAAGAGGATGTTGGCTATTAATGTGATTTTTTTCATATTGCTAACACAATACAGGTCAAAGGAATAACATCTGTTCAGCAAAGTTCAGAAGTTACCTGTTCAAATGATCTTAGTAAATCTGCCAAGGGGCCAGGGGGAAGAGATCAGGAGCCTGTGCCCCGAATCTTTTTTTTTTAATACATTAGCACCCCTGAGGGTAGGCCCATGAAAGTGGGCAGTCATCTGGCCCTGGTCTGTGGTACAAGCTGAAAACTCCAGGAGAGAATGGATGAAATAAAAAACTATGGCTCTCTGATTCTTGTGACAGTGTCATTTGTTCCTAACCATTTTAAGATTCCTTGATTTGGAATTTTTCAGAAAATTATGTCGTGTCCATTGATCATTCTGTTGATCATTTTTTCCTCATATCAGAAGAGCAAATTATTATTTCCACACCATCCATATCCTCCAAAATCTGAGACATTATGGTTTGTTAGATCAAATGCCAAAGCAATTCCAAAGGAAAGTTGCTTAAAACTTTCATCTGCCTGAGAGATGAAGATGCAGAGTTTAGCATATTTTGATGAGTCAGACCTGCTAATTCCTTAGCTTCCTTTCCAAACTGAAAATATTTCTGTATTTTGAAATGTAGACATCTACATGCAATTTGAGAATATTGTTAAGAACTGATTAAAGAGCTCCACAAAGGAAACCATTTGCAGTGCAAAAGCTTTAATGCTCCTACAAATCCCAGTAATAATTCTACATATTCTCGAGCACCATCTACTGGCCCCTTAACTATTTAATAAGCATCATTTATGTTTCTCTTTCCAACCTAACCCCAAGGACAGCGAATAAAGATATTAGTTACTAATGATCTTAAGCATAAAAAGTGAATATACAGAAATAAAAAAATTAATCACTGTTGAAACAACCATTTTTGTGGTATTTTAGGTTAAGTAACCTTAAAAAAAATTAGAGAAATTTGGCTGTCTATAGCTACAAAAGGAGCGACCGAAGAAATTACATCAAAAGTTAGTTGTATTTAGAAGGAAACTAATTCAGTTTCTTCTAAATTGACAGCAATGTTTCAAGTGAATAAAATCTCATGAATATTTTTGGGATATCAGGCCTGGTCTACACTAAGAAATTAGGTCGGCATAACTATGTCACACAGAAGTGTGACACGTCCACCTCCCAAACGACACCGTTAAACCAATCTAACATAGACAACATTAGGTTGACAGGACAATTCTCTAGTTGCGGCATAGGTTACGTCCTCACTGAAGCGCTACAGCAATGCAGTTTCAGTGGTGCCGATGTACTGCTGCAGCATTTTAAGTGTAGAAAAACCTTTGGTTGTGTCTCAGTTAAAAATAAGCCACCTGCCCATTCCATAACTTCCTTGGCTTTTCTGTCCATAAGTCTGCAGTATTAACAGCTAATTTAGTTTTGTGTCCTTCAGTTTAATAACTTCCTAACACCAAGAATTTTTTCCTGTTACTAAACTAGCTTGTTGAAGAAATGGAAGTTAAATTACTTTATTATGAGAGCCACAAGATCATTGCTTAAAAAGGCTGGCTCCACTACAAAATATGGCAAAGCACGTTGTTGAAAAGTGAGGCTGGGAGTGAACAAGGACTTGGGTTTTCCCATTCTGTTTCAATAATTGTCAATGACTTTCTATCAAGTATATCTGTAACATTACAGACCTTAAATAAAGTTAAGATAATTATTCTAATCATCATACACTGAATACTATTTTTTAAAAACCAAATTGCAGTTGCAAGGAAAGAAGAAAAGAAAAGAAAAAGAGAAAGGCAGGCAGGCAGGCAGGCTTATGGAACAGGGACCCAATTGTATCTAATAAAATACGGTTTTCTATACAAGTGCTAGGATCCTTTTATCCAAAGTACCTGTTTTTTCCTCTGTCGTCTCTGTTACTTTCAGTGGTCTATTTATCAAGATAGCCACCTTGTTGCAGTTGCCTGTGGGGAGGAAGAATGGGATCCAAGCCTCCATCATCTATCAGATTTCCAGATTAACACAGCACTGTTAACTAAGCAAAGCTCTAGCAAATGAAAAAGTGAGTGAAAAATTCTGTTTTTCTCAGGCATGTACTGAAACATTTCAAGCCCTCTATAAAGGTTTGGTTATTCACTGTTTGGGTTATACTACCTATTACAATGTCCCTTGAAACTTGCTAAATTTACCCTCCTATGAAAAAGGAAAGATACAGTCTTTGCCATAGTGAATCTACATTCTCTTCATTTTTTTTTTGTATAACATTCACATATTAGTGTTCTTTAAAGGCCCATATTTTAAAGGCAAAATGATGCCACAAATTTGTAAGAATTTTCCTCTAGTTGAGCTACACTAAAGCCAAGATTCTTAATTATTTATAAAATGGTAGTCTCCAAAAGCGCATTCTGGACCGAGGCCATGTTAGATTCTGTAAACACAGGTAGATACTGTCGTAGCCCCAAAAGATCTTGCAGTATAACTAAAGGAAAGATGTAACGTGATTAATAAGCAAGAAGAAGGAAGAGATTGAGGCAGGGAAGGAGCACAGAGAAGAGAAAGTAATAAGAACAAGCTATTAAACTTGACACAAAGTTCAGCATCATTTCAGCTATACAAAAAAAATTATTTTAGATATTCACAATTAAACCCTTGGTGCCTCTTAACATTTGCACCATCACCTCATACGCCTCCAGCCACTCCTGAAAGTGAAGGCACACTCTGTCTCTCTCTTGTTCCTGTACAGATAGTCCAGCTACCCTCTGTTAGTATTTTAATTCCCATCCTTTTTTCGGGGGGGGTGGGGGGGGTGGGAGGGAGGGATAGCTATTCCAAATCTCACTCTGCTGAGGTGCCCTCTCCTCCATAAATGGCTCTCCGTGGGATGTCTGATTCACATACACCTCAGAGATCAGAGAACCAAGACATACATGGCTGCTCAAGGCTCCACATATGGCTCTTGTGGGCGCTAATCAGCACTCCGCTGTTCTTTGCTGTCTGACAGAGGAAGCGGAGTGCCGCCTGATCCTCCTGCTAAAAAACAAAAACCAGAAAGGAGAGTGCTGAAAATGAAACTGATGGTATGAAACATCCATCACCATTGGCTTATCAACATCTCCACCAAGCAGTAACGATGGAGTGCACACTTTCCATGTTAATAGCCAAAGGAGAGGAAGTGAAAACAAAAGTTCAAAAGTACCACACTGGGTTGTTCCACAGCTGCATGGTGACAGAGTCATGACAATGCAGGATCAAACAGACTGACTCAGTAACATGACTCCATAAGAAGTAGCACCCCAAATTTTCAAGTGGAAGACACAGTCTGAAGAGCAGCAGTATCCATCTGATGATCTCTTATAAAAACTCAGTTTTAATTACAATTAAAATAAATATCAGAATATGCTTATACAGTATATAAGAATACAAATATATTTTTAAGGATAACACAGAACTATGTAACACGTCAAGCTGTTGATATGCTGTATGAAGGCCACGTCTTTGTAAATATTGAAGATTACACTATAACCTTAAACTGTCATCTGCCATCCCTCCTAAGAGAAAAGAGACACTACGTTTGCCTACAACATCATCACCATAGACACAGCCATGGGATTGGTCGAGACTGGTCAGACCTAGCTTTAAAAAAAAATCCATACCAAGTATTTTGTGGCAATTTCCATTGTAAAATGTGCCTTTGTTCCTTTATTAACAGCCGCACACTCTCTCATTCATTTGACCTTCAATTTTTGTGTGTTAAAGAATCTAATTTGTTTTAAAACCCAAATTTGCAAGTTTTGTTCTTCAAACACAGTTTTTACATTCTCACTTCAGTTTCCAACAGTACTGCAGGGTTTTTGTTCCTCTATGCAGTGTAGTTTAAGAGCTCTATTTTAGTTCTCAGTCATTTTTAATAAATTATTACTCATCTACACGGATTCCAATGTTTAGGTTTGCCTAACAGCATACACTCATTTTGAGCCAACTCCATGACCTCTTTAAACTTAAGCCAGTTTTCTCCCACTGTGCTTCATGTTATTAATGTTGCCAGCCTATTTCACTGTGCTCATTCCTCATTTTAACACATTTCATTTTTAAAAGCTTTAATTTACCAGCAGTTGTACTAAAGCAGCAAAAAATATTATCTGTAAAGTTCATACTCAAAGTTAGCGTCTGGGCATGTCTTCACTCAGGATGGTACCATCAGTGCCGCCACATTGATTTTATGGGATTGATTGAGTGGCAGTGGAGACTTACTCGACTGATCAGGAAGTCGACTGAATAAATCCACCCTCCTCCCCCAAATATTTACGCTGCATCACCAGAAGCCTTTTCCCATCAGACAGAGCAGTGGGAATGCCATGCTATTTAGAATTTAAGGTGTTGCCAGGAGATACACAAACTACTCTATGTAGCTTGTGTATCTCCTGTAGACTGCAGCCACATTTTGTGACGAGTGTAGACCAGGCCTCTGATTCAATGCACTGTTGAACCTCATTATTGTAATTCTTCATTATTTGAAGCAGCTAAAAGCAATCTTAGTAACCACAAGCTCTATGCAGAGACCAAAATCCCATTGTGCTAGGCACTGTAAAAACAGAACAAAAAGATGGTCCTGATCCCAGGAGTTCACAATCTAAATATAAAACAAGAAACAACAGCTAACTATAGGTAGACGGAGGAGTACAAGATGACAATATTGGTCAACCCACAGAAGTTCAGAAAACATGGTTGTTATTGCTCAACACACGAGAATATCTCAACTCTCCTTCCTCAAATTATAAAATGAAACAGTCAAAACTCTGCGGTGCCAGTTCCCCTCTCACCCTTTGCTTTAGGATGTCAGCTCTTATCTCTTGTTAAGCATTTGTACGGTATCTAGCATGATGGTGACCTGACCTTGACTGGGGTCTATAGATGATATTTCAATACAAATAAACAACAACTGAATGCATTTACAATACTTTAAAAGGACACTTAATGTTGTTAAAAATTAACCAGCTGAGTCAATGTGAATTAAAAGGAGTCAACATCAGCTACAAATTCTGACTTCCCAATTATTCCATGCAGAAAATTAATTATAAAAGACCACTCAGTAACTATTTCTTTTAAAGAACAAAACAATTTCTAAGTTGGAACCTTTTCTATGGCAAGAGAAAAACCATAACAATAATAGGGCATTATCATCAAACATCTTAATGAAATCAAGCTCAAAAGAACAGAATGCAGAAGACCCAACATACACTGATACAGTAAATATGGAGGAAGGAAACATGCTGGTCCTGTTCAGTGGAATACCAACCATAGCTAAGTGAACTTTCATACGGGTGAAATGCTGTATTTGCATGCACATTCTTACTAGCAAGCTAGGTGGTGCATTTGCTGCTGTGCAATTCGAGGACTGAGTGGAAAAAAGTAAGCAGAATGCTATTCAGCTATCAGTGCTTTGTCGGCCACTGGGATAGAAAAGGCAGAAGAAAACCTGTCATTTGAGACAGGTTATGAGAGAATTCTCTCCTGTTAATCAAAACTGTACCAAGAGAAGCAGGGAAAATCAACAGACAGATTATGCTGTCAATTTTAGATGAGATAATGTGCTTCAGAGATAAAACATTCCTCTGCATGACAATTCAACAGATGGGATTTTTCATTTTTTGTTAACTGGGCCGATACCTAAAATATAATTGAAATGAAGCTGAAAGCTACTCCCTTCTTCTAAAGAAGTAGATGTATTACCCCAGAAACAGTGAACTGAATACTGCAGAGATTAAATTGATATTATATTATACCATACATCTATGCAATATTTCAGTCTAACAGCTGATGAAACAGTAGATGTTTATGTGAATAATACCTCAGCATGTCAGCAGATACATTATTGTCTCTGGTGAAAAAATGCTTTAAAAAATCCCCTTCAATGTCAGCATGTTATAGTTCACGTGGAACTGGGGTGGGGGAGATGGGGATTTTAATGTGGTGACCGCAAAACTAGTGTTACTTCAAAGTCTCTGAATATGGATGGACTGATATGAGTCAGTCACAATCTCACATCCAAGCTCTCACTAAGTCTTGCAACTTCCACCTCTGCTGTCTCCCTAAAATCCACTTCTTTCTCAACCAAACTAAGTAATTATTAAATCTCTGATCTGATTAATGTCTTTGTCATCTCTTGCTGACTACTGTAGCATGTCTTTTTTTAAACCAAGCACCCTTTGTCATCTATCAAAAATGCTGCTTTGAAAATCATATTCTTTCCCAGCATTAACCACATTTCTCCCTCCTTAAATTCCATTACTGCCTTCCTCTTTTCTCCTCCATTTCAAGTTCAGTCACCTGACCCTTACCGTCAAAGCTATGCACAATTCTGCCTCCCCAATACTTCCTCCACACAAAGCTTATCTCTCTTATCCCTTGTCCTGCACTCTGGCCTGTCTTTTTTTTTTTTTTTTTTTTTTTTTGATAAGTGCTCCCTTTGCACTCTGCCATTCTTGACTATGTAACTCTTTTTATGGCACAACAGGATTGAAACTCTCTCCTATTTCCCATATACACACCAAGTGACTTCTGTCTCTTCTCCAGATTCTTCCTTAATCCACTTTTCATGTCACCTATCAACCCTAATTTCTTTTTCTGTCCCATCTGCTCCCATTCCATGCATAATCATTAATTTGTACTACATCAGAACTGGACTGTAGTAGGCTTTTAGTAAGGCTTATGATACGATCTTGCATCAACTTCTCATTAACAAACTAGGGAAGTACAACCTGGGTGGAGCTATTATAAGATGGGCGCAAAACTGGTTGGATAACCACTCCCAGAGAGTAGTTATCAACGGTTCAGAGTCATGCTGGAAGGGCATAACGAGCGGGGTACCACAGGGATCGGTTCTGGATCCCATTCTGTTCAATTTTTTCATCAATGATTTAGATGGTGGCATAGAGTGCACACTTATTAAATTTGCCCATGATACCAAGCTGGGAGGGGTTGCAAGTGCTTTGGAGGATAGGATCACAATTCAAAATGATTTGGACAAACTGGTAAAATGGTCTGAGGGTAATAGAATGGAATTCAATAAAGACAAGTGCAAAGTACTCCACTTACGAAAGAACAATCCACTGTATACATACAAAATGGGCAATGTGCCTAGGAAGGAGTACTGTGGAAAGGGATCTGGGTATCATAGTGGACCACAAGCTAAATAGGAGTCAACAGTGTAACGCTATTGCAAAAAAAGCAAACAGCATTCTGGGATGTATTAACAGGAGTATTGTAAATAAGACATGAGAAGTAATTCTTCCACTCTATTCTGCACTGATTAGGCCTCAACTGGAGTAGTGTGTCCAGTTCTGGGTCCCTCATTTCAGGAAAGATGTGGACATATTCGAGAAAGTCCAGAGAAGAGCAACCTGGATGATTAAAGGTCTGGAACACTTGACTTATAAGGGAAGATTGAAAGAACTGAGTTTGTTTAGTCTGGAAAAGAGGAGACTGAGAGGGGACATGATAACAGTTTTCAAATACCTAAAAGGTTGTCAAGAGGAGGAGGGAGAAAAATTGTTCTCCTTAACTGTCAATGACAGGACAAGAAGCAATGGGCTTAAATTACAGCAAGGGAGGTTTAGGTTGGACATTAGGAAAAAATTCCTAACTGTCAGGGTGATTAACCACTGGAATAAGTTGCCTAGGGAGGTTGTGGAATCTCCATCATTGGAAGTTTTTAAGAGCAGGTTAGACAAGCACCTGTCAGGGATGGTTTAAGATGGTTCTTTGTCCTGCCATGATTGCAGGGGACTGGACTCGATGACCTCTCATGGTCTATGTTCCCTCTAAGATGTGTGGGTGCATGGCCATGCAGCTTGGGGGGACCCTCACGCAGCATCTCCCTCCTCCCCCCCCCCCCCTAAATGTGGGGGGGGATGGCCGCGCAGCGTGGGGGGGGCCCCCCCCCGCACCCCCCCCCCCCCCCCCCCGGAGTTCGGCTGCTGGACTCAGGGGCCACTGCTCTGCCAGGGCAGCCCCCGCCACCCCCACAAGCCGGGCAGTTGTGCTCTGGAGCTGCCTTGTTCCTTGTTCTTTTTTGTTTCCTTCTTGTTTCCTTTCTTTCTCTCTCTTCTTTCCTTCATTTTTCTTCCTCTTCCTTCCTTTGCTCTTTCCTTCCCTTTTTTCTTTTTCTCCTTTCTCTTCCTTCCTTTCTCCCTTCCTTCCTTCTTTTCTTTCTCCCTTCCTTCCTTTTCTCTTTCTTTCCTTCTCTTTCTTTCTTGTTTCTTTTTTCTTTCTGTGGGTGGACAAGGATCGTGGAAGGGGCTGTGGGCAGGCAAGGATCATGGAAGGTGAGGGGCCCAGGAGTGGAGGGGCTAGGGAGGAGGGGGGAACTGCACTCCTGCCCTTTTCCCCACGTTCTCTTCTGCCAGCCACGCCACCTCTCCCCTTCCCTTTCCTGCCATCCCCTGCCCTGCCATACTCCTACATTCTCCCCTGCCAGCCATCCCACCCCTCCCCTCTCGTCACCATAGTCTTTGTCCCCACCCCTGCCCTCTTTTGCCCTACCATCCCTTTTCTTCTTTGCCCCTCTTCTTTGATGAGACAATGTCACGTACGCATAAAATACATGTAAATTAATAAAAACAATTTTAAACAACATTAATTTTTCGTTCTAGATTTTTCAATAATTTCTGTCGTGTGAGTTTGCAAAAAAAAATTTATTCAGAAAAAGTTTTGCACACGGGTTGAAAATTTTGCACACAAGCTGCCATACCTTAGAGGGAACAATGCTCATGGTCTCTTCCAGTTTCAATGATTCTAAGATTGTTAGGTCTCTAGAACAGGGGCTATGAAGCATGTTTGTAAAAAGGTATATACACCAATGGCTCTCTCAATAGTACTATGATCATATTAATAAGTCAAAGAGGAAGGCTTAAGAGTCTGAAAGAATGACAACAGACCTGGGAGTCGGGATTCCCTAAACTCTATTCCTGACTTTCCCACTGCCTCACTCCCCCCAAAAATAAAATCCACTTATTCATACATCCCGTGACAATTAATTTGTTAATACCTGTATTGTGCTTCAAACATTCCATAACATTTTACATTTTCAAAGCACCAGAAAATCTTGTAATTACTCTTCACAACACAGCTATGGAGAGAAGTACATATACCCAAATTTACAGAAAGGGAAACAAGGCCAGAGAGAATCAGCTGCAGCATTAGGATTAGTGATGTTGTTGCTCTTATGCACTGGACACATGCACCAATAAAGCTCACTATACTACTCACTCGATAACAAAGCAATGGTGCTAATTCATACGTTTGTTTACCGAAAGTTGTTAGCTTCTAGTACCACATCTAAGAAACAGCACTTGAATGAGGTGTTGGCATTTCAGCCACAAGGAATAGTTTTGTAAGCTCCAGCCAACAGAAACTGTTATACACTCCCCCAAATCCTCTAAATATTTCCAACATCCATGATGGCTGAATAGATATTAGTTAAATCAGGAGTCAGATCCAGTAGAAAAAACACCACATGTGCACACATATCAACCTTCTGAATTATGGACAGCACTGAAATACACACCCAGTCCTAGAAATCACAGCTCTATATTTTCTGAGCAGTAAGTAAGCCTTGAAATTTTAAACGCTTTGTAGCACCTATTTTAGCTATAGCAGTAAGTAGGAAGTGTTTTATAATAAATACTTTTCTCTGGTGCTGATGCCTCTTAGCATTCTGGAGTAGCTGAATAGTAAAAGCAGATACCAAATTTTATAATTAAAATTAAATGAAGTGGAAGGAGGAAAATCAAACACTGAAATAATTAAACAGATGCCCTAACTATGGTTGCTCATCGCTACTGTATATTAAAAGAAGTATTATTAGGAGGCTGCATTCATTAATGATGCTATAGGAAGCAGCAATTTAAAATAATTTTATGTTAAAGGATTTATTTCTACTTGTAAGGGGTTAATTTCATTTTTCTGCTGAGGTGTTCTGCCTCCTTTCATCCCCTGTTCTTTCAAGTGAGGGATAAGACTGCAGACATTTAAGAAAGGCTGCCATTCCAGTGTCTGGAAGAAACCCTCAAAAACTCCTATCCCTCCTATCTTTCCTTCACAAGATATTCACTTCGTTCTTTTTTCCTCCCTCCTCTTTGGTGCCTGTCTACATTCACCTCCAACTAGTCTTCCCATGGATTTCTCTCTTTTTACTTTACTTTCTACCTCATTGATTCCTCTAGTCCCTGTCTTTTATATTACAACATCCTCAGAGATCACTTGCTTCCAAGAGCAACTCTAACTGATTGGAACTGGAAATAGCTTCAAGTGTGTATAAGTGCTGTTCCTTCAGTCAGTGGGGGAAAAACGAAGAATCATGAGGCACAACCTTTTGGGGAAGAGCCTTCTCAGTATTCTGAATGGGAAAACTAGCTTTTTTTTAGGTTTGTGAGTCTCTCTCAATGACATTGTTTTTGTCTATTCTTTAGCTTTTCCACTTCCGTTTGTTCATGCCTTCCTCCTCAAAACATCTCCCATGGATAATTATTCCTGTGAGGCATGACAGTGCTTCCTTAGCAGCATCAACAGGAACAAAGGAAAACAGGTTAAGTATTATATAATTCTTGTTAGTCTGAATCTGGCCCTAATGTCAGGACTCTCGAGGAGGCACTCTGTGCAACAGAAGAGTTACGCTTTTCTTCAGATTTTTATGTTGTGCTGGAAAGAGATGTGTTGGAAAATAGACATGGTTCCCTATAGGATAAATGATCTGTGATAGAGATAGATACAAAATGTTTTAGTTTGCTACAGTTACTTCCTTATTCTTGAAGGGATACAGTAAATGTGTCACTGTGAAATAAACAAGTATACAGCAAGCGACACACAAGACCAATGACCAAGTGTATCTAGCATCCAAATAATGTAGTGGTTTTTATTTTAGAGGTATTATTATCTTTGATAGAAGAGGCCAAATGGTAGTAGGTTCTACCCAATGTAGTTTGTTGCCTATTATAAGTGTATATACATAAACCAGGGTTTAGTAAACTAATCTGCATACAGTCAAATACTAAGAAGTGCAAGGGCATGGATGGCCATTTTCAAAAGTCACAAAATTTCAGGAAGAGCAAAAATTTGATATTGCCACAACATGCGTAGTTTGGCTCTCAGTCCTGTTTTTCCATATTAAATATCCAGAAAGAGGCATGTTATATATGTAACAAGAAAAAAATGTGACTAGGAAATACCAGTGCGCATTGCTGTACGGCAGGGGTCAGCAACACAAAAAATAAAAGCCATTTTTAAAAATTCCTTCAATAACCAAGTGTTTTGAGAGCTGCAATGGGTGTAACCTCCTGGTAGGGGGTGGGAGAAGCTGGACCAGGGCACCTGCCACAGGGTCCCCTGCTAGGGCATGGAGGGAGCCTGGAACCAGAAATGGGACCCCCCACAGGGTCCCCTGGTAGCAGGGGGGACCTGGAGCCAGAAGCAGACTGCCCATAGGGTCCCCCAGTGGCAAAGGGCCTGGAGCCAGGAGCCCAGAGCTGCAAGGACGTAGCCAAAGAGCCGCATGGGGTTCCAAAGCCGCAGGTTGCAGACCCCTCCTGTAGGAGTTGTAAGGTTTTGTATTTGATTTCCTAATGCACACTCATAAAAATCATCCAAATTTACATGCCTTGCAAATTTGTCATTGGATCTTGTAAACTCACGCCAAGTAATCATAGAATCATAAGGTTGGAAGGGACCTCATGAGGTCATCTAGTTCAACCCCCTGCTAAAAGCAGGACCATTCCCACTAAATCATCCCAGCCAGGGTATTGTCTAACCGTGCCTTAAATATCTCCAAAGATGGAGATTCCACCACCTCTCTAGGTAACCCATTCTAGTGCTTCCCACCCTCCTAGTGGGAAAGTTCTTCCTAATATCCAACCTCGACCTCCCCAGCTGTAATTTGAAACCATTGCTCCTTGTTCTGTCCTCTGTTACTGCTGAGAACAGCCTAGCTCCCTCCTCTTTGGAGCACCCCTTCAAGTAGTTGAAGGTTGCTATCAATCCCCCCTCCCTCAATCTTGTCTTCTGCAGACTAAATAAGCCTAGTTCCTTCAGTCTTTCCTCATATGTCATCTGCCCCAGCCCCCTAATCATTTTCATTGCCCTCTGCTGGACTTTTTCTAACTTGTCCACATCCTTTCTGTAGTGGGGAGCCCAAAACTGGACACAGTATTCCAAACGCAGCCTCACCAGTGCCGAATAGAGGGGAATTATCACATCCCTCGATCTGCTGGCAACGCTCCTACTGATGCAGCCCTCTACGCCATTCGCCTTTTTGGCAAAAAAAGTGCACTGTTGACTCATACCCATCTTCCCGTCCACCATAACCCCCAGGTCCTTTTCTACAGCGCTGCTACTTAATGGAACTGGACTGGCTGTGAAGATTAGATTAGATGGAAGAGGACTTTAAAGTAGTGCTGTACATTTCAGTATGTAGCTGTAATAACCATTTTTAACAGACATGTATTTTCCCCATCTTTTAGTTAGATTTGTTTTTATCTGATTCAGTTGCCCATCATAAGGAGTCAGGAAAGGTAGTAGGGGGAAATGTGAGCTCCACTCACAATGCCACATGTTTGCAGTTTAGCAACCAGAAAAGAAGTTGAGCTTCCCCTTCTGTACATCAGAATCTTTAGTGATTTTCACTTTACTGCCAGTCAGACAGCTCTCACCACAAATTATTCTCTTGATTCAGGCAGAGAGAACATTTGAAAACATCTCTTACCTCCCAGGTGAATGCCTTAATCACCAGATTAAACATTATTCTCTCTCCTGCCGTCCTTGGCCCAAATGGATATTTAAGTATTTATACAAAGTGGAATATCTTCAACAAAAGAGAACACCCCACTTCCAAACAGCCTATAGCCTGATGGCTAGGATTCTGACCTGGGATTGCAAAGAGCTGAGTTCAAGCTTCTGCTACAGAGAAGCAATTCAAACCTGTGTCTTCCTCATCCCTAGCGAGTGCCCTAACCCTGGTCCAAAAAGAACTTTTTCAGAACCAAACTGAAAATAAAAATAAAAAAAATCAATTATTCACCCAGCTCTAATGGTGAGGAATGATGGTTTACAAAATACAGAAGGAGAAAAAGCATGAAGGAAAGCAGAAATTTACCAAGACCTCACATTCTTAGCCTCAGGCAGAGTTCTTATTGCACAGCACATTTTTTTCTTACCACTAAATAAAGAATTTGGTACCATTAACAGGAGAAAACTGGCAGAGATTTTAGCTGAAGTGTTTCCCTGTGCACTTTGGACACCATAATGCTGGTTTTTACTTTTCTGCTGTTCCGGAAGAACAGGATGATGAGGTCAATACAAGAGTTCATTTAAATAATGTAGTCTAATACCTAATTTTGGTATGTAGTTAGTTTGGAGCATTCTGTAGGCCTATTCCAATAGCACAAGGTCGTATGTGCCACTTGAGGAGAAAAGCAGGAGTCATTTAAAAAAAAAAATCCACAGCTGTAGACAGTTTATCCTCCCACTCATATGGAGAGGGCTCATATCTGTAGCTTCCGAAGGTCTGAGGTTAAACAGAACTAAGTACCACATAAATGAGGTGAACTTTGCCTTTGACTTCCATGCTACATGCTCTTAAAACTGTATCAGTTCTTCAAGTTTACATAAATGACTATTTCTACTGACTTGCCCATTTGCATTTAGTCAGTTATTTTCCTTCTTCAAATCATGTCATGCCTTTTCTACTGAGCAAATAGTCTCCTCGATGAAATTGCTGCACCCAGGATAATCATCATTGGTATTTATTGCTAGAGCACTTACAAGCCCTATTCATGAACCTGTATGCCACTGCACGAAGCCCTGAACAAGCTCAACAAAAAGATTAATCCTGTTATACTTAGATTGTAAATGACAACAAATGGAGATAGACGTAATGACAAAAGAGTTACAAGGAAACAATGAGACAATATAAGTCAGCATGATAGGCAGTTGTCTCTGCATACTAGTAACCTAACTTACTGAGATTTTAAAGAGACGTCCCAATTAAGGAGAGCGTTGAGGAGGTACCTAAAGATGAATAATATGGTACCTTTGAGGATATTTAAGGGGAGAGCTTCCCAAGTGTGTGGAGAAGCACAGGGGAGAGCACAGAGTTCTACAAGGATTTTGGAACATTACAGGTATTATTTCAGAGGGGTGGCTGTGTTAGTCTATTTCAGCAAAACAAACAAGGAGCCCTATGGCACTTTTAAAGACTAACAAATTTATTTATCACAAACTTCTGTGGGTACAGTCTCACTTCATCAGATGTACAAAATGGAAAATGGTTAGCTGTATATATACACACATACACAGAAGGACAACAGAGTCCTGTGGCATGTGATAAATAAATCTGTTAAGTCTTTAAAAGTGCCACAGGACTCTGTTGTTTTTCTGCAATAGACTAACACAGCTACCCCTTTGGAACTTGAATACACAGAAGGGTGGGCCATAAGGACAATTCAAACAGTTCCAAGGGGATAGTTTGCTAGCCTGTCTCAGCAAAGTAAACAGGTTGTTTTGATTCAAACAGTGTAGAAGATTAAAAGAAATGTACTAATTTTACAAAACTCTGTACCATGAAATTGTCAGTGCTCCTAGGGCTGGATTTTGATGGTTAATTGAAGGAGGAATGTTTATTGAATTTATTTAATGAATTAAAGTCATGACAGTTGTATCTTGAATTCAGACAGTCTTCACAATACTAGGTTTCAGTGAAAGCTACCAATTTCAAATAAAAAACAAAAATCACACTCAGTCTGATTGGAGAGAGTACCCATCAGAAAGCTTAATCTAACTGGACAGAGGTATAAAGACAATTCCCAAAGGGTTTCATTCTGGGTAATACTGTATGGGGCAGAATGAGGTTCCAAGGCCATGGTCTGGTCTTGCAGGGCTGGAATAGGCTGAAGCCTTGAGAAAGCATTTAATGTTGGGATATGTACAAAAACTACTTCCTTTTCTTGAATATGCAAAGAACATTATTCTACAGAGATTTGCCCTTTTTGCTTGGATACTAATACACCCATAATAAAGCTCGCCCAGAGGAACTCAAGGCTATATTTCATTGATTTAGCATGGTTCTTATGAACTTTGCACGGCCAATAAAGTAAGCTGTTTTTGTTGACTTCCCTTTTGGAATCCATGAGAACAATAATCACTTCAGCCAAGTATTAGTTTTTAAATATGTCTGGTCCCTGATGGAAGACTGGACTTCCAATAGCAGAAATCCTTTGTGACACAGAAGCATTCAAAGATCTAAAGTTAGATTAATCAGGCCTAAGAGCCACAGCTTCTTCAGCCAGAAAGAGAAACAGCATTACTGCTGCTGTCTCATGTTTATCATCTGTACTTTCCTAGGGAGCAGTGGAAAAGATGAGAAGACACATGGCAGAAACCTTGCCCACCACTGAGTGAGATCACTTACCCTCTCACATTCCAGGCCCTGACATGGAGAGAAATTGAAGGGCACTTTATTTACTATTTCCATATGCAGAGGGTTCAGTCACCAGTCTACCAAACAGACTTACAATGAATAAGATATTTTTCCAGGTGTAGAAGCCACTCTGATAATATAATTTCTGCCATACAAGTCTTGGTGTCTGTCAGTCTCCTCCTTGGAGGGCTTTATATCTAGAAATAGAAATCTTTGCTCTGCCCAGGACAGATTTTCTTTCTGGGGTAGGGCTGAATACAGTTTTCAGAATGGGAACGAACACTATCAGACAGACTGACTGTCATACCTAGAACAGGTGCGTTACCCATGGAGGAAACAGTACTCAGAAATATCAACGAAACACTGTGTTTCAGCTGATGGATTCAGTGCACATTCTTTCTGGTATCTGTTCCCTGAACTGAAAATCCCTTCAAATACAAATCTGATTCTCTGCATTCACCATTGGTGGGAGTGTAAAATATATAACTGGAGTTACATTGGCTAATGAATGAGGTAGAATGAGATACAGATGGAATACCTGGAATTACTGGAAGGTATCATATGAGCTCTGGATCACTGATGCATATTTGTCTAGGAGAAAAGAATTTCCAGTCGGCTCCAATAAGAATTGAATTTTTAATTGACATACCATTTATGGCCATCTTCATCTTCTGTTTACATTCTTCTGAGACTTGACCATGTACCTAATAGTTTCCTTCCTCAGCTTAGGCCTGTGATTGACTTCACTGGTGCTATGTGTCTGTCTTGAATCCAAAATATTCCAGGGACCATATCGCTATTTGTTTCAGCTTTTCTGTTAAGAAGTCTGAGGAAAATAAAAAAGACTGTCCAGGAAGAGAATGAATTAATTTTTCTTCCCCAAAGTCAATATTTTCCCTACCATGGTTCTGGAGATACCCCGTGGGAGTAGAGTATATAAAATGGTAATGACAGAAGTTAGAAAAAGAAAAAGGCTGCCATCCCTTTATAAAAGATTTGTCTGTGGTGGTGAAATGGGAATGCTCTGAAGAACAAGCCTCCTTTAGAAAATGTAGATGTTTATATACAGGGCCTTGCTCTGCCTATTCCCAATCCTCTGAAGCTAGAAATAGAAGGGGGAGGGGATCGAAATGCTCCGATATGAAGTAGATTGATGATTTTATTCACGCTGTAGCCTTTCCATAGGTTGCTGGGAATGGGACAAGCCGCTCCTGAAATTCTTGCACAGCTCCACAGGGTACCCCCTCCAGATAATATACAGTGACCCCATTTGATCTAAAACATAGGTGGCCCCTTTGCACTCAAAACAAAACAGCCTGGCACCAATCAGGATCTAACTACAGACAGGGCTGGTTAGAAGACCTACAGATAGCTCTGTGGTAAAGGAACACAGCTACTGACTGCAGAAGGCTGCACTTTCCCTCCAGGGAGGGGACCTTAGAGCGTGATTTTAAGACTAAGAGAGAGCCATACTTGCAATAATGTCCACCCAGGTTAGCTTTACTAGTATACCTGCTGGGACATTAGGGGTATGTTTACAATGCAGCTGGGAGCAAACCGCTGAGTACAGACAGACAGTCTAGCTCCAGTGGGGCTTGAGCAAGGACAGTAAAAACAGCAGTGTGGACTCTCAAGAGCCTGAGCCACAACATCCACACTACTATTTTTAGAACACTAACTCAAGCCAAGCTAGCACAAGCAGAGGCAGCCGTAGGCTATCTGGGGCCCTAGGCGAAGGCCCCTTGCGAGGGCCCCCATCTGCTGCCTGTCGCCACCCCCATGGGCCCCAACCCCCTCCCCCCCGCATCTCCCCTCATGGCCTCCACTTCACCCCCATCCCACCAGGCTGTCTGCACCTACTGCGGCTTGAGCGCTCCTGCTGCCGACCGAGCTGTTATCTGTCCTCACCTCATAGCCATCAGACTAGGGGCAGGGAGGTGGAGGTGGCAGCGAAGCTTGGCAACTTACAACAAAAGCTGGCACAGTCAAGTGAACATTAGGGATGGTAACCCACAACGGCCACTGAGAACATCTTGATCCTTTCTCAATCTTTTAGATGTGGCAGGAAATCCTTATTCATCTATTAGACCTTTCCAGGGTGCTAAGGAGGGATGTATCTTATTTATACAGGGCCCCTGAAGACCTCCCAAATGTGGTTTCACAATGGTCAGTACACTCTTGCCTCTGCTTTCTAATTGGTTTTAACTAGATTTTACTATTTGAGGCTCTATTTCAGATTTAGACTACTGGCCTCCTCTACTAAAAATAAAGAATTCTTGGGTGTAGGGCAGCGGTCGGCAACCTTTGACGACCCCTGTGCCGGCCCCTCCTCCTCAACCCTCAGCTGGTGCCGATGGCCCACACATGGAAAGAAGCCACCTGGAGTGGCTCCTCTCGGCAGTGTGCCTGGGGACCCCTATCCCCAAGCACACCATGGAAAGAAGTTGCCTAGAGTGACTCCCTTTGGCAGTGGGCACACCACAGAAAGGAGCTGCTCTGGGCAGCTTCTTTACATGGTATGCTTAGGGCATGGACATGGCAGGGACCTCCGCACTGCAGCTTCCCCTGAAAGAAGCCACTTGCAGTGTCTTTTGGTGGCAGGAGTGGCAATTTTTGTGGCGCCACACAGGATGCCGAGTGCCGCTCCAAATGGGCTCGTGTGCCACTGCTGGCACACATGCCAGGGATTGCCTATCCCTGGTGTAGGGGGATGCATGCATGCCTAGAGGAATCAGCATATGCCTATGGCATTGGTGCTTTCTGCACTAACTTGACCTACTGTACTCTGTGAAGGTGAGCAGGCAAACGAAGCCCTGACAATTACCTGCCCCACTGCACTCTCCCACTCAGCAGGGCAAACAGCACTGCTTTCATTCTTCATTTATTTCCATTGCCCTTTGGGAATTTCTCCCCCATTACTGGATGTGGGACAATACAGGACTCAGACTGCCCTGAAAATTTTAAAATGGTCAGCAATTTCTGCCCTTGAGAGGCTGGTCTCATTCACTTTCCCTCCCCCATTCATTGTGAGCTAAACTGAAGCAAGAACAGCTCATGAAATTTGGAGCATCAAATCTGAATTCTAGCCACAAGCTGGCACCATCTAATCCAGTGGTTTTCAAACCACGGGTTGGGACCCAGTACTGGGTCGCAGATCCTCAGGTATTGGGTCATGGCGCCCCCTGCTGCTGCCACCGAAAGACTGGAATGCATTGCTGAAAGATGTAATTGTTGAGACGCAGGTATGATTTTTTTCCAACTGTGTCCTGAGGAAAAACATTTGAAAACCACTGATCTAATCAGATACTAATATCCTCATTCCATACTTGGTTTCATTATCTAGCTATAGACCTAAGAAGTTTATAATGTTATATAAATGAGGATGTAAATTTTAGCTAAAGCCAGGGCTTGACAGAACCCTGGCACCAAGTTGCCATGGCAACTAAAAGTTGCAGGCTGGTGCCTAGGAGCCAGCTGTGGTGGAGAAAAGATGTGGATAAATTAGAAAGAGTCCAGAGGAGGGCAACGAAAATGATTAGGGGGTTGGGGCACATGATTTAGGAGGAGAGACTGAAGGAACTAGGCTTATTTAGTCTACAGAAGAGAAGACTGAGGGGGGATTTGATAGCAACCTTCAACTACTTGAAGGGGTGCTCCAAAGAGGAGGGAGGTAGGCTGTTCTCAGTAGTAACAGAGGACAGATCAAGGAGCAATGGTTTCAAGTTGCAGCTGGGGAGGTCAAGGTTGGATATTGGGAAAATCTCTCTCTCACTAGGAGGGTGGTGAAGCATTGGAATGGGTTACCTAGGGAGGTGGTGGAATCTCCATCTTTGGAAACATATAAGACCCAGTTAGACAAAACCCTGGCTGCGATGATTTAGTGGGAGTGGTCCTGCTTTTAGCAGAGGGTTGGACTAGATGATCTCATGACATCCCTTCCAACACTAAGATTCTATGATTCTACATACAAATTTCAGTACTGAATTTTGTTTTATAAGACAATAGCAACACAGTTTTTCAATGCATCCAGATATAGAGCTTCATAAAAACAATACCAGCATCCCACAAACCTCCACTAACTGTTTACATATACAGTAGAACTTCAGAGTTAAAACACCAAAGCTACTCTACCTGACCAGTCAATCATACACCTTGTAACTGGAGGTATGCAATCAGGCAACAACAGAACCCCCCTCCCCCACTCCCAAAGGCAGCAAATACAGTACTCTGTTAAACGAAAACTACTAAAAAAAATAAGGGAAAGTTTAAAAAAGATTTGACAAGGAAAGGAAACTGTTTCTGTTCTTCCAAAGGGGTAGCCATGTTAGCCTAGTTTAGCAAAACAAAAGAGGAGTCTTGTGGCACTTTAAAGACTAGACTAACAAATTTACTTTTTGCATGAGCTTTTGGGGGCAAAGTCAGATGCCAGAGTGGAGAAAACTTAATTTTCTCCTCTTTCGTTTTTGTGCTTGTTTCCTTAAAGTAAGATGGTTTTAAGTAGCATTCTTCTTCTGCATAGTAAAGTTTCAAAGCCGTATTGAGTCAATGTTCAGTTGTAAACTTCTGAAAGAACAACCATAACATTTTGTTCAGAGTTACAAACAACCTCCATTCCCAAGGTATTCATAACTCTGTAGGTGCAAATGAACATGAACCCTGATGCCCCAAACTGTTGGTCTTCAGAAAGGCTGGGAACCACCTGGAGGAAGGACTGAACTCCCACCCAGCTGAACAGTGTATAAAGATGCACATAAACAACATGTGAGTAGCACAGGGCTGCTGACTCCCCATTGCTTTATCAGCTCAAACGTCAGCAGCACGTGAGCTTCAATCCACACACTATGACAGACGAACTAGCTCAAGTATAAAGCACCAATTAAAAATCTCTAGCTCAACTTGTGTTTGGATGGGAATCAGGTTAGAAGCAACACCTTAGCTATACCTTGGCCTAACAATTCAGTGAAGACAAGCTCACCCAGAATCCCCCACTGGGTGATGTTGGCAGAGGGTTTCAGAATAAAATGACCCATTAAGATGAATGAGAAGCTATTGCTTTAGGCCATCTCCAGACATTATTGTATTTAAATCTTCAGTCTTTTAACTGTATTGAAATACAGAACTTTGAGATCCCATCATAGCTCCTGAGAGGGTCTTCTATTATCATTTTTACTACAGATTGTGTGCAGTACAAATACTATGTATTAAAAGAACTTAGCAAACTAAGATTTACTTATTAACAGTTCCAGTCACGTTTTAATACATCTGTTAGCACCACACAAACAAAAGCATAATTCTACAACCATCAATTTAGGACTGCAGTTAAGAGGTTTTTGTGTCCCAGTGACACAAAGAGATAAAATCTGGTGTCTGAAGGCCTGGTTTGGCTATTGCAAGAAATTACATATTAAACACTATCACTTTCACTGTCTTCAGACTCTCATGATTTACTAGTCAGTGAGATTAATACATCATGTCCCAAATCAATCAACTTCTGGTAACTAAAGACGTAAATGACGCTGTCAACATCCAAATATGTTTTAAAAGCATCAATATTTGAAAAGAAACCTGTAGCTAGTTCCTTGGAGCAGAACTGCTTCAACACGTAATACATGGGAAACATAGAATAGCTGTACTGTCACTCCAGAATTCTTGTCCTAGAAGTTGGCAGTTTCTAATGTAAGGTTTATTTCTGGAGAAAAAAATATGCATCCAATTATTTTGGAGAGAAAGGATTTTTTTTTTTTCAAGTCCCACCAACTGTGAGGAAAACAGTACATTTAATAAACTGTCCGTCTAGAATGTCTCTGAAACAATGCTGCCTCCTTCTGGGCAAATCCACACTATCAATTATTTTCCATAAAATCTAAGGCAACATTTTTCATACCTGAAAAAATAAACATGATCCAGGCTTCAATAATTTTTTTTGTTTTCTTACAGACTGATAGACTATAAAGTCAAAAGGGACCATTATGACCATCTTGTTCAAAGGAATTTCAATGTATTATTCTGAACTTGGTTTAATTATTTTCAATGGTCACTGCTCATTTAAAAATAAATTTTCCATACTACTTTGGATGAAATTAACTTTTTTTTTTTTTTTTTTTTTTTTTTTTTAGAAAAAGCAACTTGTTTTCTGTAAAACCTGAAAAATCCACTTGAAAGAAGCTTTCAGTGTCAAGCACCATTAATTTTTACAGATTATAAAATTGTATTTAATTTTTTCCCTATCTTTTATGGTTGTAAAGCAGCTTCCAAATGGGAACTACGGGTAAAACAATACAATGTTTTCCTCCTAGAACTGCAGACAGAATCCCAACTTCTGTTGTTGCTTATAGCTTTCACAAGCTCCAGCAAGAACAACTGACCAAAGCCTTAGCAGTGTTCTCTACTGCTACTGGGGACTCTGTTGGCAGCAGCAAAACAGAAGAATTACTCAAATTCCAAAGGGGTAGCCGTGTTAGTCTATTGTAGAAAGACAACAGAGTCTTGTGGCACTTTTAAAGACTAACAGATTTATTAATCGCATGAGCTTTCGTGGGAGAAAATCCCACTTCGTCAGACGCTTTGAAGATTACTGTCACTCTGCTTGGGAACACGATGGGCAGCAATGGAGTCAGACTTAAAAAGAACAAGCTCAGAGAGGACATATTAGCAAAGATTCACAGCACCAACACTACAAAAGCCAGAAGTCCTGGGGATCTGGCTGGGGAGAGGAAGAGAACTAGAATGCTCTTTCTTCTTTCTAGCACCCAGTGGTTCAAAGAAACCTGCTAGCTGGAAGCTACAGAGAAAGAACCTATGAACAGTATCCAGGTACAACACCACAGTAATAACTTCAGCAATTTCCACTTTCACAGCAGCTTTGGGGACCTTTTTAATTTTATTTTGGGAGGTGAGGGAATAAGGAGGGAAGACTGGTTTCTTTCCTGGGAGCTGTCTCTGGATGTTGAAGGCCCCAATCGATTGAAGAAATGAAAAGTCAAAAAGGAAAAGAGGGTTTAATGAAAGTAAAGGGAAGCATATTAAGGATAATTAAAGAGTTTAAAGAGAAAGATGATTTACAATGTTACAATTAAGTACAGCACTGTGCACAAACATTTTATACCTTTATGACCAGATTCTAGCTCTCCTACTTACACTGGAGCTTGTCTAGAACAGTTAGTGAACAGCGATCTGGGGTATAAATCTACATCACAGCAACATGCCATGCACTCATCGTCTGTGTATACTTTACTGCGCACTAAAAAGTTTATTAACGCACACGGACGTGCTCCCATTTCAAAGTGGAATAGATCAAAACATACCAGGGAACTTTCAATGTGTGTGGCAACAGGGTGCATACAGACAGTTACAGAGTGGCATACCAGTGTGCTGTAGGTTCACAGCCTGGCTTGCCTTGCATTGACAGTTCATCTAGACATGCCCCTAATATACTCAAAGCAGATTTCAGTGGGACTATTCATGGTGTAGAGAACAGCACTAAATGTATGGGAGGAAGAATCTAGCCCTTAACCTGCAGAATTGCTTTGTAAGAGTGTGGGAACATATTTTTCTCCTGGCTAGCAATTATTATATCAAGTTCTCAAGATCTGCTTTTCATTATGAAGGTTTACGTTTTGCACTTTAGTAGGAAAATAAACAGTTTTACTTTCTCATGAATAGAATAAGTTAATATTTAAATCCAAAGAGAATTTCTGTATTAAACTTTTTTCAAAAAAAAAAAAAATTCAAAAAATAAATTTTATTAAAGTTGGATTCTGTAAAATATTTGATTTGATACATATCTAATTCAGTCCACCTATTATTATCCCTTTATATATACAGAACTCAGATGTCAATATGTGTTTGACCTCCTGTAGAAGTCATTTATAATACTAGATCTTATACACCTCTTAAGTCCTCAATGTGGGCCTTGCACACTCGAGAGGATTTAACTCTGTAAAATCATGGAGTCTACATGCAATTACCATGTATTGAAAATTAAGTAATCTTGCTTTATAAAACTGTAACACCATTTTATATCAATTATAAAAATATCTTTAAACAGGTTCATAGAGATATAACAAAACCTCAGTTAAAAAGGAATATTTTCTATGAAGCTGGAATCCCCAAAACACTTCCCCACTATGGGATAGTAACAGGCAGATCATCTTATGGATTTATGTATTTTTAAAAAAAATCATTTTGGTGTAAAGAGAAATTAAAAGAAATGGAATGAAAGCTATTTAACGACTTTTCATGCTCCCTCTGCTGGTTCTGTAGAAAAAGTTCTCTCACCAACCTTAGTTTCAGAATCGCACCGACATCTTAAAATAATGATAAAACCCCAACGAGGGGCGGGGGGACGGGGACTCAGACATCTTAATGTAGATCTACTTTTCTTTTAAAAAGGCAGTTTTCAAAACATTTTCAAAAATTTCAAGATATAGATACAATTATATATGTATTCAGATGCACACAATACAGAATTTCCATGAATATTTGATTAACAAGCATTTTCTGTACTATTAGACTCAGATCCTGTAATTGCAAACCAAACCATATACCCGCACAGAGACCCACTGATGTTTATGCTGTAACACACAGGAACCCTCAAACACAGATCAGACTGCAGGACTGGAGCCTGAGGATGTGGCTACACTGCGCTAAAAGGCCCACGGCACTGCCACAGCTGGCCCATGTCAGCTGACTCAAGCCAACAGGGCTTGGAGCGAAAAACTCCTGTTTAGACATTTAGGCTCCACTGGCCTCTCTTTTTTCACAGGGTCTCACAGTTCAGGCTCCCACCCAAGAATCTACACAGCAATATTACAGCTCTGCAGACAAGTTCCACAAGCCCAAGTCAGGTGAACCAGGTCAGACACAGATGTTTAATTATTGTATGGATGTAGCCTTGCAGGGATGTGATCCAGAGGGTTTTTTCCATAACTAGTTCTCCCACTGATTTTTATAACAAAAATGGTACTCCAGTGAGTACCAAATTACAATAAAACTACTGTAATAGCATTTAATCTCCTCTACCCACAATCCGGAGCAATGAAATTCATTCTTACCCACGCAAGAATGAAGACTGACAGCAAATGAAATAAACGTTTACAGAGCAATTAAGGCCAAATTCTTCCCTTACAGGAACTATGTTGACTTCAGTGGAGTTACATATCATGAAAACCAAAAATTAATTTGTTTGGGAACTGGGATATTCTTTACTATTTATGCAATTTCTTTTGTTGCTACAATAGATGGTGTTGGTTGGTTGTTTAATTCCCAATATCTGAACATACCCCTTCCAGATACCTCAAAGGTCAGCACATCACAGGCCCATCCCACATGAACCCAATGATGTTGCCCAAATGCAGATCTAGTAACCTAAGCACGCTACTCAGGGTGCTCATTGCTGCTTCACTGCTGGCACTGGTGAATTACAGGCCAACCCTATGCTCATCTGCCATATTCCCTTCAGTTCCACACAAGATCATATTCTAACCTAAACATTTTCCAAGGTGATGCCTCCTTCTTTGTACCCAAAGGAGCATCTTCTTTTGACAGAAGATCAGCTAATTTGCTCATCTGTTATTCTTCACTGTTCTTCTAAAGCCCTTCATTGTCAGCCATTTTTAGACTTCATTACTGACAACTTTATTTTTAAAGTTACTACCTAACTTTTCACTGATCTGCTACCCCGTCTATTAGAAACTTAGAAAAAACTAATGAATTGTCCATAGAGTACATACAATACAACCTCAGGAGTTACAAACTGACTAGCCAAGGACAGCTCATTTGGAACTGGAAGTAGGCAATCAGCTGCAGAGACTGGAGGGTGTGTCTGTATGGGGGGGGGGGGGGGGGGGAGAGAAGCAAACAGTATAGTACTGTGTAAAAAGTAAAATACTAAAAAAAATAAAGGGAAGGGAAGATGTGACAAGGTAAGGAAATTGTTTCTGTGCTTGTTTCACTTAAATTAAAATAAAAAGCAGCATATTTCTTCTATATAGTAAAGTTTCAAAGCTGTATTAAGTTAACATTCAGTTGTAAATTTTTGAAAGAACAGCTACGTTTTGTTGAGAACTACAAACACTTCAGAGTTATGAATAACCTCCATTCCCAAGTTCCATAGGGGTAACCATGTTAGTCTAGTTCACAAAACAAACAAGGGGTCTTGGTGGCATTTTTAAAGATTAATAAATGTGTTAGTTTTTTTAAGTGTCACAAGACTCCTTCTTTGTTCTCCATTCCCAAGATGTTCACAACTCTGAAGTTCTACTATACATTTATAAAAAAACCAAGGAGTCAGTGTACATCTGTAGTATACATGTATATTTATAGACCATACACACATGTATTAGTATAAAAGGGTACAGCTTGCTCAGAAAGGACAGGCAGAGAAAAAAGGGAGTAGGTATTGTCTTGTATATTAAAAATGTACACACTTGGACTGATGTTCAGATGGAAATAGGAGACAGACTAACTAAAAGTCTCTGGTAAGGATAAAAGAGGTAAAAAAAAGAACAAGGGCAAAGTCATGGTAAGGGTCTACTATGGCACAGACCACCTAAGCAGATCAAAGAGGTGGATGAGGCTTTTTTAAACAACTAACAAAATCATCCAAAGTACAGGACTAGATGGCAATGGGGGACTTCAGCTATCCAGACATCTGCTGGAAATCTAACACAGCAGTGAACAAACTAGCAAGCGCTTGGAATTTATTGGAGACAATTTTTTATTTCAGAAGGTGGAGAAAGCTAATAGGGGAGAGATTGTTCTTGATTTGATTTTAACAAATAGGGAGGAACTGGTTGAGAATTTGAAAACTGAAGGCAGCTTGGGTGAAAGTGATCATGAAATGATAAGAGTCCTCCATGATTCTGAGGAAAGGTAGGAGGGAATACAGCACACTAAAAATAATGGATTTCAAGAAGGCAGACTTTAACAAACTTTTGGAGTTGGTAGGTAAGATCCCATGGGAAGCAAATCTAAGAGGAGGAAAAAAAAACAGCTCAAGAGAGTTGGCAGTTTTTCCAAAGAAACATTATCAAAGGCATAAGATTAAACTATCTCATTGCAAAGGAAAGCTGATAAATATGGCAAGATGCCACTCTGATTTAACCAGGAGCTCTTAAACACTCTGAAACTCAAGGAAGAGTCCTAAAAAAGTGGAAACTAGGTTAAATTACAAAGGATGAATATAAATAAATAACAAGTATGTAAGGATAAAATTAGAAAGGCAAAGGCACAAAACTAGAGTAAGTTGCTAGAGACAAAGGGTAACAAGAAAACATTCTACAAATAAATTAAAAGCAAGATGGACAATGGCAGGGTAGGTCCATTACTCAAAGAGGGGGAAATAATAACAGAAAATGTGAAAATGGCAGAAGTGCTCAATGACATTTTTGTTTCAATTCTCACCAAAAAGATTAGTAACGATTGAACATGTAACACAGTGAATGCCAGAGAAAATGGAGTAGGATCAGAAGCTAAAATAGGGAAAGAAAAAATTAAACGTTACATGTCAGATGTCTTCAAGTCACCAGGGCCTGTTGAAATACATCCTACAATACTCAAGCAACTGACTGAAGAAATATCTGAGCTGTTAACAATTATCTTCAAAAAGTCATGGAAGACAGGCGAGATTCCAGAGGACTAGAAAAGGGTAAACACTGTGCCAATCCATAAAGAGAGAAATAAGGAAAATCTGGCATTAAACACCAGTGAGCTCAACTTCAGTATATGGAAAGATAATGGAGTAAAAAGTAAGCACTGGTCAGTCAGTTTACAAACATCTAGAAGGTAAGGTAGTAAGAACCAGTCACCATGGATTTGTCAAGAACAAATCATGTCAAACCAACCTAATAGCTGTCTTTTACAGTGTAAAAAGCTTTGTGAATGGAGGGAAGCAGTAGATATGGTACTTCTTGACCTTAATAAGGCTTTGGATACTGTCTCACATGACCTTCTTATAAACAAACTAGGGATATACAACCTAGATGGAGCTACTATAAACTAGTTGGAAAACCGTTCTCAGAGAGTAGTTAGTGGTTCACTGTTAAGCTGGAAGAGCATATTTCAAGTGGAATCAGTTTTGGGTCCGGTTCTGTTCAGTATCTTCATAAATGACTTTGATAATGCCACAGAGAGTATACTTATAAAGTCTGTGCACAATACCAACTGGGAGGACTTGTAAGTGCTATAGAAGAAAGGATTAAAATTAAAAATGACCTGGAGAAATGGTCAGAAATAAGCAGGATGAAAATCAATAAGGAAAAATGCAAAGTACTCCACATAGGAAGGAACAATTACACACATATAAAAAGAGAAAAGATTGCCTAGGAAGAAGTACTACAGAAAGGAGACTGAATGAGTCAACAGTGTACAGTGTAACATTGTTGCAAAAAAGGAAACATCATTTTGGGGTGTATTAGCAGGAATGTGGTAAGCAAGACAACAGAAGTAATTCTTTTGCTCTTTTCCACCCTGATAAGGCCTCAGTTCGAGTACTGTGTCCTGTTCCATGTGCCACATTTCAGAAAAGAAGTGGACAAACTGAAGAAAGTCCAGTAAAAAGCAACAAAAATGATTAAAGATCTAGAAAACATGATCTATATGGGAAGACTGGAAAAAATGTGTTTGTTTAGTTTGGAGAAGAGAAGACACAACAACAGTTTTCAAGTACATAAAAGATGTTACAAGGAGCGAGAAAAAATGTTCTCCTCAACCTCTGAAGATAGGACAAGGAGCAATGGACTTAAATTATTGCAAGAGTGGTTTAGACTAGACATTAGGAAAAAAACTTCCTATCAGGTTAATTAAGCATTGGAATAAACTGCCTTGGGAGGCTATGGAATATCTATCACTGGAAATTTTTAAGAGGAGTTTAAACAAACACCTGTCAGGGACGGTAGACAATACATAGTTCTGCCACAAGTGCACAGGACTGGCAGGGGGATTGTAAGTCCTGTTTTGACCAGGACAGTCCCTTTTTTACACCCCCTTTCTAATTTGATAACATCTTTTCTGTAGTGGGGAGCCCAAAACTGGACACAGTATTCCAGATGTGGTCTCACCAGTGCCGAATAGAGGGGAATAATTTACTACTAATAATTAATAATTAATTAATTAAGTTTTACTGTGGAAAATGGAATCCCTTATCTCCTTTGAATTAGATGCTGTTTAAACAAAATCCATAAACTGTATGAGAAATTTTTGCAATTATTGAAATAAGAATAGTTTAAGAATCACTGCAGACTGCACAGCAAGCAATTCGGCATGCACCAAAGCTGTGGTGATGCTTTCACAGTATGCAGGGCAGTTAAAAAATAAATACTTAACATAGATAAAGCTACCTTGTTTAGTGAAATATACGTTGAGATATTAACATAAGTCATCAATCACTGTTATCTAAATGTCCAATCCCACCTTCCATCACATCCAGTTTCAGGACTGACATCTGAAGTCTCATTTCATAGTTAATGAGTTTTGCTGGGTGTTCCTCTCAAGACAATAATGACGAAATTGTACTATTTAATCACTGTCATCAATTTATTACCAATCTTTGAAAAGTTTTAACTCGCACCATATTCTAAATTATGCAAAAACTTGTTTGGTAGAAAACATTGGCATAGTGTAGCTGAAGATTTACATTTATTTTCTAGGGATTCCATGTAATAATGTTCCTGCTTTTAATGCATGGGTTTGAAAAACATTTCTACATGTGAGTAATTTCTGCCCAGTTACATCTCATCCTCCCTTGGCTTCTATGACTGTGCCTGGCCCCAGTTTCTTCCCTACCCCTTTGGTTGAAAGATGAGCACAATAGCAAGAGAACAGCTGACTATGTAGACTAGCTATGTCCATAAAGGCAGATTTCATATTTTTTCAAAATATTTTTGAGGAAACCATCATTTGCTTTCAACAGGTCCATCCTGTTAAAACCTTTCACAACACTGTCTCTCTTTATCCATCATCTTAGAGCACGGATCTTTTTATTCCCTCTTATCTACCAATAATACCAATCCTGGCCACTTGCTTGTCTGCTTCTACCACAACCACCACTGCATTTTCTTCTATACCATCTCTTACACATGGAATATCTTTGCCCTTATATATGAAAAGCCTTTCATGTTTTTAAATGAAACACTGGACAGGGAGGGTCAGGACTCTGAGGTGGCACCAAAAATTCTCTCTCTCTTGTATCCTGTAATATTTTGGTCTATTTTCAATTGTTGGGTTTAGTGTGTTTGTGCTGGATGGTGTTAGTAGCCTGTGATATCCAAGAAGTCAGACTAGGTAATCAGGTGGTTCCTTCTTCTCCTAAACTCTATGACATTTTTACTTGATTCCTATAGGAAATCACACAACTAGTAAGGTTTATTCAGAAGGCTGTGGAAAAATATTTCCCATTTGTTTTTGGTTTTTAAATTAATTGTACATTTTATCACTCTCCTCTAACTCTTGAATTTAGTCTTCTTAGGCTATGTCTACACTTCACAAATGTATTGACATATCATGTCAGGGGTCAGCAAACAGAGGCAGATCAGGGGCCTCAGGGCCCCACCCACCCCTACCTAGGGCTGGCCGACTCCACTTGGGGGCCCATCCCCCCCCCCACCTCCCCAGGGCCCTGACCCTATGCAGGCAGGCCAGCGCTGAAGCGGGTGTGCCTGGGGCTAAAGGCCAGCTATGGGCTGGCTGGTCAGCCCCTGGGGGTGGTGGGGACGACTGTCATATCCGGTGCAGCTTCTAGTTCAGCCTGAAAGTCAGCACCGGAGGACGTATTGCATGCGCCAGGCAGGCCCACGCCCCCGCTCTCCCTCTATCCCCCAGGCCACTGCCAGCATGTCCTGCCACTGGGGGTGGAGCAACCAGCCCAGGAGCACACAGCCCAGCCCACCCGCCCCACTCCCTGCCACAGTGCCAGCAGCAAGGAGGCCCCACATCATGGTGGGCCTCTGGGCACGGGCCCCATAGGCCCATGCAGTAATCTGCTCCTGTTGGCAAAGGCTGTGCCCTGCCAGCCCCTCTTCCCCATCCCTCAGCCGGTGCCAGTGGCCCCCTCTGGCTGCCGTTTGAAAATCAGCTCCAAGAGGAGCCGCTCTGGACAGCTTATTTCCACTGCATCCCTAGGCACACTGCCAAGAGAAGTCACTCTGGGGAGCTTCTTTCTGTGGCATCCCCAGGCATGCCGCCGAGAGGAGCCACTTTGTGGGAGAACTGAGAGAGCTATCTCTCAACTACCTGCAAGCTCCTGGCTGCCCCCTCAGCCCAGGCTTCCTGGGGTCCCAGGTGGCAGTGCAGCTGCAGCCACTCTGGGGCTTGCTTGGTCCCGGGCAACAGCAGGGGACAGCCACTTCCAGGCTTGCCAGGGTCCAAGGTGGCTGCCTGCCCGCCCTCTAGTACTACCACTGAACCCCTGGTGGCTGCACCCCGGCTGCCACTCGGGACCCTGGCAAGCCCCAGAACGGCTCCCCCCTCCCACTGCTGCCCAGGATCCCGGTGAGCCCTAAGTGCAGCCACACTGCTGCCCAGGATCCGGCTAGCACCGAGCAGCTGCCCCATCATTCCAACATGGAACCCCAGCAAACACCAGGCAGCTGCAGCCATGCCATCACATGGGACTGGCAAGCCCCAGGGTAACTGCAGCCAGGGCTGGTTAACCAAGGGGCTATAGTGGCTTAAGCCCCAGGCCCTGACCTGAAAGGGGGCCCCAGGCTCCAGCCCCTATGGCCCCTGCCAAATCTGCCACTCCACTAAGCCCCCAGCACCAGGGCGACCGGGACGCTAAAAGAGCCCCTGCCCTGCTGGTGTTGGGGGACAGGGTGGGTTCCTGAGCCAGAGAGGCGTTCTTGCCCTGATCCTGGGCTGGCCCTATTGACTCAGCTCCTGCTGGGGACGGGGCAGCTTGGGGGGGGGTGCCTCATGCTCCCCTCTGTCCATATGGCTTCTAGAGCCCCGCTGCCACAGCAGGTAGGACGTCCTCCCTACATCCACTCTCCCAACCTCCCGTGTCCACTCCCCCAACCCCGACTCCTCTAACCCCCGCTTCCCCAACACCCAAGCCAGACCCCCCAGCTCCCCTAACTCCCACCCCCCTGCTCCCCTAACCCCCCAAGGCAGGCTCACCCAATCCCCCGAGCTATGCCCCTCAGGCTCCCCAACACCCCGCGCCGCACGCCCTCAGGCGCGCCCGGGTTCCTCCAAGCTGCACCCCCCAAGTTCTCACAACACCCCAAGCCACAGTCCACCCCACTGCCCCCCACCCCAAGACTACCCAAGCAGCCCCGGCTGCGGCCCCCCCTACCCAGGGCCTCCTCCACTCGTGCCCTCCCTGAGCCACTCCAGCCCCCCGAGCAGTGCCAGGCGGGGCTCCTGATCCAGCCCCCCCAGCACCAGCTGGCCGGGTGCCCTGCCCTCCAGGCAGGGCACCACCACAGTGGAGCAGTGGCCCAGGGAGGTGGACAGCCCCGGCCCCCCCAGGCCTTGATCTGGCCCTGGCTGCAATCATGCTGCTGCCTGGGACATGCAAACCCCAGAGTGGCTGCAGCCCAGGACCCCAGCAAGTCCTTGGCAGCTGCAGCCCCTGCTAGGGACCCCTTATCAACTTCACTGCTCTAACAGTTAGAGCAGTGAAATTGAGAAGTATGACAGCTCTCCACTGTTCTAAGGGGGCACAGTGTCTACACCAACACTGTGCTGCCTTAGCTCTGCCGAGCCCTATGCCTCTAGTTTAGATGGTTTTATTTTGTCGGCAAAACAGAGCACTTTTGTCAGCAAAGAGCTGAGTGTAGTTGTGTACAGCAGAACTGTTTTGTCAACAAAAGCTGACTTTTATTGGGAAAGCTTCCTAGTGTGTACAAGGCCTTGGAATACGAGATCTTTGGAAGAGGAACTGTAGTTAACTATTCATCTGGACAATAGCTAACAAACTGCAAACAAAGCACAGTGCAAAAATGACTGAAGTACAAATAAATAATACCAACAGTTGAGTGAGTGAATGTTTTCTGCAGTGCAACTTTACTTTGTCAAGTTCCTACCACTATCAAATCCTTTTTCACTATTGTCATTTGCTGCTTTCCGCAAAACAAAAAACAAGTTTATTTTAATCTCCCTTACTATATTCTTTCTAAAAGCCTGAAGACATTTTCTACTTGCAATAATAGGATGCAGTTTAAATTATTCACATAAAACAAAAGCTGTTCTAAAAAAACTAGCATTGTAATACACAGACAATTTTCAGGGGAAATTAGTTACCAAGGCTCATAGATGGACCACTTTATAAGACTATGGAAGACTTATAATGACTTGAAAGCTAGATAATCTGATGCAACAATTAAGATTAGTTCAACATAATTAGAATACCTTTGAGGGACTGAAATGTTCTGTATCACACTCTAAACCAAACATAAATCAAAAACTATATGCTGGGGAGGGATGAGAAAAATGTGCATGAATTGCCTGGATTGAGTCATGTGGTATGTGCAATATAAGAAAGGACTCTAATATCTATAGAGGTATCTGGGGGCACCACATGGGGGCAGATGCTGTTGGAAACATATGAGATAGCGTATACAGTTTAGACAGCATATGACAAAGAAAGTCAGGCTAGCTGTGCACAGTTTCAGTTTTCCTAGGATTTCATCTACATGCGTATCCTCAAAATTTTCCTCAAAAAAAGACATCAGACTATTTTGACTGAAGTGCAAGCCAAGCTCTAAGATCATTTGATAGGTGGATTTATCTTTATTTATTTTAAAATTACAGTCAATTTGAAATCCAACATGTTTTAAATAAGTTTTATATGCAAAATCCTTGCCCATTTCCTATTTTAAAAAAGTTTCTTTTCCCTATTGTCCTGTGCATTAGCAAATGGAAATCTAATAAACTATAGAAACAGTGAAAACAATTCTATATGAAATTCATCTTGTTAGTCTTTCAAGCCTTTCACTTACGTTTTTCTTACACATAACACTCTAATATGGCTTTTATATATGGCCCTCTAATGTAGGTCTTCACATAACAATTTTACTCTAGCATATAGAAATAGCATTATTTAAAACAGTAGTAAAACTCATCAGAATGGAGAACAGTCAAACCTACCACACGTGAAGAACCTTATGCAGTATTACAATGATATTAAATCATTTTAGTTTGGAAGCACAACCACCTCTTTTTTTGTCTTTATCTAAATACAATATCCTGCTAGCTGATCTGAAAAGCATCACAGTACAGCTTCACGAACTGGTGAAGTTAAAGGAAGGATGAAGTACATGGTGTTAGGAGCACAAGGAAAAGCTTTAGTTAGAGAATATGGGGGTCAATGGGGAATTAGGTGGAAAAAAGAGATGTTCCTAAAAGACACACAGGGGAATTTCTGGGCAACATACATGGAGACTGAATAGATAGGCAGAGAAGAGTCTATGGAAGAAAAGGATAAAACAAATGGACATAGAGTGGACCATTCAGGCTGGTGGACACAATGGAAGAGAACAAGTATTGAGAAGATGTAGACAGGAGGATTCTGGGAGGCAAAAGAGGCAAGAGGCAGGATGTAATCAAAGGAGGCTATAAAGAGGAGCAGAGGGGAACATGGGGGCAAGTTCAAAATTTCACTTATCTTCAAAGTTCTCTGAGTCTTGGGCCCAGGCTATCCAAAAGACAGTCTAAAGCTCCAGGACAAAGATCATGCTTGACCACTTCACTCCTTTGACCCAACAGAGCTCTCGATGGGAAGAGAAAGCTCCTCTGTGCAGGAGACAAGTTTCTCCCAAAGCAGGGCAAGGCTGTGGAGTGAACTCCCCTGGGAACTATAAAGCCCATCAAAAACGGCACCACTTTCCAGCCAAGAGTAAGGCTCGCTTGTTCTACCTTGCCTTCTCTTGCATAAGCACAAAGCAACATGCTTATTTTTTTAAAAAAAATCCTACCACAAGAAGCCACTCTGCTACACACAAGTCTCCCTGGGGAGAAGCGGAGAGAACAAGCAAGCTGGGACAGATGTGCTCTCATGCTGCTCAACACACTGCCGAAAAGGGTTCTGATATGCTGCAAAGTACGAAGCCATACAGCACAGAAGAGCGCAGGGCAGAGGGACCTAGAAGGGACATCCAGAGGGAGATTGGGAGCGGGGGGAGGGGGAACGACACTCTGGAGGAGGCTGGGAGCTGGGGGGACGATACCCTGGAGGAGGCTGGAGTACGGGTGGAGGCGCCCAGAGAAGAGCAGAGGTGCAGAGATGCCGGAGGTGGCCGGTGAGGGGATGCCCTGGAAAAGCTATGGGCGGGCGGGCGGACTGGCTGCAGGGAGCACAGGCGGTGGGAACGGGACGATGGGCTCCCCCAGCAGAGGCCACAGACAGGCCGAGCGGGGGCACCCTGGAGATCGCTGCGGCAGCCTCGCTCTTACCAGCCCAGCTCTGGTGCTCGGGGATCCTGAAGTATTGGTTTCCAAACTGGTCGCTGCCCACGTGCTGCTTCTCTGGCCCCAGGACCCGGAGCCGCAGTGCGCGCAGGAACCGCCAGGCCAGAGCCATAGCCCCGAAGAGCCGCTTTGGGAACCGCTTCGGGCCCCACGTGGTCACTCGGGTCCGCGTAAGTGGAAAGGTCACAGCGCGTATCCAAGCCCCGCCCCCAAACTCCAACAACCCCGTGCCCGAGAGCGCCAAGTACTTGCCCCGCCCCTTCCGCCTCGGCCGTGCCCCCATAGCCGACAGCGCCGTGTGCGTGCCCCGCCCCTTCCGTCTCGGCCGTGCCCCCATAGCCGACAGCGCCGGGTGCGTGCCCCGCCCCTTGTCTCTCACCTCCCGCCCTTTCCGGAGTGGGCCACGTGACCCTACCCAATAACTTTGCTTTGCATTGGTCGCGGCCGCCTCGCCCTGAACCAATCGGCGTCATCCTTTTAACAACATGGCGGCGCTGTTACTCGCCTGCTCCTACCGACATGTTGGCCTTCATTTCGGCCCGTCAGGCCGGACTGGACGATCCGCTGCGGTTGCGCCGGGCTGAGTGCACCCGGAGGTAACGCGTCTCTGGGCTCTGGCAGTTCAGTCTCCCCTGGGCCTGGCTCGGGCTGGGGGTCCGGGCATAGGGAAGCCCTGGGATTTCCCCTAGTGTCCCGCACCGGCCTCCAGTCCCGCCGGCCTTTCACCTCGCTTTGCCCAGCTCACCCCGTCGTGGCGGGGACGTCGCTGGGGCGCACTGTGCTGCAGGGGGAGCCAGGGCCGGGAGCCGCGGCCATGAATCATCGCGTCCTCCCTGGCCAGCCCCAGACATCGGCCAGAGCTTTGCATGTGATGTGGCGGCTGGACCTGAACCTGCTCTCATGGGGAGAGCGCCAGTCCCTGATATGTCGGTCTCGTCTAGCTCTTGTCCTCGTTCCAGCTTGAGAGTGGGTGGGTGGAGAGGCGGCTCATGCTCTTCCCCTGTATCTCTACCTTCCTTCCTTCCCTCTTTTCCCTGTCCCCATTTGTGGTGCAGCTTTTTCTGGCGACTCTCCATACCGGCGTTGGGTTGAAGAAGAACACAAAAGAGGATGGTCTATTTATTAAATGATTCCTGCCCATGTGAGGGTTTATATTAATTGGTGTTATTGGGCCTGTTATTTCTGAAAGTAACCATTCTAAGATAGGTATTGTGCATAGAGGAGGTAGCAGTAGTGCCAACCCTAAGCATTCAACATTCATGTAAGTCCAAAAGTAAATAAGTTAAAAACAGGAATGTTAGGTTCTTTTTACTTCTGGATTTTGTGTGGTTGGTTTCATATGTCTAAGCTTTTGTCTGCAACCATGAAGGCAAAAGACTTCCTTCTTCAAAAATGAAAACAGATTCTCATGTAATCACACCATTCATGGAGCTGGAGCTTTAATTTAAAAAAAAAAATCCACAGTTATCAGCCTTGTGATAAAATGAGAGTTGGCTACATGGAGATAGGGACCTAGGCTGTTGTTCTTAGGCTGGGTAAAGTTATGCATATTTTAAAAATAGAGATATAATGTATTTACTTACTGGCTGTTTTCATTTCAGCTGCAGTTGCATAACACTATATAACACTTTAAAATTTCTCAAGAGTTATGGGCGACAACAGAGTCCTTTGGCACTTTTAAAGACTGGAATTCAAGAGTTATGCTCACCCCAAAGTAGCCATTGCAATGTCTCATGACATGATGGTTTTTCTAAAATGTAGCATTGTTTTATGATATGTAATCCCCATGACACTGTAAAACCTAAGTTCTGTTCTATAAGATGAACACATTAATAGAACCCTGCAGATCCGTAGGTTTCTGCTTCAGATCTGCAGGTATCTGCAGCCCCATTGTTGCAGGTTGGCCTGTGGATATGGGTTCTGTTTTTATGATGGATCTCTACAGCTGCTGCTATGATCTTCAGCAGCACAAGGGAACAAGGCAGCTCTCCAACCAATCCCAGCTCAGCTCTGATTGTGGTCTGCCAGCCAATCAGACTCTCAGCCACAACAGTGTGGGGCTTCCAGATCACTGCTCACTGTCAGTCAGTCAGCATGCTGGCTGATTCTTCATGCCTTCCTCACCTACTACTACTTTTTCTTGTTTGCAGTTAGTGGTGCTGTGCTGTCAATCAGTGATTTCATTGGTGGGCAAGGAAATCTGATTGACAGCACAGCATGCAAACTGCAAACAAGAAAAGGAAAAAGTGGCTGGGACCCATGTGGGTAATGAGCCAATCAAAGGCGAAAATGCTGACTGAGCGCAGGCTCAGTTGCAGATGTGGTTATGGATACACATAACACATGGTATGTGGATTGCGGATCGGATAGAGACTAACACTGAGCGCTTGCGGATCGGGCCCAGATCCACATTTTTTGTATCCTCACAGTGCTCTGCACATTAACGTGAAACAAACAAGGAGTCCTGTGGCACTTCTAAAGACTAACAAATTTATTTTTCACATGAGCTTTCCTTGGTGAAGTCCCACTTTCAGTTTGTAGAGTGGAGAAAATTGGTATCTGACGAAGTGGAATTTCACCCATGAAAGCTCATTCTAAAAATAAATGTTAGTCTTTAAAAGTGCCACAGGACTCTGTTTGTGTTGCTGAACTAGACTAATACCCCTTTGGAGCTTGTCAACATTAACGTCAAGTGCTTATTTCCATCCCGCCAAAGTGGATTTGTTCTATACCGGCTTAGTAGAGACTAATCGTGAGAGACCACAACGTACTTCGATTCATCATTAAAAGAATTTTGTGACTTCTCCTTTCTGAACATGTCACAAATAAATCACTCTGAGTTGTGGTTGGATCTTGCAGATTTTCTCAAGTCACGATTCTCTGGATTTAGTGATTTAACCTCCTCAAAGCTCTTCCTCTTAGGCAACATTTTAAGAACAAACCAACTCTTGTTCGAATGCAGAGGGGAGAGGGTTAAATCATAGACCCGAAAATATTTCTTAAGATAGTTTACATTAATAACTTACAAGTCACTGTCCTCCCACAGGCCATTCGAAAGGCTATATATATAAGTGGATTTCTATGCTCCTGCAAAATTACATTAGTTTCTATGAAATTCTGTGAAGGTAGACTTGGATTCCAAGGAGTAGCCGTAGCTGCCATCTTTTTAAAATTGATTTAAACATACATTCTTAGTGTTCATAGCTTTGTGATGTCCAGTTAGGTGAGAAGTCCCCATCACGTGACACATCATCTTGATTAGAGTGGTAGCCTTCTAAAACACAATGGGCCATATTACATTATGTAGGTTTCATGTTAACCGCATCTTAGATGAAAATAAATTACTTTGGAATCTTGTACACACCTGCACACGCTAAACAAACCCGAGTTTGTCAGTGTGGAGGAGAGAAGGGGTTTCAAAATGTGCATCTTCTTTTCTAATTCTTCCTTGCTCCCTTCAACCACCAGTAAGATCCAGCATATGGCCCCAACAGCCCATTCTTTCAGAACAGCACATCAGTCAGAGGCTTACAGTGCACTACTCCCAGGGCCAAACAATCCATCCCCACTTTGGGATAACACTCATGAGGATGTATGATAAAAATTTGTTACACATATAGTTTTTATATTCCTCTTTTTAAAGAAACTAGGAAATCACTTACTCCCCAGCTGTGTCCTCCCCTCAAAAAGACTGTAAGAACTTTACTTAATTTGAAAGTCCAACATTCAAAACTTAGGAAATAACATCTTGGGTTGTCTACTACCTTAATTCTGTTCCGTCTTGCATATTCTTTATGATACAGTCTTTAATTAGATGATTGCATTCTATTTTTTTACAGGAACTTTGCCTTCTTCAGTGTAAGCATGAATGGACGAGGGACAGAATTAAAGTTGCACAGGCAACCATAAATCTGACTTTATATAATAGAAAAAGATTCCTCAAAACTTTCTTATTAAAGCCACACCTTTTAAAACATTTCTGTATTGTAATTGGATATTTTTAAAAGTTGAATATTTATTTACAACTTTTTATAGTTAGTCAAAACAGTTATTTAAGGTAAATCTTTGCATGAATATTGTTTCCAGGTAAAATTTTCAAAAGCACCTAAGTTTCTTGGTGCTATTGAAGATGGGTGTTATTTATATCCCTAGCAGTGTCAATCAGATGTGTAATTTTTTTTGGCAACATTTTTGTACTGCTCGGGTATGGATGCAATTATAGTCGCATCAGTGCTTTGTCTAGTACAGTTTATTTTCCTCTCCAAACTATTATAAACTATGCCAGCAAAAACACTTTTATGCCAGCATATGCAATTCTACACTAAGGGAGGGTTTGCTGGTATAGCTATAACAGAGAATCTTTTCTAGTGTAGCCCAGGCCTAAGTGAAAACCAATACAATAAGGCCTCATGAATCTGCAGGCAGCCTAAATAAAACCATAAATCTAAGGCATTACTTTTTCTCTTACTCTCAATTAGATGTTAATTCTGGAACCTAAAAATAACAGTTCGAGTGTCAACATTGTTAAAAGGTTCATCGATGATGACTTTAGCAGAAATGTTCAAGTAAATCTCTTTATCCCATAACCCCAAACGACATCTTGCACTTTTCCAGGTACCAAGAGCCTCAAGTGTTCTCCAAATCAGCTGCCAAAATCTTCAGCTTCTCCCAACAATCTCTGATGCAATTACACATTATCAGTCCAAACATCTGACTGTTACTCATTTTCTGTATTTAATTCTAAAGAACCTTAATTTTTTAAGTTTAAATGAAGTTGCAGCAAAATTTCCAGGCAGCTGCACCTTGGGCTTTAACCAGGGGCTAGATTAAGGCAGGGATATAAAGGCTGTAGTCCTAGGCCCTGGCTTAAAGGGGGTGTCTGCAGCACCCCAAAAATCTGGCTCTGAATGGCTTCTGCTGCCCTGCCCACCTTTGGCCTGCCTACCTACTCCCTGGGTTGTGTGTCTGCTCCACACCAGCCAGCCTGGGGGTAGGGCAAGAGTACAGAATTTAGTTATTGATTTCTATGGAGTATTAAATTAGCTTTTTGTATAAGAATGGCAGCTACATTTTGGCTTTAGCAGTAGTCTCTTAGGCTATGTCTACACTTACAAAGTTAAGTCGACTTTGTTAAGTTGACTTAACAAGGTCGACTTTGTCAACTTAAAGTGGATCTTGTTAAGTCGACTTAACAAATTGACTACACTTTAAGTCAACTTTAAGTCGACTTAACAGCAGAGAGAGCCGTTATATTGGCTTTAAGTCAACTTAATAAAGTCAACTTAGCGCTAAATCCCCACCTACACTGGCCTTAAGTCGACTTAAGGAGTCAACTTAAGACTTAAGTCGACCTAAAAGGAGGTGTTATTAAGTCGACTTAAGAAAAGCCCAGTGTGGACGCGGCTTTGTTTAGGTTGACTTAAGTGTCCTTAAGTCGACCTAACTTGCCAATGTAGACGCACCCTTAGATACCAGTCTGCAAAAGCACTGAACACTTCCAGCTCCTATTGACTTCAATTGCAGGAGGCATTCAGCATCTGGAAGACTGGACTTCCATTTTGTGCATAGAAGTTGTGATTTTCCTGTATTTTGTTGAGATTGTTCAGAGAGTAAATTTTTCATAATAGCAGGATTTCTAACTCCACATAAGGAGCTGGGTTTTGGTGCATATCACATTTTCAAAACTAAGAGGAGCCACAGCTCATAGAACCAAAGAACTGATCAAAAGGTGTTTCTGATTATCAATTTTTATTCAAAACTACAGAGCTAGTTAAACTTGGCTGTAATTATAAGACAGTTAAAATATGAAAGGTCTTTGTCAGGGTAGTTTTATCATCTCCGACCCGCTAATAGAATTCACATTTTTCTTCTGCCATTCATATGTCTTTTGGTCAAATGATTACTTAGTTTTTCTGAATGTATAAAATACTGATTTTGGGGGGGAGAGGGTCCTCTTTCATCAATATAGCATTAGGCTGTTCCTTGGTAATAATCTCAGAATGTGTTGTGATCTCAGTTTTTTGCTTAATTTAATTTCTTTAAGATCAACTATCTTTCTTATCTTCATGAGATACTGTGGAAACATGTAAATGACAACAACTACAATAGTAGGAAATTGCTTGATTGGCACTTACCAAGTGCTGGATTTGCATGATCGTACACATTAGGCTATGTCTACACTAGAAGGTTTTGCTGGCAGACAGCCATCGCTATAATTCTAACAGTGGCTGACATCCACACTGCCATCCTTGGGTTGGTGAAATACCACCTCCTTCAATCTGACCACCTCCTTCAATCTAAGTGGCAGTGTAGGGGAGCTGAGAGAGCAATCTCATAGTTCCCTGCAGGGAGCCCACCGGCTCCCGGCTGCTCCACTCCCCTGCTGCCCTGGGTTGCCAGGGAAGGGAGTGGGTCCCAGGCAACATTGCGGTTGCAGCTGCTCCGGGGCTTGTTGGGGTCCTGGGCGGCAGCCACTCTGGGGGGACTTGCCAGCTGCCACCCAGGACCCAAGCAAGCTCTGGAGCAGTTGACGCTCTTATTCTCCCCCTCTCGCCTTAGTTTGTCAGTTTCCCTGCTTGACAAATATGACAGCTTCTCACTGCTCTAAGGGACACAGTGTCCCTGAGGACACAGCACTGACATTGTGCTGCCTTAGCTTTGCCAACAAAAGCCCTATGCTGCTCATTCAGGTGATTTTATTTTATCGGCAAAACAGAGCCCTTTTGTTGGCCAAGAGATGACTATAGATGTACGCCAGAACTGTTTTGTGGACAAAAGCTGATTTTTCTCGTCAAAACTTCCTGGTGTGTACAAGGCCTTAGATAAGAAAACAAAACTGGCCCATAAGACAGTGCATTCTGCTGATGTTTAATTAGCTGAATTTGAATTTTTGTCAAAAATATTTTTCATGAGATTGTGAATTATTTTTATTTCTTAGTGATATAAAAGATATGGTAAATATATTTAATTCTTAGTTGTTATTACGTGCTGGTGTTTTTCTTGTTCATTCTGTGTAGCAGATCACTTTTTAATTTACTAAAATAACTAATCTGTCCACTGGGTGTCCTTAGTTTTCTTAAATAAATACTACTAAATGATGGTGGCTGGGATGAAGACTGTAACTTATTTATGAATGTTGTAGATATAAAGGATATGTGCTTTTCATTTCACTTTTTTATATTTCTGACTCTTGCATTATATGCCAGTTTTCATTATATTTTTTGTTGATATTAATTGCTATAAAAAGATTTATAGTCCTCCACCCGAGATAATGTACATTGTGGTAATTTCAGCCAGTCACACTTTTTGCTTGGTCTGAAAATGTACTTTAAAATGTAAATGTAATAATTGAATGTATTGAATAAAAAAATTGAAAATTTGACTTTATTTGTTGTATTTAACAAAAGATAGAATTCTAGAACTTCCTGATTCTCAGTATTCATGGTTTGATATTTTGTTTTTCTAAAGGGTACTAAGCTTGGAGTTAAACAAAGATAGAGACGTGGAAAGAATCCATGGGAGTGGTGTTAACACTCTTGATATAGAACCTGTTGAGGGAAGATAGTAAGTAAATTATGCTATTTTATTATCAAGTATGTTTTATAGAATATATTTTAATACTTAGTTTTAATCATTTATGGTTATGACTAATGTTACTTTGAACAGATTGTGAATGTAAGATATCTAAACTGTTTGTTCTTACAGTATGTTATCAGGAGGGTCCGATGGTGTTATAGTACTTTATGACCTTGAAAACTTCAGCAGAAAACCATGTTATACCTGTAAAGCAATTTGTTCTGTGGGCAGGTATGTACTTTAAAAAAGAATCATCCCTATAAAATATTGTTAGCGTTTTTTACTGTGTATTTTTCATTAAATTCATAGATCGTTGCACATCAGTATTTTACTTTCTGCATAAAACCCTAATCACATATAATACTAGACAACTTGGATTAAAAAAAAAAAAAAAGTAGTATCAAAGTTCCATGACACATACAGCTGAAAGTATGCCAATTGTAAAGTTGCAGGAGTAACTATTTGTTTTTAAAAATATTGACTCTTCTAGTCGTTATATTAATAATATATGTAAAAATTAGAAATCTACTGTTGTTACTGTTGTATAAAACTTTTCATTGAAGGAGTTCAGTATTCTAAAATGTTGGCTGTTTTTTCAAGAGGAAAACTGGAAGTACACAAAAGTTCTGTGTTGTCTAAGACCTCAAAAAATGTCAGTAGCAGAGTCAGCAATGAAGCCCAGTCTCCTGATTCATGGTCCTGTTTTAAGCACTAGCAAACTCTGCTTTTCCTCTTTTCAACTCACAGATTCTTTATTCTGACTCTTTTATATTATCCCACTTTGAAAGTGCAGAAGATATGGCAATAAAGCTATGAAAACCATTCGGTGACTACTGTGCAACAGAGAGACAGTCCTGTTTGTCCAATATATAAGGCGAGGGGAGGGGGGCATTTCTGGCACATGATGGCATAAATTACTTTCGTGGATGAGCAGGTGAATGAGCCCTTGAAGGAGTAGCTGGCTTGTTTAGATCCTGTGATGGTATCTTTTGTATAGATATGTGGACAAAGTTGGCAATGTGGTTTGTTACAGGGATGTATGCCTGCTTTAATGGTTCTGTTGTTAGATCTGTAGTTGCTAATGAGTATCTGCTTAAGGTTGAGGAGCTGTCTGTAGGCGAGGGGAGGTCTGTCTCCCAAGGCTTGAGAAAGTGAGGGATTGTCTTGTAGAATAGGCTGTAGGTCCTTGATGATCTGCTGTAGAGGTTTGACTTGGGGGTTGTAGGTGATGACCAATGGTATTCTTTTGTTTTCTTTCTTAGGCTTCTCCTGTAGTAGTTGACTCCTGGGCACTTGTCTGGCTCTGTCAATCTGTTTCTTCACTTTTGCAGGTGGGTATTGTAGTTTTAAGAATGCTTGATAGAGATCCTGAAAGTTTCTGTCTCTGTCTGAGGGATTGGAGCAAATGTGATTATATCTTAGGACTTGGCTGTAGAGAATGGATTGTGTGGTGTGTCCTGGATGAAAGCTCAACGGATGTAGATAACTATAGTGAGCAGTAGGTTTTTGGTATAGGATGGTATTTGTGTTCATCACTAATTTCCACTGTAGTGTCCAGAAAGTGGATGTTATGTATGGAATGTTCCAGGCTAAGTTTGATTGTGGGGTAGAAATTGTTGAAATCTTTGTGGAAGTCTTCAATGGCATCCTTTCTGTGCGTCTAGATGATGAAGATGTCACCAGTGTAGCGTAAGTAGAGGAATGGTGCTTTGGGATGAGACTTGAGGAAGCATTGTTCTAAGTCAGCTATAAAAATGTTGGCATATTGTGGGATCGTGCGGATACTCATAGCATTGCCGCTGACTTGAAGGATAAATTATTTTCAAATCTGAAATGGTTCTGTGTGTGTATAAAGTCACAAAGTTCAGCCATGAGGTGTGCTGTGGTAGTATCTGAGATAGTTCTTCTAATGTCTTGTAATCTGTCTTTGTGGGAGATGTTGGTATAAAGAGCTTCTATGTCCATAGTGGCCAGGATGGTGTTTTCCGGAAGTTTATCAATAGATTGGATTTTTCTCTGGAAGTCTGTGGTGTCTTGAAGGTAGCTAAGAGTGTTTTGAAAGTATAGGGGTCTGAGGAGAGAGTACACATAGTCAGGTAAGCTGTTGTAAGCGTGCCAATGCCTGAGGTGATTGGGCGTCCAAGGTTTCCTTCTTTATGGATTTTTGGGAGTAGATGGAATATCCCTGGTTCGGGTTCTGATGGTGTGTCTGTGTTGATTTGTTTGAATCTAAACTACTGCATTGATTTGCTGTAATAGTCTGACCTGATCCTATGACTTCGCTGCATTTATTTTCCTCCCATTCTGTAAGTTCCCCATCTTCAAAGTGTCTGATGACGTGGGATTTTCTCCCATGAAAGCTCATGCAATAAATACATTTGTTAGTCTTTAAAAGTGCCACAGGACTCCTTGTTTGTTTTACTAATAACCTGCAAGCTCTAGGTGTCCATGCTTATGGGCATCTGGACAAACTAAAATCATAATTAACAGTAACTGAATAAATCCCAAATTGGAACAAATTCTGAAACGAACATACTGAAATTACATAATGCACACTAATAACATAAAAAATTAAATGAGAATAATCCTGATTCTTGAATGGTGCCATCATTATCCTTCATAGTGTGCCTCAAGAATCAGTGGATTATTCCACAGCTGGTGATTCTATTTATGGCCACATCAAGACTGTACTGTTAGACTAGGGGTGCACAACCTTTTTTGGCCAAGGGCCAAATTGCATTTTCTAAGGCCACTCGGGGGCCACAAATGCATTGTGTGTGTGGGGGGGGGGGGAAGGTCACGTCACATGATCCCCCCGCTCACACCGCTCCCAGAGGGCCACACAGAACATGCTCGTGGGCCGCATGCGTCCTGGGGGGCTGCAGGTTGTGCATCTCTGTGTTAAACAAATGGCAGTTCGTTTCCACAATAAGCACTTCCTCCAACAGATACGTTTTTTTATTACTTACAGCTTTAAATACACATAGTAAAAATTAATCTCATCTATTGGACTCTAAAAGGAAATACATTTTTCCAAAAGATAATTAAAATGAGGCAAGGAGCCTCCTGTGATTAAATATATTAGAAATCTGTATGAATTATAGATAATGAAAATATCTGGAGTTAAACTAGTTAACATTTACCAGGATTGCCCCCTCTTCCTGCTTCAGGACATCACAATCAAGTAACCGCATATGGTTAAGAGGAAAGCAAGAGCTTTTGGCACATGTGCTGCTGCGTTGTCAAGCGCAGGCCTAAATAAATTACATTATGTCAACCCAGTCTGAAAATCACAAAGGATCTAAGCATTGTATTAATTTTTCTTGAAGATATGATTCTTAACAGCATACAGATAATTGAAAGGAAAAAAAAAAGTCATGACCACCTCTGAAACTGAGCTTCCATATTAATCTCATGGTCAAAAATGAATCAGAGATTAAAGCTCTGTGAATCTTCTTCAGGTTGTAATTTTTATCAAAAAGCCTTCTGCCTACTGGAGGATAAGACACTTTGCCTACCACAGCAGGGACTGGTTTTAAAATGACAGATGTTTCTCAGCAAACATGGAAAATGGCTTCGGGTTTAAACTCAGTACTTCAGAGTGAGAGAGAATCTCTTATTGCACACTTCATTGTCTGTACAACTGCACTTAGTGATTCTGTGTGTATCTATGGCAAAGGCAGATATCTCCTCTGTATTGTAGTGCCATGGTACATCTACATAAGGACTTCATTTAGAATCTCTGAATGTCCGCAAGCTCACCACCCCTTCACCATTGTTCTAAATCTTGATCCCTGCTGTTTTATTTTCTTGCATTCCCTTGTAATGACTGAAGGCTTTGGGAACATGTGTGAAGATGAAACCAAACTTGACCTGTTTCAAGGTACTATCTGGATTGATTCCCTGACCTAGATTACGACCAGAATGAAGACAATGTGCTTGACAACGTATTAAAATAGTAAAATTTTGTAACTCCTACTATCACTGCTAGTCATGAGCTAACTTATCAGTAGCAAAGAGCCATTACAGGACCCAGTCCTGCCAGTTTGTGCATATAATAGTTACTTCTGTAGGGAGTCACATTTAAGTCCATGGAACTCACTGAGGTGGAACTAACTATTTATAGGGTCAGGCCCTAAAATAATATTTAAATGTCAAAGCCTTATTTTCAAGAGTGACGACAGATTTTGGTGTATCAATATTTGGGTGGCCAACTTGAGACACTTCAAAGAAGGTAGGCAGATACTCAGTACTTTCTGAAAATTAGCCCCAAAGGGGTTCAGATTGGTCACTCACCAAAATTACTGGTTACTTTTGAAAATGTAGGTCCAGTAGTTTAAAAAAAATAGTAAAAGTAATAAAGTTGTAAAAAAAAAAAAAAAAAAAAAAAAAAAAACTTGGTCAACAAGTATCAAATAAAAAATAGACTGCTGACCCTAACCAGTGCAATTCTATTGTTGTCTAATAGGAGCCATCCTGATGTACACAAATTCAGCGTAGAGACAGTTCAGTGGTACCCTCATGACACTGGCATGTTTACATCAAGTTCATTTGATAAAACACTGAAAATATGGGATACAAACACATTACAAGTAAGTAATTACTATTTTTTTCATATCATCTTATGGGCTCAACCTGGTTATATACTGAGCACCTATTTTAAGCTTAAGAAAGAGTTGATACACACAGTGAGGGCTGATAGATGTAGCATTTTGAAGGATAAAATTTATCAGGTTGATAGCCGTCGAACTGTAGGTACAATTCAGGCATTCACATCTCTGCCAACATGCCTCAGCCTTGTTTTAAACCACTTTTATGTTACCAATAATATGATAGTTCAGAATATTCATGATTATTAATTCCTTGGTTTTTCTGCTTAGCCTGCCATCAGAAATGTGACTTGTGATGGTAGACTCTGGAACATACATTTGTCCACCAATAACTGGTTTGTTTTTTGTGAGGCTCTGTCCGTCTGTTGAAGAATATCAATTGCTGGTTATTGTCTTATTTGCAGAGCCCTGGTAATGTACAATGGGAGCATACTTGTTATAATTCTAAACAATATGAGTGCTGTCTTTGATGACTTAAAACTCTTGGCATAGTTGTGAGAGAGAGGATTTAGTAAGCTTAAAATAATAGAATGAGGGAAACCATGATGAGAAACACGAACCAATTTGTCATGACTTTAATGAAGTTTACACAATACAGGTTATTAATCTACTGCTAAATTATTTAATCTAATAGATGATTTATGAATTTTTGGACTGTAGTTAATCTCTTTTCTTTCATGTATTAACATTGACATTGTTTGTTTTCCAAGAATATTGCCTCATGTGTTAAGGTGAGAAGATCATGAAAACTGAAACTATTTCATCCTAAAGGCACATTAGGCAATATTTCTTTGATTAAAGGAGATGTGAAAATTATTTACATTTCACCAATTTTTTTAAAGTAAACTGTTGAGATGTATTGTTGTGTTTTTGTGGAAGGAGGAGGTGGTGGTTGGCTTTTTGTTGTTTAAAGTGTGCTGTCTACTTAACAAGAACCAGATATTGCTTTAGACTTCAACTTGAATGAGTTACACAATGTAAAATATATACATAGAAGACAATTGGTGTACAGACTGCTACAAAATGGTATATTTCCAAAAGATTTTAGTTAATTTTTTTAAAATAAAAATAAAAAATAAATAAAATAAAAAGCAATTTTTAAACTTTCAAAAAAGGAAACATAAAAATGAAATTACCTGACATTGTCCACATCGTTAAAGATGAAGTCCCAAATTTGAACTATTGCACTTTGTGGTGTTCCGACATTTTAAAAATAACAATGTGCCAGTAAACAGTGCTTCCCAAACTGTGAGCTGTGGATCCACTGACATACCATGAAGGATTCATGCGGGAGTCGTTGAGTGTTTGGGACAAATTTTAAATCAATATGCCCACTTTTTTTCTAATTAAGAAACTTTTAACTGGGCTTAAAAATCATATATTAAAGTTGGAAACCAACTGGATAAGTTAGGCTTAAATGGATCTGTGTCTTAGGCTACAGCTGTTGAGCTGTATGTATCTGAATGTAAAATTATAGTTGCTCTACATTTACATCAGCCATACAAAGGAAAAGTTAGGGTCAGAAAGGACTACAAGATTTTTTCTTTATTCCTATTTTGATTAACATTTTCCTAGAATTGAACATGAATTTCCAGATACCACTTGGATTCAAAAGCTCTTCTCACTAGCACTTGAATCCATTTGAACTTTAAGGATCTCAGCTAAAATAATTAGAATTTTCAAGAGATCATATGCTGAAGACCAGGTTTTCAAATCTGGCTAGGAATTCTGGATTTCTGTTGAGAGAGCAAAGAACTCAGTGATATGGGTATGAAATTGTTGTTTCCTTTCACTTCAGGTTCTCTGCAAGTCTAGGTTTTCAGCAATGATTGATTTCTGTGAAAACTTAACATAGAAATAGTTTAAATTTGGAAAATGACTTACTGCTGGCACTATCAGAAATTCAACTAAACATTGCACAACTATGTAGTTTGAAACAGGTCTTTTCTTCCCAAAATCTCAGGCCATGTCTGAACATGCCAAAAAATCCATGTTTTCAAAGTTTTAAAAATCCAGATTAAATCAGATTATTTAATAAACAGTATGTGGTTGAATCACAGAATGGTCCAAACTCACATCCCTCTTGAATCTACTGTCCTGAGTCAGGAAAAATAAGGTTATTGGGATGTGAGAAGTCACTGAGTTTTAAAATAGCTATAAGGGGAGCACAGTACTAAACAGTGTGGGAACAGTGTCACTAATGCAACGCTGATATTGGAAAAATTGAGTTTAGGAGCGAGGAAATTTAAAAAGTCAAGGTTCTTAATGGTAATATTAAGTGAGTCTTCTTGTGTATGTTGTATATTTAATGGCTTATATTTTAGTATGTAAACAGTAAAATAGAGTTGATTTCAGGAACTTGTCAATTTAATCCTTGAATCCCAGCAGAAACAGAAAACGGGAAAATATGTAAAATAAAGAACCATCTTTAAAGTTAAAGCAATGCTTCAGTTTAGCCAGGGGTGGACAAAGTACAGCTCCTGGGCCATGCCTCTTATTAGGCCCCCCCGACTGGGCCTGGCCAGAGCATGGCAGCTGCTCCCCTGCCCTTGCCTCTTTCTCCCATGGTTTGGGCCAAGAGGCACCCCGGTCGGAGCACAGCGGTTGCTCCCCACTCCCAGCCCCACTCCTCTCCAGCCCGCCTAGATGCAGATATGGCCCTCAGGCCAAAAAGTTTGTCCACGCCTGGTTTAGTCCCTCACTCTTCTTTTTTTGCAGTAGCATGTCTTATCTGATTAGCAAGAGGTGCTGGCTACAGCATAAGAAATTTTCTTTCTTTCTTTCCTGTTATCATTGAGATCCATTTCCATTCCCTGTCTTCTTCCCCCCACTCCCTTTGTGACTGCCTTTCAAAGCATTTTCTTTTATGCTTTTGTTCAAATGCCCTTTTCCTAGTACTGTCTGCCTTGTTACCTCCATGTCCTTCCAAAGCTGGATGTCGAGTTCTAATAGAATGAATATTTTGCATGATTTGGCACTCAGCCAATAGAGAGTTCTTCATTACAGGACTGCTCACATGCTAACTCTATTTTGAAAAACATTAACCTATTTTAAAAAAGAGATTCAAATTCTCATTAGGAATTTAATCAAGACACAGAACTGATTTATGTGTTCTTTTAATTACTAGCCTGCAGACGTGTTTAATTTTGAGGGAACCGTTTATAGCCATCATATGTCTCCTATTGCTACCAAGCATTGCTTAATAGCAGGTATGTGTATATTTTTAAGAGGTTCCTATCTATTTTGAGGTTTCTCTAAAAAGCAAATGGTGATTCATAATTAGGATCTTTTTCTTTTTAATGGAATAATCTTGTCTATTTTCAAGCAAGTCATTTCTAATACTTCATAAAACTCACATCATTTTTAAGCGAAACCATTTCATTTAGGCTCAAAGAGAACCCCCTTTGTTTTTCTGAAAGTAGCAAACCATGTACCATCTAGTTTGCATGGTTCAGCTGCAGAGTGTCTAAATACACACAACTCAGATTAATGCAGCTAAATCAGCACTTGGTCTTGAAATAGATTGGGTTTGAATGTGTATTGTAAGCTATTTGTAAGTGCATAATTTATTTTTGTCTACTAATAAAAATGCTTTAGAGAAGAGATGGTATTCTTAATTCATAAATCTAGAAAAAAGAGCAGTCTTGTTTCTTCCACAATCTTTAAATATATTGTTATTGTGGTAAATTCAGTAGAATTGTATGCAAAAACTCTGAAGATACATATATCTACGCGACAGCAATTTGATCTGTCCAAATCTGTGTAAAATCTTATGAAGCTTAATAACATATTTATTTTTGAATGTAAACCTGTTAGACTTTTAATTTCTTGTTAAAAGCTTTTTGTTTGTTTTTCCCCCCGTCGTCATAGTTGGTACCAAAAGCCCCAAAGTGCAGCTTTGTGACTTGAAGTCTGGATCCTGTTCTCAAATTCTACAAGGTACTTTTTAGTCTGAAACATAAATGTGAAACAGTAACTACTTTGAGTAAACTAGGCAGTGTAAAGAAATGCTATAAAGGACACAATGTGTTCTTTGTAAGTAACATGACAAGTGTGTTTAGTACCAGTTGTGAAAATTATACAATAAAAAAAGTTCTTCTGTGTATTATTCTAGTGTTACTGAATTGGAGAACACAAATATTAATTAAAGAACAGCTATCATTTTATGTCTATGGGCATTTTCATAATAAATCTTGATTTCTGCATTATTGGATAAACTAAAATCAGTCGAGTGTAACGAGACATGTTTGAAACAAGCTTGGAGGAAAATTAGTTTACACATTTAAAATTATAAAAGTATGTTCAAAGGTATTTCTTTTTGTACAATTCAAACTTCCTCACAATCAAAATATTAAGTGTTATCTAATTCATTTAGTTGATTTTTAAAAACAAATTGTGAAGTTTTGAGATATGAAAGTTTTAAAGAAGCTTTTGGGGGCTTTTAATTTACCCTTCTATAAAAAGGCAAATTCTATACAGCATCACTAGAGAATAATGAGCCCTATATTCAGATTGCGATAATCAAAACAGCTGTATCAATTGACACCATCAGAAGCTCTGACCTAGTATAGAGTAATATTTGTTTAAGCATTGCTTTAGGATTTCCACCAATGTTCTGTACTTGAGTTAATGAAGAGTCTCCATGTGTCATTTAAAAAAAAATAATTTTAATGTTTATAAACAAAATAGCCCTTACAGCTTTTGTAAGAATGTACTTTCTTTGGCTTCAGTGGCTCAGGGAATAAGATATTACTCGACATAAAGATAGCAGTATCTGAACCTTTACGTTCATCTAATAATGTTAGGAGACTGTAGGGTCTTGTGCTTCTGAAAGCCTCAGTGTTTGAGTTGGCTATAATTGAAATGAAATACTATTAAGGAATTATAAATGAAATGTTGACTGTAATGATATAACTTTACAAAAGGAGGTAGAGTAAGTAGCTCTTGGGTATGTAATCAAAGATGTATGTATATGATCTAATCTACTTTTTACTACTCAGATTATTTGCTCATTCATACCCATTCTATTATGGGGACACAGCAGCAACACTATATTTAAATTACCTAACACTTCCTATTGTTTACAGTTTTTCTAGGTATCTTTTAAAAGAGCTTATATGTACTTAAGAGCTTATACTTTGATAATAAATGTATTGTACCCAACAAGCAGTGTATGGTCTTCATGCAGCTAGAACACCAAAAGAAAATACTTATTTAATGTCAATTCTGGAACATTGGTAAGGAGTAGAATAAATAGTCTAGATTAAGGCCCAGAACTTTTGAGCATCTGCTGAATAAACTTATACATTAAAACAAGAAAAACTGCCATAAAATACAGTGAAATAACTAAATAAAAACTGACACTTAATTGTTTTTTACCTGCGTGTATTTAAACGCTACTGTTAAACATTCTATGACAGTAATAAGGTAGTCTTAGTTGCTGTATGTGCTCTTCTTTTGCTAGCATAATTGTAGAATGATAAACCGATATAGGCAAGCAAAGTATAGAGCAGTAAATTTACTATTCTTCATATCACTTTCAGCTGAGTTCAGTCCCACCTAAGCAAAGAACAGAAAGAAGGTAAACTGCTAATAATCCAAAATAGGAAACAGGCTTCTCATACACTCCAAATTCATATTACAATAGAGGTAATTGTTTTAAATAGACTCGTCCAACTGCATCGCTCATTGATATGTGCTACATTTGCTTACATCAGAAAACTTGCTTAAGTTACCTGCTATCATATTTCTAGGTCACAGACAGGAAGTGTTGGCAGTGGTCTGGTCCCCACGTTCTGAGTATATCTTGGCAACTGCAAGGTAAAATCTATTGTTAAGTAGTAAAATAGCTAATAGAAAATATTGTAAATAGGCTTATTTGCTTAGAAAAAATACTTTCCGCATCATCTGTGCAGTTTAATATGTATATGAGAGGTGAAGGTCTGTCATGATATTTATACTACCATGGTAATGTAGATCCTAGATTTAAAAAAATCTTAGTTTCAGAATTATCCAAATGGTGTACATAGGCTTCATCTATATTTAATATATGTTGGCATAGCTGCCTTGGTCAGGGTGTAAAAAATACATACCCGTGACCAATATACCTCTGCCAAGAAAATCCCCAGTATATACGCAGTTTTTTCAACATAGCTAATGTCATTCAGGGAAGTGGTGGTTTTAAATTGTCAGAAAAACATCTCCTTTTGGTGCAGGTTGCATCTGTGTTAGAGGGCTGAACTGTCTTAAGCTCCATGGTACAGGTATACCCTGAGACTATAGGTGGAGTTTGTGGGTGTGTCCTGATGCCTATAGTGAAGGTTTACATCAGCAAACTTTTTTCAGACTTTTACCTTTTTGGTTTAAATTTGTTGAATTTCTCTCTCTCTCTCTGGCACATTTTACTTTGTTTAATTGACATGTGAATTAAGTGTAAGGGCTAATTTCAGAATTGTGTAACCTTAGTTTGTGATTTCCTTACTTTTAAATGTTTGGAGGTTTTCAACTTATTTGGTTGGGAATATTCCATCCAATGAATGAGTGAGATATCTGCCTGGTGGGTCTTGCCCACAGGCTCATGATCTAACTGATATTTGGGGCTGAGAAGGAATTTCTCCCAAGTCTGATTAGCTGAGACCCTAGGGAGGTTTTGCCTTCCTCTACTGAGTGGGGCACAGGTCACTTGCAGGTTTAAACTAGAGTAAATGGTGGATTCTCTGTAATTTTAAGTCTTTAAACTATGATTTGAGGACCTCGGTAATTGAGCCAAAAGTTATGGGCCTATTACAGGAATGAGTTAATGAGATTCTGCAGCCAGCAATGTGCAAGAGGTCAGACTCGATCATGTTGGTCCATTTTAGCCCTAAAGTCTATAAGTCTGTAAAGAGATTAGTGCTTTTTATGTGTACTGGGAATGAGTACTGTTGAGACGCACAAATATCATGGACCTCAGTGTTGCAAACTCTACCAACTTTATGCAATATGAGCAACCCTATTTAAGAATGTGAAGTTAAGGATATATGAAAATATTCACAGTACTGAGGAGGTACAATATGGTGCAACTGACCTCCTCCCCCTGTCTGTCTCCAGCACTCCCCTTCTCTTCCCCTACCCCCAGGAATGGGGTAAATATAGAGATCACTTAGACCCTGAGTATGTAGCTGAGACCTATCAATCAGACAGTTGGGAAAGGATTCTCTGTAATAACTCAGAGTTCTCCCCATCTATTGTCTCCTCTCTGACCATTGTGTTACAATCAGGTGTGGCTAGCCAGATGTTGTAGTAAGAGGCATTCAACTGAGGGTGGCATGCAGAGGACAGGTGCACTTGGGTGCCTAATAAATAGAGGGCTTCATGCCAGAAATGTGCATTAAACTATGGCACCAGCTGGGGGGTCACATTATGAGGGAGACCATGGACTACACTGTTTATCCATAGCTTGTCAGTTTTCTATGTTGAGGGTAAAGTTGCACAACAAATGAAATGAGCTATCTTAGAAAAGTGATCTACTTCTGTCAGGATAATTCTGAAACAACTGAAATCTAGTAGTTATACTGAACCACCAAATCCATAGAAATGGCTTTGCAGGTCTGAAATCAGGATAGAGCAGTGGCTTCAAACTTTTTTCCTCGGGACCCACTTGAAAAACGTTATTTATGCCTGTGACCCAGCCCTGGGCCGGGAGTCGGCAACCTTTGCCACCCCGTGACAGCCCCTCCTCTTTGACCCCTCAGCTGTGTGGTGGCCCCCTCTGCCGAAAAAAGTTGTTGCTACCTAAAAATTCGACCACAGCCACAGCTGGGAGAGGGATCCCCAGGCACATGGCTGAAAAGAAGCCTGGAGAGCTTCTTTCTGTGGCATCCCTGGGGACCCCTGCCGCTTCCAAAAGGAGTGGCTTCTTTCAGCTGGGGTGGGGTTCCCCAGGCATACCACAGAGAGGAACATCTCGGATCGGCTTCTTTCCGCAGCGTGCCTGGGCATGGGTCCATAGACATGCTGCGGAGATGGGCTGTGACCCAATACTGGGTCACGACCTGTGGTTTGAAAACCACTGGGTTAGAGGATACTGCAGGGTTTCTGGCATAGGATATTGATGCAGGCATACACCTAGCAGGAATTTAAGAAAGTGTCTCTATTGTGGGGTGCATTCAAAGCCTCCCCTTCAAAGAGGAGGTGGGATATATACTGTCAGGTTTTCTATTGCCCTAGGTGTCATGGCAGGATAGAGTCAGAGCACAGTTGAAGAACGACCACTCTTCCAGTTCCTTAGGGAACATGTGGTCTCTTAAAAGCATGATCCTCTCTGGTATTGTGTAGTTCTTAGTTGATACTGGTAACTGGTTGGGTGGAAGTTCAGAGGTGGAGCAGATGAACGCAAGCAGGTTCTAGAAGCATGTTTCATTCAGGAAATTATGGGATTTGAAAAAGGGGCATCAGGGTTGGAGGCCTGTCTTTGGGACAAGGCATCAGGCTTGCTATATCTGGTTCCAGGATGGTAGGAACAAGGAAAAGACTATGGGTCACCAGAGCTGTTGTTGGTTTAGGGTGTTGACTCCAGGTTCTTATGATTAGTAAGCACTTGGACTGGATGACAGGCCCTTCCAAAGAGTGTTGCCCCTCTTTGAAGGCAGTCTTAATTGCCAGGAGCTCCTTGTCCAAGACCTCATAGTTTTGCTCAGCAGGAGTAGTAGGCGATGTGGTAAAGTTGATTTGGTTGGGTCCAAGTCTTTGGGAGAGTGCTGCCCTGATTGCCATACTGGAGGTGTTGGCTTCCACAGGGAAAACTTGTATCACATCCGGGTGGGCCAATACAGGCGCAATGGTGACTGGGCCTTGGATGACCAATAGAAGTGGGTATTTTGCTGGAGAAGGGTAGTGAGGGGCTTTGGCTTCTTTTGAAAAAAAAAATGAAACGAACCTCTGGAATATGTTTGCAAAGACTAAAAATCGTTGTAGGTCATGCACGCTGCAGCGGTGCTGTCCAGTCATGGACAGGCTGGACCTTGTGCTGATCCATGTTGATTCCCTCCAGGGACAGGAGAAAACCCAGCAGCTCGATTGGGGTCTGATTAAATGTGCATTTCTCAAGTTTAGCAGAGAGACCACGTTATGGTCGTCTCTTCAGAGTTGTACAGACATGAGAGATGTGTTGGTCCAAATCATCTGAAAAGACTAGATGCCAGGAGTCAAGACGTCAGGACTCCAGGAAGTCAAGCTAGGGGAGCAGGAACAGGAAGCAGAAGTCTTATAGATTCATACACACCTGGACTTCCAGGTTAGAAGGGACCATTATGATCATCTAGTCTGGCCCACTGCACAACACAGGCCATGGGACCTTACTCACCTACTCCTGTAGTAGACTCCTGTAGTAGACTGTGACTGAGTTACTAAAGTCCTCAAATATTAGTTTAAAGGCTTCAGGATATAGAGAATCCACCAGCAAGTGGCCCATGCCCTATGTTGCAATGGAAGGCAAAAAGCCCTAAAGGCTTCTGCCAATCTGCCCTGGGGAAAAATTCCTTCCTGACCCCAGATACGGTGATCAGCTAAATCCTGAGCACATGGATAAGACTCACTAGCCAGACACCCAGAAAGAATTCTCTCTAGTAATTCAGAACCCACCCCATCTAATGTTCTGTTACAGACCACTGGGCATATTTACCACTAGTAGTCAAAGATCAGTTAATTGCCAAATTATGCTGTCCCATCATACCATCCCCTCCATAAATTTATTAAGCTCAATTTTGAAAACTAGCTAAGTGCCCATTCTTTTCTCCTCTCCCCATCCCCTGCTGCTCTCATTGGAAGCCTGTTTCAGAAGTTCACTCCTCTGATGGTTAAAAACCTTTGTTTAATTTCAAGTCTAAATTTCTTGGTGGTCAGTTTATATCCATTAGTTCTTGTGTCCACATAGTGCTGAATTTAAATAATTCCTCTCCCTCCCTAATATTGATCCATCTAATGCATTTATAGGAAGCAATCATCTCTTCACTCAGTTTTCTTTTGGTTAGGCCAAACAAGTCAAGCTCTTTGAGCCTTCTGTCATAAGACAGGTTTTCCATTCCTTGAATTAGCCTAATAGCCCTTCTTTGCACCTGTTCCAGTTTGAATTCATCTTTCTTAAACTTGGAAGACCTGAACTGCACATGGTATTCCAGATGAGGTCTGACTGGTGACTTGTATAATCATACTAACACCTTCCTATCTTTACTGGAAATACCTCGCTTGATGCATCCTGGAATGTATTCACTTTTTTCACAGCCACATCACATTGGCAGCTCATAGTTCTCCTGTGATCAATCAGTACTGCTGAGGTCATTCTCCTCAGTAATTTCCAAATGATATTTCCCCAATTTATACCAAAAGTGCAAGGTCCCTAAATGCATTATCTTTCACTTACCACTATTAAATTTCATGCTATTTCTATTACTCCAGCTTACAAGGTCTTTCATGTCTTGTATGATATCCAGCTTAGTCACCTGCAAACTTTATTAGCGCACACCCACTTCTTGTGCCAAGTTCAGTAATAAAGAAGTTAAATAATATTGGTCCTAAGACCAGTTTCTGATGAACTTCACTAGTAATGCCCTTTAAGCCAAATAGTTCACCTTTCAGTATGACCTGTTGTAGTCTCCCCTTTTATAAATTCCTTATCCACTTTTCAATTTTCATATTAATCCCCATCTTTTCCAATTTAACTAATAATTCTCCATGTAGAACCATATCAACTGTCTTACTGAAATCTAGGTATTAGATCCACTGTATTCCCTTTATCTAAGAAATCTGTTATCTTCTCAAAAAAAGAGATCAGGTTGTTCTGGCACAATCTGCCCTTTGTAAAACAGGTTGTATTTTGTCCCAATTTCTGTTAACTTTAATGTTCTTAACTACTTTCTTCAAATATTTTTCCAAGATCCTGCATATACTTAGATCATATTAACAGGCCTTTAATTACCCAGCTCACTTTTTTTCCCCATTTCATAAAAATAAGAACTGTGTTAGCAATTCTCCAGTCACACAGTACAACCCCTGAGTTTACAAATTCATTAAACATCCTTGATAATCGGTTTGAAATTTCATGTGCCAGTTCCTTTAATATTCTTGGATAATTCGTGTCCTCTGAGTTAGTCCCATTAAGTGGTTCAACCTTCTACCTTCGATGTGGTAACTTCTACCCCCATATCCTCATTTCCATTAGCCACCCTGCCATTATCACTAAATTCTTCATTAGCCTCTAAAAAGTAAGGCAAAGTTTTGTTTAGATATTGGGCATGCTCAGATTATCTTTAACCTCCACCCCTGCTTTATTTTCTTCCTATTTTTATGGCTAATGAGCCCTTTACTATTGGTTTTAATTTCCATTGCAAGGTCCAACTCTACTTGGCTTTTGGCGTTTCTCACTTTATCCCTACCTGTTCTGACTGCCAAGATGTAGCTTTCCTTGCTGATCCTTCCCATTTTCCACTCCTTATAGGCTTTCTGCTTACTCTTAATCACCTGTCTAAGATGCTTGCTCATCCAGCCTGGTCTACAACTCTTGCCTGTGAATTTTTTCTCCTTCCTTGGGATCAGGCTTCAGATAGTTCCTGCAACTTTGACTTTAAGTAATTTGAAGCCTCCTCCACCTTTAGATCCAGGAGTTCTTCATCCAGTCCACTTTCCTGACTAATTCCTTTAATTTTTTTAAAGTTAGCCCTTTTTAAATCAAAGACCCTTGTCACAGATCTATTTTTCTTTATCCTGCCATTTAGTTTGAACTGAATTAGCTCAAGTTCACTAAGACCAAGCAAGGTTGGCCCATACAATCAATTCTTCTATGAAGTTCTTACTGTTTACTAATACCAAATCTAAAATGGCATAATAGATGTACTCTGGCTCTTGTAGAAGTCTAATTCACTATGTCTCTTTTAATGTACAATATTTTGTTTGTAATGGTTCATTATGAGGTTTGAGAAATTAGAACAGACTGGTGCTATCTCATACTTGTTTCATCCTTCTAGATCCTGTAACTCTCCTGTAATCCCAAATTTGAATTCTTATGCATTTTTAGGAAATGGATAAAATTTTCAACATTTCTTAAATCATGCAAAGTTTATATGACTGTCAGAGTAAAGATTAGCTCAGTACTGACAACCATTTTTAGAGTGCCTTGCATATTAGAAATGGGGAGAACACTGAGAAAGGTGTGTTGCAGAACGGGATACATTACTTGTCTAAAGAACAAAAGAAAACCTGATAGACGCTTGTAATGGAAATAGCTTGAAGAAGATGCAGAGATAAGAGGGAGAAGAAAACAAATTATAAAGTTAGATATGCACTATTGACAAAAGAAATAGGATGAAGTGGGGTGTGAGAAAACAGACCAAAGATATGATCTATGTAGCTTCCATGATGGATAACTTATTAATAGTGATTTTTCTCACAGTACATAGTTATAAAGGATAGAGAGAACTTTCACCTTCCTTCTGGAACACTTCTTTGTAGGAAACTTGGTGAAGAGCTTTTAGCTGCAGTAGAAAAACACTCACTCGCTGGGGCTGATAAGTGCAAAAATGGGAAAGCTTTTCAGAGAAGAGAAAGTAATTAACACATATGATCCATCAGATTTCAGCTGGTAAATCTGTCAAGTTCTGAACATTAAGAAAACTTGTAGAGTGGTTCATACGCTATGTCCAAATGAATAAGATAACTTTACCCTTTATTGAAGGCATCTCATTCCTAGAGTTCAAAGCATTTAAACAGTCAGTGTCCTGCTGATTTCCTTATTACATCTAAATATTAATGTAGCAGCTGTGACCAGAAATGCTTTCTAACACTTTCAGCTGGCTACTTGACTGTGTCAATTCATATCTGAAATAGACCTTATAACAGTGATTCTTAAAATGTCTCTGCTAGAATAAAGAACTATTACTCACTCTATTTCAGATTATCCCAAGTGACCATCAAGAAGCTGGGGTGGTTGAAGCCCCACTTCTATGCATAGCTGACCAGCATACAGCTGTCACACTACTGCTTCGTACTATGGTTGCTGCCAATCGTATTTAAGGTTCTTGTTGTTTTCTTAATCTCTCAGTGAGCTAAAACATAATTACAGTATCTCGGCAGCCACCTGTCTTTCAAGTCATTTTGATGATTGCTGTGCTCGGTGGATGACAGATAGAATCCAGATTTCAACATGTGTATGTGGCAGAGCATTCTTGATGAAGGACATGTGGTTATGGAACATGCTTCTCACAGGAGATTGGGCTAATAGTGACTGTTGTCCCCTTCAAAACATGCAGCAAGCTGTCTATTTAAACAAGCATTTCCTCAGGAATCATGTTGTACGACACCCAGCACAGATGGAGGTAGTCACCAGCAGTACTGTAAGCAACAGGTGTAAAGAAGAGGGAAGAAAGTACTATCTTCTAATAGTGCATGATGTATCTCAAATCCTGTAGGCTATTCAGCAACTACAATGAATACATTTAAAAACATATGTTTTCAGATAGAGATTGTCTTGAAGATGAACACAGAGATTTCATTTCCCAGGGAAATTATCCTGATTGAGTAACATACAACCAGTACAGGATCCAGAAGTTAATAACACATTCAGCCAGATTCTCTAAGCTTGACGTAGAAGCATTCAGAGAGATTTCAGCTGGGAAGAGAATTTCCTGTAACTGGTTATTTGCAGCTCCTGTTGTCTTTATTCTAATTCAGCATGCATCACATCTTTGAAGCTACAGATGCCTATATGTTATTAGCTGCCTACTTTTTAGATATCTGAAATAAAAAATTTGGAAAAAAGCAATATTTGTCTAACTTGGAAGTATGCTGTTAAGGTACAGTTGGACGTTATGTTTGTCTGGTTGTGAGTCTAAGGAAATTAACCACTTCTCTAATGCCTTTTGCTTAACATTTCCATTCTAAAAAACATTCCCCCACCCACCCATTGGTTTCAAAGAAATCATGGGCAAGCTACTTCAGCTGTGTCCCTTTGCTCACTTTTTATAACTGAACAGTATTTTTTAAATTATAGGAATCTGGACAGAGCCAGATTTTTTTAAAACTTTAGCAAGTGGCCTATCTTCAAGAATAGGGAGATAAGAGTCTAGGTGAACAAACACAATCTGTAAGGATGCAGAGAAAATTAATGCCCCAAGGTTTCACTCAGGAATGCAGAACATTTTCTTACTGTTTAATTTTGGTGTTTACCTTTATTTTATTTTCCCATTGTATGTATGTATGTGAAATCGAGTAGACTTTATGTCAGTATAATATGCATTGTATAAAGTGGGTACTGTTTGGAGTCGCTCCTCCTGAACAAGTATCTCTTTTAATAGTCTGAGCTGACAGCAAAATCTGCTGCATTCTTTATTAATTCAAATCTATTTATACACAGAAAACATTGTTGGAAATACTTGGTATTTCGTAAGCAAGATGGAAAGTTGCTACTTTCACTTGGTGCACTGCTATCTTTTCAGCACACGTTCAATATGAAACATTAGCAGCAGAAAACTGTAGGGGAAAAAACAACAAAAGAAAATATCCTATTTTAAGTTTTACGGGGATTGAATTAATCTTTTCCTGCTTTTATGATGTTGTTTTTAATTATATGGGCATATAATTTGTCAAGACAAGCATGTTTCTTGTTTTTCAGCATTTTTGCATCCACATTCTATTTATTATTGTACTTGTTCAAATATTGATTGGATGAGCAAAAAACTCAGTCTGCTTTGATGTCCACCCCATTCATACACAGTAGCTTGAATGTGATTACCCAAGGCGTAGGTCAGGGCAGAATCTGGCCCAAAATGAGAACCACTACTGGACTTAGAACAGCAAGAGATGGGATTGGTGGAGGCAATTTCTCTAATCCATAAAATTTCTTTTTTCATAGTGCTGACAGTAGAGTAAAACTGTGGGATGTGAGGAGAGCATCTGGATGTCTGATTACTCTTGATCAGCACAACGGGGAGAAGTCAAAAGCATCTTCTGAAGCAGGTAATAAGGAATATATTTATAAAGGAAATCTGATAGTGGTGATAACCTACATCTTTATCTAGAAGCTGTCTTGGATTTCATACCATTACAATTTTTAATGCAAAAAAAGACCATTGTAATGATCTAGTATCACATCTTTCATAACACAGACCATAGAATTTCACATCGTAACTACTGCATTCAACCCAGTTATTTATGCGTGAACTAAAGCGTATCTTTTCAAAAGACATACTGGGTGAAATCCTGGGTCTTTCTGAAATAATGGGAATTTAAAGTTTTCAAGTAATGGAGAATTGACCGCAATCTTTGACAAATGGTTCCAGTGGTTAATTATCCCTACTGTTAAACAATATGTGCATATTTCCAGTTTTTGTCTAGCTTCTAGTTCCAGCCCCTGAATCGTGTGATGCTTTTGTTTTTAGATTAAAGTGCCCTTATTATCAGATATCTTCATCTATATTAAGCAAAACAAAAAAGGAGTCTGGTGGCACTTTTAAAGACTAACAAATTTAATTATCGCATGAGCTTTCATGGAAGAAAATCCCACTTCATCAGATGCTTGAAGATGGGAAATTGCAGAATGGGAGGCAAATAAATGCAGGGAAGTGTAAGGCATAGGATCAGGTCAGACTGTAACAGCAAATCAAAGCAGTTGTTAGGATTCAGACAGTGGAGTACGGCAATTAGCAGGGGAGGTGAGTGGGGGGACAAGGAAAGCAACATTACCTGTTGTAATGGGAAAAGAATCCATAGTCTTTATTAAGCCCTGAGTTCACAGAGTCAAATCCACATATGAATTCCAATTCTGCAGTGTCTCTTTGAAACTTCGACTGGGTGTGAGGATGTGTGTTAAGCAAGACATAAGTGTATTAGATTGTTTATAAAATTCATAATTTAATTTTAATTTTGCTTAATACTAACCTATGCTGTTACTCTAATCCTAGCAATGTGGCTAGATCCTGGAGTATGTTAAATATGCTCCCATTAAAACGTTAACATTTTATGGGAATACAGCTAAACAGCTTCTGCATTTGGGAAGCAAACTAAATTAATGAAACAACACTTTAAATTGCAGTTCAGAAAGTAGTTGGGATGAATTCTTGATCACAGGTCAGTACATTGGGCAAACAAAACCAAAGTATTTGATCTCAAAGTGTCTTCTGAAATGAAAAAATATGTTCTATTTAAAAACTGACAAAATAGATGACTTCTTATCTTTAAGCCTAATCCTGAAAAGTTTAACTCACATGCCTAAATTTAAATACTCTGAGTAGTCCTTTAAATTGTATGTAAAAGTGAAGCATGTATAGCCATCTTTGTAGGATCAGGGTGTTGATCAGGAAAACACTTACGGTGGATTTATACACAAAACAATATTGGGTTTGTTTTGTATGCTGTGTTTTAACTTTGTGCTGTGTCACGTTCTCTAATGCATGTATGGAATAGTAATGTGTTTACTATTGAGAATTAAAAATTCCATTGACATTCAAGAAGTAATTGAAATGACCCTATAGTGTTTTTTTAAAATATAGCTTACAGCTTTTGGGTGCCAGCAAATGGACTTCTTTATATGTTGTCTTAAAATGTATTAATGGAAGTACAAAGATAATTCAGAGAAAAGTGCTTTAGAAATGCCAAAGATAGAAGAAGAATCTGTTCTCTTGAGTGATGCTTGTATGTTAAGAAATTTAAACATACAGTTAATTCCTGTGCTCTACACTTGATTATATTTTTCTCCCTTGTGGGACAGATTTTTAATTGTGTTTAATGAGAACCACTAGGGTTTTGGTATTTTTAGAATATAAACTGAGGAAGAAGTTGTGAACAATAGAAGAAAAAAATCAAGAGAAATGTGAAATAGTAGATCAGATCTATTAAAAAAAATAGATTATTAATTTCTTTCAAAAAAACTTTGCAGAGCAGATGAAATAGTTTTACCTAAGAAAAACAAGCTTCAAAATACAAGTTAGGGTTAAAAGGGAGTAAAAAGACATGACAATATGTTTTTATAAGAAACTTGGTTGCTTTACATATTTCTGTGTGCAGGCTATTTGAATATCAAAACTGTGTAGACGTCAATATTTAAATAGCATTCAGTATTACAGGTGTACAAAATAAAATAGTAAATCTTCACTAAAAAACTGAACAGGCTCATATTTTCCTGACAGCAAACACTGCTCATAATGGGAGAGTTAATGGCTTATGCTTTACAAGTGATGGGCTTCATCTTCTGACTATGGGTACAGATGACCGGATGAGACTCTGGAATAGTTCCAGTGGAGAAAACACACTGGTGAGGTTTTAAAAAGACCTTCAGTTGCATTTCTTGGTTGCATTTAATAGAGTAATAGATTACTGCTCCAGCTGTGCTACATAATTCATCTTTGCACGTAAATCTCATGCATGATACTGCTACATAATCTCAGTTGATCTATATAATTTTTTAATCAGAATAATTCTTACCATTTTGTCCAGTGAAAATTAGTAACTGAGAAGCCTGCATGCCCCACTGGATTGAAAAGCTGTTCATTTGTGACAGTAGCTCAAATCCAGATCCAGCTAGCAGTAACCAAAAAGCACTAGCATCTGTTGGCAGCTTGTATAAAATAAATTGGTTGTCAATCTATTTTCCACTGGACAGGTGTCCATACCACAAAACCCGCTAATATTAATCTCAGCAGAGGTGCCACAGATGGAATTAATCTTTTGTCTCTAGGTGTAGCTCTTTCCAAATGATTTTGAGATGCGCTGATTGAAAAACCTTCCCTTTAGCAACAGGGAAACATTTTTTTCTTGCTAGTTGCCAATAATATCCTGGATAAATGGATTGCTTGAGCAAGTGGAACATCTTCCAAAATGAGTTTGCCTAGTTCTACAGCAGTCAAGTTATTACTCAACTCAGGATGGCCCACTTGAGCCTTTCATGAAGTAAACAAACTAGACGTTTTCACTGACTCAGAGAGAAAGGCACTGTCAAAATTAGGACCTGACCAACCCAAGCTGCTCGAGTTAAGACAGGGAGATTCTTCCTTTCCTGTTCCAGGTTCACTCAGAAATGGTCCCTGGGAGAAACAGGATGCAGCTATCCCTTTTTATGCTGCCTAAGTGTGCCTTTATTGTTTTCTGCCTGCTTCCAGCCACTGGAGGACCACTTCTCGTTGGTTCATCCATAGCTGATCCCAAGTGGTCTTTTTATATGGTTCCTAAAGATCTTTTTCCTCAAAATGACATCTGGCAAATTGCACCAAGGCAGCAGGTCATCCAGTAGGAGGCAACTAATGCCTGATATCCCAGATCACAATGACCTTTGAGTAGGGATACAGATTATATCCCTTCATCATTCTTTTCTGCCCCTTCCCTCCAGTGCTCTCATGCCTGCTTTAAACTGCTTCTGTAACTGCTCCCTAGAAAGTATTAGTTAGACTGTTTCAATCAAAATATAACTCTAGTAATCTAGAATTAAAGTTTCTGAATGCTTTAAGAACCTATCTATCTAAGTATAAATGGCAATCCCGTCCCAAAAATGCAACATGAAGGCCAAACCCTGCTCCCATTCAAGTAAAATGGCACCCAAACCCTCCTTCCCCCCTCCCCCATTGTCAGAGGGAACATAAGCTCCAAAGTGAGAGTTAAAAAAAAAAGTCGCATTTTAACAAAGTCTCATGACTCTTATGAAGTTCCATTATGCAATGTGGAACATTACTGAAGTACCCCCTGCTGCTGCATGGAGTACTGCAGTCCTTTTCCCACTCATGGTTCCTCTGTAGGTTCTCAGTCTTGCTTGGCAGTCTTCAGTTCCTTGGCTGGGCCACACGAATCAAAATGAACTTTTCTAGGGTTGCAGAGAGTCTAGCAAAAGTGTCTCCCGTCACCAGACTCTTCAGCCTGAGCTCTCAGCTACTTAAATTGAGCCCTTCTGAACAAGCCTTGTCCTCTTCTTGGAGCTTAGGTCAGGCTTGTTCCTTCTCCCCCACCACCATGGTTTTATACCCTTCACCAGTGGCGAGAGGACAGAACGTGGACTCACCCACTACTTCCAGGTTCCAACCCAAGGACCCTAAAAACAGTCATGTACTCCTCCCTTCAGTTTGCTGCTGCTGCTGGACCTCTTCCCACTTGGCTTTTTTATCTTCACCCCTTACCTGAGGGTTAAAGTTTTCAGAACCTCTCCCTCTCAGCTTAAGCAAAAGCAGCCAGTTGAGCTTCTGTGGCTACAGAAGAGCACCTTTCGTTGCCCCTCTGGTCTCAGCCAGGAACTACCCTTCAAAGGCCCTGCAGGTCTTTTAATCATCTGAAGAATTGCTTAGTTAAAGATTCCAGAATTGTGTGGCTGTTTCATTTTATTTTATTTTGTATCAATCATTCATTTAGTCAGCAAGAATAAATGAACAGGACTGCTTTCTAAGGTTAGGTGAAAACTTGTGACTTTTATCTAAAAAATATGAATCTGAGAGCTCTGCCATATGTGTGATATCCTAAGGAACTTCTTCATAAATCTTTGTCTATGTACACTTTCACAGAATAGTCTGAATCTGTAAACTTCATAAACTGTATGGTTGTAGTTGAAGGACTTAACAGCTATCTACAAATATGTTTGATGGAGCTTTCAATTTCTGGCAGGTAAGTAGTTCTGGTTCAAGGAATGTGGAAGCAATTACTTGTAAATTCCATGGGGAAAGTAACTGGTTTTGCATCAGTGGGCCTTCACAGAACTTTTTGTTCAGTGATTTTGCAGAGAACTGATTATATGATGGGCAGTAGATTAGGAAATTAGTATACCAAAGAGACTGTGTGCAATCATTTAAAGTTCCAACATTGGGTTTTGCATCACTACCAAATTATAATATCAGAAAGAAATCCATTTATTTGATTATTTTTTTAAATATTTGATGTATTGTCATCATAATAGTTAATTAAAGCTGTAAAACAACTATAAGAAATTCCCAATCAAAATGGTTATGGAGAAAAACATATACTTGAACCTAAAATAACCTCATTGAGATATAGGCCTTTGGAAGAAAATAAATCTTTGAAAGCCAGATTTAAAGTTCCACAAATAGTCTTAATAATGGCCATTATGTCATTCCATGAATGCTCTTACTACTAACCATTTTCTGTCTACTAACCAGAATAGATAACCAGCAGCATACCTAATCTACTTCTCATACTTTACATTGTGATTTTAAGCCACCTCCTGCCCAGCAGACATCACCTATCAATCCCTGTTAAAACCCATACCCCAAACACTCACCTGTTTAGAATGAGAAGAAAGGAGATTCTTATACTTCAGATACAGTACAGAATATACATTGTCCCATATTTTCTTCCACGCAGTACAATTTCCCCTACTCATTATGCTGTTTTCACTAATTTTATACCTATTATTCATGCTCTTGATAGATTTAGATGTTGCATCATACATTTAAAGGTGAAATGCCCACTTTCTCCTTAAAGTGGTCTATGTCTAATGATCCCTTAAATGTAGATTGAGTCCTCTCAGCAGATTGGATGGAAGCATCTAGAGTTGTGCATCAGACTGGAATTGGATAACAGGAAACTCTACCCATTAACTTCCTTTCAGAAATGTCTACCTTCACTAAAGTAGAAGTTACAAAGTTTGTGTTTTCCTACACTTTTAAGGTCTTTAGAAGCCCAGCAATTAATTCTTTATTCTCCTTGTTTCCTCCTATTGTCTTCTCTCTCTGTCTCCCGTCTCTGAGTAGGATGGATCATCTGCTCAGGGAGGCTGAGGCAAGCACATCCAAAGGTAGCAACTAGGAAGTTTTGTGCACAATGCCAAGGCCTCTATTCTGTTTCTACTAAAATCCTTTAAGTGCCTCTTTTTCTGGCTGGGTTCCCTTCCATCTTATACCTTGCTGGAGCGGGATTAACAGGATGTTCTGGGCCTGTCTTGAGCCCTCCATAGACCCTGAGCAAGATGACTATATATAGCAGCAGGACTCCTAAATCCACTTTGCAGCAGGACGGTGGTTCTTCCAAGGTGCTGAAGCATACCACAGAGCAGAAAAGTATGTGGGGTATAGGAACAGATTCTGCAATATCAAAAGAATGAGAAGTACAGCAAAAGTAAATCTTCTTACAGAACTAAGTCCTCCTGCAGCTTCCTATCTACAACCAAAAAGATTCTCCTCCTTCACTTCATTGATTCCTATGACCAGTGCCTCTGCTTTTCTCTTGCCAAGGGAAGTTATCCCATAGGTGTTATGCTGGATGATTTTGCCCACAGGGGGACAAGTAGGTGTTGCCTCTGACTTTCAAGGGAATCATCCCTCAGTTGTTCCCCAGAGGCTCAGCTGGATAGTTCCAAAGCCCCTCCACTAGTTGACTGCTTCAAGACTGCTAAAGTGAAACTAAAAAAAAAATAATAATAAAAACAAGTGAAGTCTTCTGAGTTTTTCTCCTTCCGAGGACTCAGCAATTCAAAAATACCAAAATACATTTTTTTAAAAGTCTTCACTCTCTTTTTTTAGCTGACTCACACTCCTTCCCTGTTGACTTAGGTGAATTATCATAGCATCTGGACGGGACCCTGTGAGGTCATCAAGTCCGGTCCCTTGCACTCATGGCAGAACCAAGTACCCTCTTAAACCATCCCTGAGAGGTGCTTGTCTAACCTGTTCTTAAAAACTTCCAATGATGGAGATTCCACAACCTGCCTAGGCAACTTATTCCAGTGGTTAATCACCCTGACAGTTAGGAATTTTTTTCCTAATGTCCAACCTAAAACCTCCCTTGCTATAATTGAAGCCCATTGCTGCTTGTCCTATCATCAGCAGTTAAGGGGAACAATTTTTCTCTCTCCTCCTCTTGATAACCTTTTAGGTACTTAAACTGTTATGTCCCCTCTAAGTCTCCTCTTTTCCAGACTAAACAAGCCCTTCTCTTTCAATCTTTCCTTATAAGTCAAGTGTTCCAGACCTTTAATCATTCTTGTTGCTCTTCTCTGGACTTCCTCCAGTTTGTCCACATCTTTCCTGAAATGAGGCACCTAGAATTGGACACAATACTCCAGTTGTGGCCTAATCAGGGCAGAGTAGAGTGGAAGAATTACTTCTCGTGTCTTTCTTACAATGCTCCTGTTACTACATCCCAGAATGGTATTTGCTTTTTTTGCAACAGTGTGACCCTGTTGACTCCTATTTAGCTTGTGGTCCACTATGACACCCAGATCCCTTTCTGCAATACTCCTTCCTGGGCAGTCATTGCCCATTTTGTATGTGTACAATGCATTGTTCTTTCCTAAGTGGAGTACTTTGCACTTGTTTTTATTGAATTTCATCCTGTTAACTTCAGACCATTTCACCAATTTGTCCAAACCATTCTGAATTCTGATCCTTTTATATTACATTAATTATATTAATCTAGCATCAAGAAAATCTCACCATAGTACCCAGTGTCCATTCTTTTGTTCTCAACACAATACTATGTTGTGGCCTGCAGCTTGAACTAGATCATTGAGAAAGATTCGAGAGAGAATCTTGCTAATCTCTCAAATTGGAACTACTTTCTCACCACCATGAAAAATTAACCAGGAATCCCAGCCAATGTGGAGTCAGTAATAAGACTGTAGCCAGCTCTTTTAGGGCAGATACTTCAGTAGGCAAGTAAAAAGTTTGTAGAATTAGGCCCTAATCATTTTTGTTGCGGTCCAGTGGACTCTCTCCTATTTGTCCACATCCTTTCTATAGTGGGGTGCCCAAACTGGGCACAGTACTCCAAATGTGGCCTCACCATTATTGAATAGAAGGAAATAATTTCCCTTAATCTCTTGGCAATGGTCCTACTAAAGCAGCCCTAGATAATGTTGGCCTTCTTGGCAACCAGAGCATACTGTTGCCTCCTATCCAGTGTTCTGTCCACTTTATCCTCCAGGTCCTTTTCTGCAGATCTGCTGCTTAGCCTGTCAGTCCCTAGTCTGTAGAGTGCTTGGGATTCTTCCATCCTCAGTGCAGGACTCTGCGCTTGTCCTTGCTGAATCTCAGATTTCTTTTGACCCAGTCCTTCAGTTTGTCTAGGGTCACTCTGTATCCCATACCTACCTTTCAGCATATTAACTACTCTCCCCCCCAGCTTAGTCTCCTCTTCAGACTTGCTGAGGGAACAATCCATCCCATCATCACCATCGTTAATGAAGATGTTGAACAAAACTGGCCCCAGGACCGACTCCTGGAGCGTTTCCTTTGATACTTACTGCCAGCTAGACATCAAGCTGTTGATTGTTACCCATTGAGCCCAATGATCCAGCCAACTTTCTATCCACCTTACTGTCCATTTATCCAACCCAACTTGCTGGCATGAATACTGGGGGACACTGTATCAAAAGCTTTGCAAAAAGTCAAAGTATATCACATCCACTTCTTTCTTATCATCCATAAAGCCAGTCATCTCATCATAGAAAAGAGTCAAGTGGGTCAGGCATGACTTTCTTTTGGTGAATCCATGCTTACTGTTCCTGATCACCTTCCTCTCCTTGAAGTGCTTCAGATTGGATTACTTGAGAACTTGCTCCATGATTTTTCCTGGTGCTGAAATGAGGCTGACTAGTTTGTAGTTCCCTGGATTTTCTTCATTTCTTTTTAAAAGATGGGCACTTTGTCTTTTTCCAGTTGTTCAGGACCTCTCCTGATCACAACAACTTTTCAAAGATAATGGCCAATAGCTCTGCAATCTCATCAGCTAACTCCCTCAGCACCTTTGGGTACATTGTATCCAGCCCCATGGGCTTGTGCACATCCAGCTTTTCTAACTAGTCCTGAACCTGTTCTTTCACCACTGAGAGCTGCTCACCTCTTTCCCATACTGTGCTGTCTAGTGCACTCGTATGGGAACTTACCTTTTCTGTGAGTATTAAAGCTTTTCCTCATCATCTGTCACTAAGTTACCTCCTCCATTCAGTAAGGGGCCAACACTTTCCCTGAGCACCTTCTTGTTCCTAACATATCTGTAGAATCCCTTCATGCCCCTTGCTAGGTGCAACTCCAATTATGCTTTGGCCTTTCTAATTTCACCCCTGCATGTTTGAGCAATATTTTTATACTCCTCACTAGTCAGCTGTCCAAACTTCCATTTCTTGTAAACTTTTTGTGTTTAAGCTCACTGAAGATTTCTCTGTTAAGCCATATTTGGTATACTTTCTGCACATAGAGATGGTTTGTTCCTGTGCCTTCAATAAGGTTTCTTTAAAATACAACCAGCTTTCTTGGACTTTCTTCCCCCCTCATATTAGCCTCCTAGTGGATCCTGACAATCAGTTTCATGAGTCTGCTTTTTTTAAGTCCAAGATCCGTACTCTGCTTCTCTCCTTCCTTCCTCTTGTCAGGATCCAGAACTTGACCATCTCATGGTCCTTGCTGCCCAGGTTGCCACCCACTTCAACTTCTTCCCTGTTTGTGAGCAGCAGGTTGAGAGGAGCATAGCCCTTAGTTGGTTCCTCCAGCACTTGTACCAGAAAGTTGTCCCCAGCACTCTTAAAACTTTCTGGATTACCTGTGTACTGCTATATTGCTCTCCCAACAGATTTCAGGATGAAACAGGGCCTGTGATCTGGAAACTTCCATGAGTTGTCTGAAAAACCTCTTCTACCTCATCCTCCTGGTCTGGTGATCTATAACAGAGGCCCACCACATTACCATTGTTGCTCTTGTCTCTAAACTTAACCCAGAGTCTCTGAACAGGCTTTTCTCCAGTTTCATACTGGAGTCCGGAGCGATCGTACTTCTCTCTCACATATAGTGCAATTCCTCCACCTTTTCTCTGCTGCTCACCCTTACTGAACAATTTACACCAATACATGGTAGTGCTCCAGTCATGTGAGTTTCCTCTCTAACTTCCTGTCATTCCAATCGCATCATAGTTCCTTGACTGTGACAAGATTTCCAATTCTTCCTGCTTATTTTCTAGGCTTCTTGCATTTGTGTAGAGTCACCTAAGATAAATTCAGAAATGCAGAATGCTTGCATAACCTTAATTTTACTGAGAATTTAAAACTTGTTTTTAATCATTTAAACTACAAGAATTAGCTTTGTATATAGCTTTGTATATCTAACAGCTTAATCTTGCAATTTACAGGTGAACTATGGGAAGGTCTGTAATGAAAGTAGAAAAGGACTCAAATTCACCATCTCTCATGGCTGTGATCCAGAATTTGCTTTTGTACCATATGGTAGCACTATTGCTGTTTATACAATCTACTCAGGAGAATTGATAACTATGCTTAGGGGACATTACAATACTGTGGACTGCTGTGTATTTCAGCCTAATTTTCAGGTAAGTAAAGTACTTAAGGGAATTTAGAATGTCTATAAAATAATGAGTTGATAGATTTTAAGGCCAAAAAGGGATCATCGCATCATCTAATCTGACCTGTATAACATTGGCCATAGAATTTCATCGAGATACTCCTGTATTGAATCCAGTAACTTGGTTTTTTTACAAGCTATGTTATCAAATTGATTTAAAAACATCATGGTGGAGAATATATCACTTTATTTGGTGGTTTGTTCCAGTGGTTATCTAGTTAATCTTTCCCTGTTTAAAAAAAAAAAAAAAAAGTGTTGTTTTTTTTGTTTGTTTGTTTGTTTTTTAAGTTTAATTTGCCTGGCTTTAACTTGCAACCATGGGTACTTGTTATGCCTTCTTCTGATAGATGAAAGTGCTTTTAGTACCTTGTATTTTCTCCTTGTGCCAGTATTTTTACAACATAATTAAGTCATCTCTTGATATTCCTTTGGTTAGCTAAACAGATTGCTCATTAAGTCTTCCACTTAAAGATATTTTTTCCAGTTCTCAAATCTTTTTATGGCTCTCCTCTGCACTCTCCAAATTACATCTTTTTTTAAAAATGGGAACACCGGAACTGAATGCAGTATTCCAGAATCAATTTCAGCAATGCAGCATACAGAGATAAAATTATCTCCCTACTTTGGTTTATGTAGAGAGCGTCATATTAGCCCTTTGCCACAGAATCACACAGGAAACTCATGCTCAGTTGTTTGTGCACCATGATTCCTAATTCCTTTGCAGAGTCACTGCTTTCCAGAATATAGTTCCCCATTCTTCAGCTTCTTGAAAACTGGCACAATTTGAATACCCTTCCAGTTTGATAGAATTTCTACAACATGCTAGGGTTTATTAAAAATTAACATCAGCAGGGCAGAGCACTTGTCCACTAGCTATTTTAGGAGTCATAGGTGGAAGTTATCTTGACCTGATGATTGAAAATATTTATCAGTAGTACGGCTGTAAAAAATTTTCTTAATGAGCAATCTCTTTAAATATTCTAATATAGAATATTTAAACAGTTAAACACTGTGAGCTCCTTCTCCTGTGACATTCAGTTGGGGGGAAGGGAAGTTAAGCACAATCCTGTGAGTATGTTTCTTGGAGGGGAGACCAAAAAGAGTACAGATCAGCCTGTTAAGTGTTTGCTGATTTATTACAATGACCTGATCCCTTTATAAGTTTAAATAATGACACACATTGCATTCCAGCTTTATAGTTTTTGTTGTTTGACAGTTAAAAGGAAATAGTAAAAAATGATTAAAGATGCTTAAATTTTTTTTGCATTGCATGACAGCTTTATAAATAGTTTTGTTTAAAAGTGAAACAAAATAGTTTAAAAATAAGTCTGATTTTTTTTTTAAGTCTTATTTAAATAGTGAATGAGTTAATGACTGGGGAAGTTAGAATTAGTGGGTTTAAGAATGGGTAAGTTAATGATTTATGTGTTAATGACTGAGTTGCTCAGCTAATGAATAACTGCTCCCCCCCCCCCAGAACATAATCTCTGAGCCACAGCAGCTGGGCTGAGTTGCCTAGCTAATGAATGATAATTTCTTCCTCCACTCCTCCCCCACACATGATATTTAAATGTTTATTCTGTTACATCCCCAATCTGTAGTAGATGCTGTTTAACATTCTTCTGAGTTATTAATGTACTGGAAGTGAGTTCATCATCCTCAGGTAATAATATGATTACATCCTTTTGCTTCTTTCCAAATACAGAACAGAAATATTATTGGAATGCTTCTCCTTTTTTCTGTCATTCTAAACAATTTTACCATCTCCATCCAGTAAAGGACTCATGCTATTGTATTTCATTTGTTACAAATACACTTAAAATAAATACTACTTGTTGTTCTTAGCTCTGACAAGTAGGGAGTTTTCATTGAGGTCTTTAGCTTCCCTGATCAATGTTCTACACTCCATAACTTCTACTTTTATATTAATTGCTGTTTATTTCCCCTTTTCCCATATATTTATGTATTATATGTGTAATTGCTACTCTTATTTCCTCTCTTAACCAGGATGGACTTTTAACCATTAAAACTAATTAGCCCTTTGGAAGCTCCAGTTATATATAAACTACTGGTTGTGACTGGTCTCTCTTTGCCCATGAATGTATATCAGGTTATGATCGCTGGTCCCTACGCAACCACCAATTTGCTGTCCAGTTGTCTATTCATCTTTATCGGTCATAAAATGGTCTAAAATAGTTACCCAACATTACCTTCTTTGTGGTGTCTTATGGACTTATCTTCAAATGGTGGTGTGCAGCTTAATTTGTATTAACTCCCAGTATCTCAGTGATATATAAAGATGCTACAAGTACAACAATATTATTGGTTCAAATTCTCCTTTAACAAGTATCCTATAGAAATCAGTGAGATGTTAGCCTGATTAAGCACTGAGGACTGCAGAATTTGGCCCATTATTATAACTGAGGGATTTGGATGATTTTGGAGGCTGTGCAGAGGAAAGCTTGGTTGTATATCTGTTGTAGAGAGCTTAGTGTTTGCATTTAGTGCCAGGTGCTCAGATAACACACTGACTTGAGTTCCTGATTCAGGAGTAGGGACAGTGTCATGCAAACCTAAGGCACAAAATAAATAATGATGAGTCACTAATATGTCAGGAATTGCAACTTCATTGCTAAATTTAACTGCTTCCTTCCGGAAACCTTGCTTTTTTGTGCAGTAAAATATTTATGACTAGTGCCTTCAAAAGCAGTTGATGACCTGTCCTGATGTGGTTAATCATTAAGTATACAGAAAAATTAAGATAACCACAAACTAAATAAGATTTATGTGCATTCTGTCTTAGGAATTCCCAGAATTACACCGTACTGTGCCACGTGTGCATGGTGCTTAACAATCTACATATTTCTTGTTCTGCTCATAATATACTCAGGAGCTCAAATAGGTTCTTTGTTTTGTGTTAATATAATTGTATTTAATGTAACATCTAGGCTATTTGAAATCACACAATCCTTGGACAGGAAAGCAAGAAAAAAACATTCTAATGCTCACAGTAAATATGTTGATGTCCCTTTACACTGCTCAAAGACGGGGGGGTCGGTCGGTCGTCTACAACTTGCCAGAGTCTGAATAAGTCTATTTCTAATTTTTTTAAAGTATCTAATGTGTGTAAAATTGTAGAGGGATAGCCGTGTTAGTCTATTTCAGCAAAACAAACAAGGTGTTGTGTGGCACATGAGCTTTTGTGGGCAAAATTCCACTTCACAAAACAATACATGTGGAAAAATTCATGTGCCAAAGCTGTACACAAGTACAAATCTTAATAAGTTAACATTGTTTAGGTCTTTGAATACATATGGACTGTACAGTCTGTCTTGTCTACAGTCTGCTTAAAAAAAATTTGAAGAGCACTTAATGCGCTATTGGCAAGATTAAAAGAGATTACATATTATTGTTTGTGTATCACAGCATACATCTATTAATCCATTAAAAAGCAAAAAGCTGCTTAGCAGTTACATCCAGAGGATTATAGGATCCAGAGGATCCTAAGAAGATGTATATACACAACTTTATTCATGTGAGTAGTCCCATGAAGCCAGGGTGACAGCTCACATTAATAAATTATTCATGTACATAAGTGTTTGCATGATTGCAACCACAAGACAGGTATCCAGTTTTCATCAGTTCAGCTGGAACTAATTTTAGATGATAATATGAAAAGAGAGCCTTTGGACAGAAGAAGAGGTGGTGATCCATTTTAGGTACCAATAAATTAATCTGCTATTTTAAGAAATCTTAATTTAAAGGTGTCTTAGCAGCTCCATAGCTAAGTGTAAAAGCCCATGATGCTTTAAACAGAATTTATATTAACAGAAAACTATACATAGTACATTTCACTCCAACTGTTTAAACATGCAGCATTTCTTTTCTTAAATGTGCTTTGTGAAACAGTACTAACAAAACAATTAACACTTTAATAACTGTTTGGAGACGGCATCATATATTAGCATCCTTCTGTGCATCCATATAAAGAGTCTGGACAATACCAGAGTCTTTTAATAAAATGCGAAGAAATTCAAGGTGTCTTAGATTGCAGATTCTTCGGGGCAGGAATTGTCTGCTACGCTGTTTAGTCTAGCACAATGGGACCCAATTCTTTTGTTCTTAGGCACTACCATAAAAACATGATTAGTTATAATCAACATTTTCGGTGTTTTGCCTTTCTAACATGGTACAAGTCTCACATTATGTTCCTGTTTTTTCTTTTCTTTCCATGAACGAATGTGTGACTGCTCCCATCATTACACATCTAAGACACAGTTAGAATATTTTCGGTTGGTTAATCTTTTTAACACATTGTTTTTAGTGAGGTTAAGATTCTTTTATAGTTATTTTTAGTAAAAGTCAAAGACAGGCCACAGGTTATAAATAAATGTTCATGGACCTGTATTTGGGGGATTGGAGGATGACAGCCTGGAGTCCTGCCACCAGAGGGAAAAGCGGAGGTATGCTGACAGACCAGAGCCTTGCCGCACAGCTGAGGCTGAAGAAGTCAGAGGGGTCCTTTAAGGTCACAGAATCTGTGATCTCCATGATGAAATCATATCCTTTGTTATTGGTAAACAAATAAAATGACTATCAGATCCCATAGTGGGTATCTGTGTAATTGAGATTTTGTCTCGAGGGAGCATAGGGGGAATTTAATCCACAGCTTTAAGTACATTGGGCAATGTGCATTAAATAAATTGCACTAATAGCATGCACATGGGATGGTGTGCCCTTTTTCAATGCATGTTTTTGTATATACATAGTTGTGGGTTACTGCATATTAAGGGTGTGGTGTTTTCTTTGTTGCTGAGCAGTGTGCATTCTGGGATTTTTCTCTCTGTGCATTGTGGCATGCATAGCAGAGGCTAGGCAAGTCTAAATTTTTAAAGAATTCCATGTGTCTTCCTATCTCCACCCTTTTGGGGTAGACCAGCGCTGTTTTCTAGTTTTTGTTAGCCAGCCTGGACCCAACAGTGCGCCATGCCACTATGTTGGCAATAGCAAATATGCAGCAGCTTCTTGGGCTGTATTTCAGCGCTCAAAGATGGATTAATTCAGTTATGGACACTGCTTACTACACCACTGATCAGATGATGCGGCAGCAGCTGCTCCTGCAACAGTGGCAGAAACTTTAGCAACAGCGGAAGCAGTACAAGGGGAAAAAGGAAGACTCTGAGCAGTTGATAGCACAGGACCGGTTCCTGGAACAACTTCACACACTGCAACTCTGTGTCTGAGCTAGGGAAATTAGTATGGATTGGCAAGAAAGGGTTGTTATGCAGACCTGTGATGATTGGCAGAAGGATGGGAATTTTCTTATAAATGAAGGCAACTTGCTTGGATAAGTGTGCTGAACTAAGCTCAGAGCTGCAGCAGCAGCAGCGTATCGCCATGCAATGCCACATATCTATGGGAAAGTGGGTTACCATTGCCATGTAGAAACTGGCTGCTCCTGAGTGTTGCCAGTCCATACCCAACCAGTTCAGCATGGGAATATCAGCCGTTGGGGACATAGTCATGCAGGTCTGTGGTGCCATGGAAAAGGTGCTGGTAAAGTTTGGTAATGCGTAGGTAATTATTTTGTGGCTTTGCCTGAATGAGCTTCCCAGACTGTACTGAGGCATTTGATAGGACCCATGTGCTTAATTGTCTCCCTTCGCCATCCCACTGAGCAGAATTTATAAACAGAGAGGAATGTTCTCCATACATGACAGGCTTGCAGAAATAAAAGCAGGGTGATCTGGAAGGGCTCACACAATGTTAGAGAACTCAGCTGATTACCTTAATGGAAAAAGGAATGTTTGCCCCCAGGAACATTATGGACATTAGTGTGGTTGACATTGCTCTGGTTATCCTGGGAGACCCAGTTTATCTCCTGCTTCACTGGCTAATGAAATCGTATGTTGGCTGCATGGACAGAAGGAACAAACTGTTTAACTGCCTTAAGTAATGGAGTATGCATTTGGCCATTTGAAAGGAAGGTGATGCTGTCTATGGAATAGATTGGAAGCAGCAGGGGAAGAATATGCCAGATTGTAGCAAACGTGCAAAAGGTGGTTATATTTTGCATAGTGAGAATAAAGGAGAAATTTTTAATAAGTGGAAGGTTTGGGCATAGAGTCTTGCTCAGTGGCTTACGCAGCCAGCAAGGCATCTAATAAAAAATGGAAACAGCATAGTTCTATCAAGGGTTCTTCTTCTTCTTAATTTTGAGTCTCAAGCTTGAAACTATGCAGTGGTACATCCACTTTGCACTCTGTAGAGGATACTGTGGGTCGTATGGGTCGAGAGGAGTTCAGTGTTTTATGGACAGAGGAGATGCAACTTGTGACATCTTTTTTTATCTTTTGTTTTGGCTTAGATACTTTGTAAAATCATATGAAATATGTAAAATATAATGCTTGTCTGTGTAAAATGCCTGGTTGACTCATTATGAATGAAGTTTAAGGGTTTTTATAAAACAATATTATGTAACAAACAAAAAATAAACCTTTAAATTTAAAGATACTGAAACAACGTTTTTTAAATTATGAAACAATAAAAGTAATCTATTGTCCAACCCCTGTAAGTTTATCTTTAATTAAAACAGTGAAACAAAACACCAGTGCATTTCATTGCACAGCACAAGAGGCGGGAGGCTTAAAGTTAGAGGTGAATAAACATTTTGTGTCTACCTCTTGTTTGTTGCCCTTCTGTTATTTACTGGTGAGGCTCAAAGGTATAAGGAGCACTAGAGAGCTCTAAAGAGCCGGCATCTCAGGTCCAATCATTTTCAGTGCATATGACGGGAATGGCCCCTGGGAGTACTGCTATGGGGACATAGTGGGGAGAAATTATTGTTCTCTGTAGTCTGTATAATCCAGGAGCTGCATAACATGGGGCTGGGTTTATAGTCTACGCTCCTTGCTATCATAACAGCAATATGCCCTGCAACAGGACATCTTGACGCTTTTCTTTTTTGGAGCTGTCTTTTGCCATGGCAGTGCTGTCCCTGGCAATTGTCATGCTGTTCTTGGCCACTCCCACAATCTGCCTGGGCACTTCCTGTCTGTGTGTCTCCCGTCCTCAAACACTGCCTGTACCTCTTTTCTATTTTTGGTCTGGTGGGGGTTGTTTTATCTGAGAATGATTATTTTACATAGAACTGTGCGGAACTCTGCAATGAAGTGCAACATTTCATCACCAGATGCTTGTTTTTTTTTCACCATCTATTCAGCCATCCATAGGTCCCTGAGAGTCTGGCTACTGTAGGTTCCGTGGTTGTGGGAGTATTAATAAAAATTACAAGTGGGTATTACTCATATTCTAGCAACTTCCCACTACCACAGTCTGGCCACCACTCCAGTAGTGATTGGGAGAGGGAAGGAACCCAGGCCTGCCCCCTACTCCAGGTCCCAGCACAAGGACCCAGTGGGTATGTTTGTGGCAGCCTTCCACTGTATCTCCTTCACAACTTCTTCATGGATTTTCCTGGGCCATTCCCCTGCAGCCCTAATACCTTCTCCGTCCTTGCATTCAGCTCGGCTGAGACTCAGCAGTCATCCACTGCTCTTTCCAGAATGTTGACTGTCCTCCCTCTTCAGGCTCCTGGGAGTTACTCCTCTGCTCTGCAACTCCCTTTTGTGCTGGCCTCCTGGTGCTTGATTGGCTACCACACAACCCTTTCCTATTGGCTGCCTTTCGCCACTGTCTCTCCAAGGTCCCTCTTTACCTTTTCCAGGCCAGTGAGGGGCAGGCATCCTGTCACATAAGGATTGTCGAAAATCCCCATTATAAAGATAGAAAATGCACAAATGGTTTTTCTCATCTCCCAGAACGTTTCACTGTCACCATACTGGCTGGGTGGTTGGTAGTGTATTCCTACTGCTGTAATCTTATTCAAGCATGAAATGATTATTGATAGAGAATTCTATGGTAATTTGATTCATTTAAGATTTTTGCTTTGAGGTATAGAGCTACTCTTCCATCAACATGACCTACTGTTTAATACCAATGTATTTTGTAGCCTGTTATTTCTCTGTCACACCCATTATCTTCATTCCACAAAGTTTCTGCGATGTCTGTTATACCACTATTCTCACTTAATGCTGGACAGTCTATTTCAGTGGTTCTCAACCTTTTGCGAGTCTCACTTGGTGGCATGTCACGACCCTCCAGGAAACACCACGCCCCTCTCAGGCTGAATCCAGCCATCTCTGCAACACACTGCTGTGTGGCAATACAGTAAAGTGTCCCAACACAGGGGTCTAGTTCACCCATCTCAGACTTAGACTTGTCATTTATATCTAAGCACTCATACATTTTGCCAGTATTCAGTTGCTTGCCTTCATGTGTTGTATTTAAATAGGACTCTTCTGTGTTTAACTATTCCACACTCACTCCTACCTGTACTTTAATAACTATTTTCCTATTCTCTTTACTAGAATGTAGTGTTCTCCTTTAGGTCAATTCATCCCTAAGGGATGTCTCCACTCAAACTATCCTCCTTTCCACACCTATCAGCTTTCCCCCAGCCCTTAGTTTAAAAAATTCCCCTACAACACTTTTAATTTTATGTGCCAGAAGTTTGGTTCTGTTTTGATTTAGGTGGAGCCCCACCTAACAGCCCATCACGGGCCATAGAGCATATTTGCTGCTAATAGGCAAAGATCAGTCAATTGCCAAATTAGGCTGTCCTATCATACCTCCATAAATTTATCAATCTCAGTCTTAAAGCCACCTAGTTTTTTGCCCCCACTACTCCCCTTGGAAGACAGTTCCAGAACTTCACTTCTCTGATCATAGAAACCTTCATCTAATTTTAGATAAAATCCCTGATGGCCAGTTTACATCCATTAGTTCTTGTGTCCACATTGGTGCTGAACTTAAATAATTCTTCTCTCTCCCTGGTATTTATCCCTCTGATCTATTTATAGAGAGCAATCATATCTTCCCTCAGCCTTTCTTGGTTAGGCTAAACAAGCCAAGATCTTTGAGTCTCCTCTCATAAGACAGGTTTTCTATTCCTTAGATCCTCCTAGTAGCTGTTCCAGTTTGAATTCATCTTTCTTAAACCCAGGGGAGCAGAACTGCACAAAATACTCCAGATGAGATCTCACCAGTGCCTTGTATAACAGTACTAACACCTCCCTATCTCTACTGGAAATACTTCATCTGATGCATCCAAGGACCACACTAGACAAATTATTGATCTGTAGTATCAAAGTAAAAAGTTTTGCTGTGAAGAAATTTGGAATACATTTGGCAGGGAGGGCATGAGAAATGAATTAAATTTAACAGTAAAATCAATTTAAATGGTAGCAATGTTATTTTGGTAAACTCTCTAAGGAAATTAGCAACAATTCTGTCTTATTGTCTTTTATGTTATAAAGTCTGCTGCAGATTGGAATTTAAGAATGTTTCTTTATTTCTAAACATTAAATGTCATTTAAATATAATAGTTCCCATAAGCATTTCTTGTTCAATATTCAGCAAACAATGAATTAAGTTATTTTTGCTTTCTGTCTCACAGGAACTATATAGTGGTAGCAAAGATTGCAATATCCTGGCATGGGTGCCAGCTCTGCGAGAGCCAATTCCTGATGAAGATGCTGAAAAGGTATATGATGTTTTATTAATGTAAATTGTCTTTTTTTTTTTTTTTTTTTTTTTTTTTCTTTTAAGAGCAAAGGGAAAAATATTAGGTGGAAGGAAGATCTTTGCTTATTGATTCTGCAGCAAAGATTGACGCACAGAAATCAAATAGATGTAGTTTCTCTGCAGTATGTTTATTCTCTAGTGCACAGTAGCCTACTGGATTTGCCATTTCTCTAGTAGACTTCCTACTTCTCCCATATTTAAAGTTTTTCTTGTTTTTATGGTGTTTGGATATTTGCCTTTTGACTTTCTTCTTCGTCTTTCTCATTTCCATTCTGCATTTTACTTACCGTAGTATAAGGTCCTTTGGAAACAAAGCAACAACATTAAAAATAAAAGAAGTTACAGAGTAGTAGACAAACAGTGAGATTAAGGGTAGTGGTTTTTCACATCCAGTTACTGTTGATCTGGAAACATATCAGGAAAATTCTAAGCAAGCTTAGTCAAGAGTCTGTCTGAGACAAAAAGAAAGCAGCGCAGGATATGTATTTACTAGTCAGGTTCTCAAGAATCTTTTAATTCATCTACAGATTTTTATTGGCTCACTGAAGCCTACTACACAAACCTGGAAAAACCAACAACAATTTTGTTTCTTAGACATTATTGTAAAGCAGGGGTGTCCAACCTTTTTGGGTGAGGAGCCACATCTCAATTTTTTTTCACTCGGGGAGCCAGTGATCTGGAAGGGGCGGGAGTGGCTAGTCCTTCACCCAGATGGCTTGGAAAGTTGCTGCTGCTCGGTCCTGCCGGCTTGGAGCTGGGTGTGGGGGTGTGGCGAGGCACTCAGGGCTGGAGGAGAGGGGCTAGCACTGGATCTGGGATGGGGGCAGAGGTGGAGTTTGGGGTGTAGTGTGGCTTCTCGGGATGTGGAGAGGTAGTTCCTCCAAGAAAGGCCTGGCGAGCACCACCCTCCAGGTTAGTGCCAGATCCCCCCCACCCAGTATGCCACTGCAGCTTGGGCTGGGAAGCTGGTGCTTACAGCCAGGAATGGGGCCCTGCCAGTTAGGGGAAGAGTGGCATATGGTGGGGGCCATCCATGCCCTCGGCACCAGTCTGGGGTGGGCAGTGGAAGGGCCCTCTTTGGAAGAGGCACCTCCCGCTGACATCCCCAGCGACTGTGCTGACCTGGCCTGAGGCTCCCCTTCTCCTACGTTCTCTCTCCATATGCCACTGAGGCTGGGGAAGCCTGGCCAGGGGGTAGCACCGGGCAGCATGTAGGCTGGGGTTAAAAAGTTTGGGAGGCATTGCCCCCACATTTCCCCCTAAACTCTGCCTATGGACAGAGCTGGATTAAGGTAGGGGCTTTAGGAGCTGCCCTGGCCTAAAAGGGGGCTCTGTGGTCCCCCAAAAATCTGACCCAGCCAGCAGGAGCAGTGAGCTGCCTCTCACCTTCAGTCTGCCTGCCCAGCCAGTGGGCTGGCCAGCCAGTGGGTGGGGCCACAGCCTCTGCCCTGCCGCCAGCAGCAGCAGCAGCACCAGCCTGCGGCCCCCCTGCACAGACCTCCCACAGGAGCATGACCACCCCACATACAGCACACCCCTCCCATCCCTGTGACCCTCTCCTGCAGCAGCGCCAGCCCATGGACAGTGATGGCCATGCCCCCTCCCCTCTGCAATCCCCTCCGCAGCATCAGCCAGGGCCCCAAAGCTCTGACCCCACTCCGCAGCACAGAGTGAGCAATGGGGGCCCCACAAGGGTGGGCAGCACCCCTGCCCCCAGGGTCTTGATCTGGCCCTGCCTATGGATGGGGTGTGGGTGTGGTGCCTGGCTGGTGGGGGGGGGAAGAAGGAAGGGGAAAGAAAAGGGGGGCTGCTGAGCTCAGTTAGCTGGGGGCTGGAAGGGAGGGTCTTCTCCTTTGCCCCAGCAGGCAGCTCAGTCAGTGACTGACTCCCTGATGCTGCCTGCTGCTGGTGGCTGCCCTGGAGGTTTAGATGCATTTCCGCCCAGAAACCAGCAGGGGGAGCCACTGCGCAACTGAGCTGCGATGCAGGGAGGGAGGGACCTGCTCGGCAAGACACTGCAACAGGCAAGCGGAGATCTGTGCCTGTGCCGGCAGAGGGAAGAGGGGCAGTGGAACAGAGGGTTACGTCGGGCCGGATGGAACCCCTCAGCGGGCCGGAGTGCGGCCCATGGGCCGTAGGTTGGACAACCATGTTGTAAAGTGAATCTAGATTCAAGCCTCTGTCTTACAGGATCTGTTTGTGAAATGAGGTCTAGTTTCATTACCTTTCTTTAAACGAGGTATCTGTTACCTGTTCTCATCATGTAGAGTTGGTACTGCATATTTGTAAAATATTTTTTAAAATCTTTATTTTGTTTCTGTTTTGTAATTACTCAGTGATAACTAGAGTTGTATGTTTCTCAGTAGCAACATACCTCTAACTTTAGCTTTCAAAGTGAAAACCTAAGCACCAGTTCTCCTTCGAGCATGTCCCTGTGGGTGCTCCATTGTGGGTAGTGACGCATCCTCGCGTTAAAGTTCGGAGGCTTTGAAGCAGTGTCCGTGGGGGGCCACGCGTGGAGTCGTGCAGTCTCGCGAGAAGTTGTTGGCGCCCAAGCAACGCGTGTGGCCCCAACCACCTCAGTTCCTTCTCAACCATTCGCAGTTACAGTCGGAGCAACTCCTCTCTCGATGGACAATCTTCTTTAGCCTTTTATTGAACTCCTTTTCCATTCTCCTATTCTTTATTTTTATTTTATGTTACTTTCACTTTATTTCACACCTTCTTAAAAAAAAAAAAGATTTTTTTCTTTCCTTCACACCATGCCGGGCTCACCAGGTTTCAAACGGTGTGACTCCTGCCGCGACGCAATGCCCACCTCTGACAGGGATAGTGTGTGTATAAAGTGCCTTGGTGAGGAGCATATTGCCCAGAAATGCTCCCACTGTAAGAACTTAAGTGCCAGGGCAAGGAGAGTTCATCTCAAACTCATTCTTATGGAGAAATCTCTTCATCTGGCTTCAGGCCCTGGGCAACAAAATAAAGAAGCCACAGATCCTCACCCTCCAAAGAGGCAGTTAACTCCACCGCATTCATCTCTTAAAAAGAGAAAATCTCCTGGTAAGGAAAGTCATACTAAAGAGGCTACAGGTTCCTCAAGTACGTTGACCACCGGACATGACAAATGGCACAGGCACAGCATATCAGAGCCGCGACACAAGACGGACAAATGAGCAAAGTCCGCACTCGACACAGCACCATGCTTGCCAGCACCGATAGCTCTTACGTCATCATCATCGGTACCAACAACAGTTGAAACGGTATCACAGCAACTAGCGGCACCGGCCCTGCTGGCTCCCACCACAACAGCATCGACAGAGGTCCAAGCTGAAATGCCTCCATCATCCACATGGGCACGTACCCATGCTGTGGTTCCCAGTAAGAGGTCACATAAAACAAAGCACCTCGGCGCCAAGGAAACATCTAAACATCCTCCAGAATCACCTACACAAAACATTAGAGGTTTCTTCTCAAAGCTCACCACAGTACAGGAGCCCATCACCCATCCCTTTCTCAAGCGAGGACGAAGCTGACGCGAAGAAGCTAGATTTTTCCACACCTCCCAGATCCCCAATCAGATACGGATCTACAAGACATGCATATCATCACATGCCACCCTACCCATGGTATGGCACCCCCATGGTACGGACCGCATTCATCATCCGTACCTCCTTGGCACAGATGGGAACCATACTTCCCATATTCCAGCAGGAGCAGCAGACGTTCCACTTCCAAGAGTCACAAACCAAAATCACACCAGAAAAGCACTGACACACAAGAATATACTAATACAGACGAACCACCAGCTTCACCCTCTCCCCCCACCCCACAACTCCTCATCTTCTCCAGTCGAGCAAATTATACCATCCCCACCTACCACTGCAGATGACTTCAAGCACTTCCAGGAACTCTTCAAGCACGTTGCAGAGTCTATGGAAATCCCAATGCAAGGGGTGGCAGAATCTCAACACAAGCTCCTCAGAATTCTTCAAACTTCGTCGTCATCCAAAAATGCCTTGCCGATGAACAAAGCACTATTAGAACTGGCCGAGACAATATGGCAAACCTCAGGATCCATACCACCCACTTCTAAGAGAGCTGACAAAAAATACTACATCCCGGCTAAAAACTCTGAGTATAAGAGGTCGACTCCTCATGAAAACGATGGACCTTCTAGGACGGAAGGTGTATATGTCCTCAACTCTCCAATTCTGCATCTCAAACTATTCAGCTCTTTTATCTAATTATGACCACACCAACTATTTGAAACTGGCAGATTTTATTGAGTATGTACCGAACAATAGAAAACAACAATTTCTGACAATAATACGTGAAGGACAATTAATATCCAGGACAGCCTTGCAGGCTGCTCTCGACATGGCAGACCATCGCTACAGGGGTGGTCATGCGCCAGTCTTCCTGACTGCATTCAGCCGATCTCCCGAGGCAGCTACAGGCGACAATTGAAAATCTCCCCTTTGAAAAGAAAAGATTATTTTCAGACAAGACAGACGAGACTGTGCACACCTCTAAGGATTTTCGGGCCACGTTGAGATCATTTGGCATATATACACCAGCAGCCAGAAGACGATCATACTGGTACCAACCATACAGTTCTCGTTACCTCATAGACTCTAAGGTCAGAAGGCACCAGTACGATCATCTAGTCTGACCTCCTGCAAAATGCAGGCCTCAAGACCTCACCCACCCACCCACTCCAGCTATAGGCCACCAACCTATGACTGAGTTATTTACCTCCTTAAAACATGATTTAAGGGCTTTAAGATACAGAGAATTCACCAGTAGGTGAGCCATGCCCTGTGCTACAGAAGAAGGCGAAAACCCCCCAGAGCCCAAGCCAATCAGCCCTGGGGGAAAATTCCTTCCTGACCCCAGATATGGCAATCAGTTAAACCCTGAGTATGTGGACAAGTCTCAACAGCCAGTTACCTAAGAAACAATTCTCTGTTATAAGTCAGAACCCAGCCTCTGTACTCTCCCCTCTTAGGTCACTTGTATATCCACCACCTGTAGCCAAATATCAGTCAATTTCCAAAATAGGCTAATCATACTATCCCCTCCATAAATTTATCAAGCTCAGTTTTAAAAGCAGTTATGGTTTTTGCCCCCACAACTCCCCTTGGAAGGCTATTCCAGAACTTTACTCCTCTAATGGTTAGAAACTTGCGTCTAATTTCAAGTCTCAATTTCTTGGACAGTTTATAACCATTCGTTCTGGTGTCCACATTGGTGCTGTACTCAAATAATTCCTCTCTCTCCCTTATACTAATCCCTCTGATGTATTTATAGAGAGAAATGATATCCCCCCTCAACCTTCTTTTGGTTAGGCTAAACAAGCCAAACTTCTTGAGTCTCCACTCATAACGCAGATTTTCCACTCCACAGACCATCCTTGTAGCCCTTCTCTGCACCTGTTCCAATTTGAATTCATCCTTTTTAAACATGGGGGACCAGAACTGCACACAATATTCCAGATGGGGTCTCACCAGTGCCTTGTACAGTGGCACTATACCTCCCTGTCTCTACTTGAAATACCTCTCCTGATAAATCCTAGAACCGCATTAGCTTTTTGCACGGCCACATCACATTGGCGGCTCATAGTCATCCTACGATCAACCAGTACTCCCAGATCCTTCTCTTCCTCAGTCCGTTCCAACTGATGCGTCCCCAACTTATAGGAAAAATGCTTGTTGTTTGTCCCTAAATGCATGACCTTGCACTTCGCATTATTAAATTTCATCCTATTCCTGATACTCCAGTTTACAAGGTCATCCAGATCTTTCTGTATTGGCAATACCTCCCAACTTGGTGTCATCCACAACTTTATTAGCACATTCCCGCTTTTTGTGCCAAGGTCAGTAACAAAAAGGTTGAACAAGATCGGTCCCAAGACAGATCCCTGAGGGACTCCACTGGTAACCTCCCTCCAGCTTGACAGTTCACCCTTCAAAATGACCCGCTGTAGCCTCCCTTTTAACCAGTTCCTTATCCACCTTACTATATTCATATTAATCCTCATCTTCTGTAACTTAACTAATAACTCCCTATGTGGAACTGTATCAAATGCCTTGCTGCAATCTAAGTAAATTAGGTCCACCACATTCCCTTTACCTAAAAAAATCTGTTATCCTTTCAAAAAAGGAGATCAAGTTGGTCTGGCACGATCTCCCTTTTATAAAGCCATGTTGGATTTTATCACAGTTACCGTTATCCTCTATAGCCTTAAGTACTTTCTCCTTCAAAATTTTCTCCAAGACCTTGCATACTACCGAGGTCAAACTGATTTATTTTTGTTTATCCTTCCAATTAGTTTGAACTGAATTAGCTCATGGTCACTTGAACCTAAGTTGTCCCCTACAACCAGTTCCTCTATGAGGTCCTTGCTAGTCACCAGTACTAAATCTAAGATGGCATCCCCTCTCGTTGGTTCTGTAACCATTTGGAGAAGGAATTAATCAGCTATCACATCCAGGAAAATTTGGGCCCTCTTATTACTACTAGCGTATGTCCTCCAGTCTATATCTGGGAAGTTAGTCTCCCATAATCACACAGTTCCCAGTAGTATTAACTTCCTTAAAGAGGTCCCTATCCATGTCTAAATCAGATCCCGGCTGTCTGTAGCACACTCCAAGCACTATTCCAGGAGAAACTTTAGTAGCTTTTTTCCCCAACATGATTTTTACCCAGATTGATTCTGTCTTGTTAATTCCATCACTTTGAATTTCCCTATGGTCTACCTCCTCATTGATATACAATGCCACTTCCCCACCTTTGCCTTTATATCTGTCTTTCCTAAAGAGCACATAGCCTTCAATACTGGTACACCAGTCATAACTACTATTCCACCATGTTTCAGTTATCCCTATAATATCTGGTCTCACTTCCTCTACCAGTAGCTCCAGTTCCTCCATTTTGTTACCCAGGCTTCTCGTGTTAGTATATAAACATTTTAGTTTTTGCTGTTTGGCCTTACTCAGGTTCTTTGCCTGATTCGGCACAGTCGTTCCACAGACAATATCACTCGCTAGACTGGCATTTACACTACTCCTCCTCGTAACCCTCATGCTGCTCCCTATTTGTGTGTCCTTTCTTAATTCATTTTCCTCCTTCTCAACACTAATATCAGGCATGGAGATTATTTGGGCATCTCCCAACCTTCTCCCCCGACTCCCAAGTTTAAAGCTCTCTTGGTCAGTTGTGCTAATCTCCCTCCCAGAAGTCTGTTTCCCTCCCTACTCAGGTGCAGTCCATCCCAAGAGAACAGTCTTCTGTCCATGAATGCCTCCCAGTGACCATACATGCCAAAGCCTTCCTTATAGCACCACTGCCTGAGCCATCTGTTTATCATCAGGGTCTTCTCACACCTTTGTTGTCCTCCTCTAGGAACAGGCAGAATCCCACTAAAGATCACCTGAGCGTCTATTTCCTTGAGAGTCCTCCCCAGCCTTTGATACGTTCCAGTGAGAATGTACCCACATGAAGGACAATCAGAGGATTCTTTCCAGCTCCTGTTAAGATCCTCTTCAGCCTCAGATCGACGTCCCGTATCTTTGCACCCAGCAAGCAGCATACCCTTCTGTTCTCGGGATCAGCTCTGGTTATAGGCCTGTCTGTCCTTCTCAGCAAGGAGTCCCCAATGACATAGACTTGCCTTTTCCTGGCAACAGTGCTATTCACTAGCCTATCCCCACTTCCTTCCAGTCACAAGTCCTCAGTTCTCCTGCTTTTCTCTGCAATTGTTTGCCTCCGCTCCCGAGTCCTTCTATGGCTCTTACTGGGAGGAATCTCCACTGGCTCATCCCCTCTTTGGATAGGACTAGCTGCTCTTCTCTTTTTCCTTGCACTCCCAACGTCAGTCACCACATGTTCTGCTTCTTCATTTGCTAACCCAGCAAACCTTTTCTGAGCTCTATTTCACTACCAATACCCGTACAGAAATAACAGGAGACGGGAACAAGTACGGGGCAGACAGCGACAACAGCGCCGCCGGCAGCCGAACAATCCACCTTCAGTGCCCCAACCACCACAACCAAAACAACAATTTTAAAGGTGTGGTCGAGGGCTCGCACATCCTCCCCATTCAAACAGAGCAAAATACACCCGGAATCTACTTAAACAGGCTACGCCCTTTTTACAACGCATGGTTCAGATTACCAACGATAGATGGATCCTAGAGGTTATCGGTACGGGTTACACCATCCCATTCATCCTAAAGCCTACCCACCACTATCCTTCCCCGTCCCTCTTCAGGGACATAACTTATGAACGCTCTCCTCCACACCTTGGACATCAGACGAGTGCTAGCAAATTACCTGGAAAGAACAAAAACATTTAGATCTACTCCCAAATTGTTTGTCTCCACAGCAGACAGATGTAAAGGGAAAGAGTTGTCATCTCAAAGAATATCCAAACTGATCTCGGGCTGTATACACAAAAGTTATAAAACATCAGGAACCAAACCACCTGACAACATAAGAGCACATTCTACATGATCAGTTGCCACAAACACTGCATGCCTAAACAATGTACCTATACACAAAATCTGCAAAGCAGCAACATGGGCATCTTCTCACACATTTGTCAAGCACTATGCTCTACAACAAACATCACGATGTGTTAGTGGTCTCAAAAATCTAAAGTGCATATCTGATGTACTGTAAGTAATTTCAGATGTGTAACATTTCAGCAGCCCAGCATTGACCATGATTCTGATACATATTGGCTACATCTCTCCTGTCTACAGTTTCTAGAGACCTTTTGGAGTTGCAGCACTGTTTGTGCAAGCCATACCCCTTCTGTTTGCTGCCATATCTTCTTCCTCTGCAACAGCAGTCCTGCTTCATTCCTCTTCTTTTCTTTAGATTATTGCTCTGTTCAGCTGGTTTTTGGACATTATTTGTTTTCAACCTCCCGTGCCTCCTCCTGGTCTGGGATGTGAACAGCATGGTGATCACAGCCACCCAGAGCCGCTGCCAGCAGTGCCTAGGATCACTAATTCTGGTTGAACATATTCTTGGAGGTTTTGTCACATGATGTAATCTTTCATTAAAGATTTAGCTTTAATTCCTGGAGACTTCAGGCAACCATGGCTTCATACGTAATTAACCAAAGGGGAAGAAGGAGTGTATCTGTACATGCAGAAACAATGGAATGGACAAACAAACAGAATTCTCCCTTCCCTAAAGGTGATACATGTAAAATGAAGGCTGAACCTAAAGGCAGACTGGCTCAGCAGATGCAGTCAACTACTGTATGATGCCTAAAATAGGAAGTCTTCACTCTGATCTCCCAGATGTTTTGTCTTCCCTTAACTGACCTGTTGGCCAGTCGCAAGAATACAAAATGGCCAAAATTCTTCACTTACGAAGCTGTCTCCAAGACCATGGGGACAGATGCTGTGTTGCATAGATGACCACAAGGCTTGCTATCTGCATTCCCGCCCTTCCCTCTTTTGGAGAAGATGATCCAAAAGATAAGGCAAGAAGAAGCAAAGATGACAGTGCTAACTCCATACTGACAAAGGAGACCCTGGTACTCTGATCTAGTAGAATTAAAGCTGGAACCACTGTTGCAACTTCTGACGAGACAAGGCATCTTTTTTCCAAGACCCATTTTTCACTCAGACCTAGATAGTCTTCAGCAGACAGTCTGGCTATTGAAAGAGGGAAGCATTAGCTGCCCTCAGCAAGTCTTCTAACGTGATCAGGACTCTGCTCTCATCCAGGAGAATTTCCACACTAGAACTTACTCCTCCATGTGGATCAAATTCAGTTCTTGATACCAAGAATGCAATGAGATCCTGGGATTCTGGCCACTCTCGATTTCCTTGTGCAAAGTAAAATGCCTTCCACCTAGAACTGTAGCCCAGCAGATGCCAGCCCTATGCCCTGTAATATTTCCGGGATTCTTGGACTCCTTGGCAGAACACTCAGTTGCACAGATTTCTCAGAGCAATCAGACTGGCCAGATCACTGGTCAAACTGATCTTCTTTCAGTGGGACTTACCACTGGTGTTGAACGCCCCAACGACCCTTTCAGCCTCTGGCTGTTCCTGGTGCCCATGACCACAGCACTTGACCAAGAAACTGTGGCACATTCTAGATGTCAGAAGACCGCTGAAGATTTCTGTCAAGCATACGGAATCCACATCCCATGTTGCCAGGGGTATAGTATCCAAGATATCCCTTATGAGGTGGATCAGACTATGCATTGTTGAGGCATACAAGTTATTTGGTGGGCCTGATCCAGAAAATCAAGCTTCCGTCTACAAGATCCTCATGGGCCAAAAGAGAACGCAGTTCTACTGCAGAGATCTGCAGGGCAGCCCCAGCCATTGGCTAATGCCTTTATCAGATACTGTAGGGTGGAGTTTCTGCATCTCCAGAGGCTTCCTTTAGCAGGAAGGTGCTGCAGGTGGTACGTCAGAAATAACCTGGCCATTTGAACAGCTCAGAAAGTGTTGCTTCTTATATTCACTTCTCTATTCCTCCCTATTCCAGTTCACAGTATGCTACTGATACCAGGCAAAAGACGTGTCAGAATTGAGGGAGATGCTGGGCAGCAGAATGGAAAAATTCTTACCTGGTAACTTTCTGCTAGCAGCATCCACAGTTCTACCCCTCTGGATGGCTTCACAACCAGGGGTCAGCATTTTATTTGGACTCATCAAATAGGCAGTGGCCCACTGTACATAATTCACTAGTTGGCACTGAAGTTATTGTTAATAATTTTCTAGGAGGTTTTGCACAGCTGTGTAATGAATCATCTGACAGCAAGCAAGAGAAAAGGGATGTGAATAGTGCAATCTCTGCAGCAGCTTTGAACTGCCCCTGCAAATTGCAGACAGGAGGGAATAGCCCATGTGTAACAAAATTGTGGGAGATGCTGTTAGTGGAAAGAAAGTTGTCGGGTAAGAAATTTTCCATTCCAGTCCATGTGAAAGAAACCTGTGAGTAAGTCAGTTGTGCAGGATACTACGTTCATTCATAATTTCCTCTTTCTTCTAATATATTAATTTACAGGATGGATAAAGTATCAGTTTCAAAATGTAGTAAAAATAACAGAAAATGATAGGTGTTATTCAGATAATATTATAAGAAATGCCTTGAGTGATGACCTTATATTTAATTCCTAATTAAATCTTTATTATCTCCTACTTCAGCAATACTTAAATCCAGCATTTGAAGATGGATGGAGCAGCAGCGATGATGAAGGATGAATCTCAATTAACTCTGATATAGAACTGACATTCATGCACTGTGTTTGTGAAGAAAGATTTTTATCTGCAGAATCGAAAAAGTATTTGTCATCACCTTCTTTGGCAGCTCCTTTAAGCTCAGGCTTTCAGAAATTAGATTTTCCTATAAAGTTACTTTCTTGGACTGTCTTAATATTTCTTCTTTGTTTTTATTATATTTTCAAATAATAGTATTCTTTCATTTCACCTGGCCTTCTCACCCTCTTCCTGCTCACCCCCAAACGTCAGGCCCAGCAATTTGGTATATTATACTAGGTGTTGAGTTGCATATTAAGAAAGGCAAAACTTATGATGATCAGATGCTAGTACACCCCCTTTCTCTCTTCTATTATCACTAAAATAGTGAGGCCTGATGATTCCTTCCATTTCCAGTGGATATAAAAGGGGCAGATTAGGACTAGAAGAGTCTGGAGAGGAGCTGGGGCTGGTTGTAAGTCCCGGTTCCTTTTGTATCAGCCCTCTTTTACAGAAGCTTCTCCACTTATGGAATCCAGCTTCCCCAGTTAGAAGAAAACAGGGCTGGTATTATCTATCTAGGTATTTATATAGCCCCTATCCCAAAGCAAAGGAACTGGAATAGGATTTAACTGATCCTGTTAACATGATCAGAAGATCAGTGGGCATCCTCTGCTGCCTGAAACCCCTCCCAGGTGGAGGGAAGACTTCATGGATAGTAGCAGGGAAACACTGAACAGGGACTTGGCTTCTGTGACAGCCAAAGAGTCACTGGATCACTGCACATGTGCTATTATTTAGGAAGTTGAACATCCTGCTTGTGTACCAGACCTGCTCACCCGTCCCCAACAGGACAAGTTGGAGGAAATCAGCAAGCTAAGAGTTTCCTGTCTGTGCTATGTGCATTTTCCCTCTTTGGTTATAACGTATCCTTACGGATTTAACAAGCCTCAAGTTGGAATAAAAATGGAAATGTAAAAACAGTCCTTCAAAGCTTCTTCTTTTCAACTGAATGTGTGGCTAGTGTCTTTGTTCTGTACTGTCATGCAAGAGGATTGGAGGGTCAGTTCCTAGCCCCGTGCTGGGATGTGTGTTCTAAAGGAGCAGCACTTGCTGTTCCCTGAGGATTGAGTTAGGAAGCAGGATTCAAACAGAAAGGGGGAAAGTGTTAAGCAGTTGGATGGAAATTATCACGCCTGTGTACTGTATGTTACTAACAGAATTAGTGCACGTTTTAGAATTACATCTGTAAAAAGCTTACGTGCTATTTTTCTTGAAAGAATATTAGATTTACAATTGCCTGGAATGCTCAAACGCAAAATTTGGCCTCCCTTAAAGTTACTATGAAGTTATGCTAGTTGGGGGCAAGGAGGTTGCTTCCCTTAATCTTACTTAGCTCAAGGGGCCAGCATGGACCCAGTCAATGGAGCAGAATATAGCAAATGGAAATTGGCTTCTGAAAGATGAAACTTGCATTTAATTATCATTCGTTAGTTCTCTTCTTTCTGAAACACAGGGAATCTTTGTATCTTAATGAAAATAAGCTTTAGTCCAAGACAAAAGCAAAATGAATAATCTATTCGTGTGATTGGGTGACATTTTGTGTATAGCTATAGATGCTACAAATTGCATATAATATTTATTTGTACTTCACATTTCTAAAAATTAGTAAAAGGGTTTTTTGTCTTGTGTGGAATGTTCATTAGATGCTGTGTTTTAATCCACTCTCCCTAACAATCATATGATTTGTGCACTACTGCAGAGTCATTCATCAAAAAGAGAAATAAATCATGTATTAATCAATTCTTCCTGAACTGTGCACTGATCATAGAAAATGTTGGTACTTAAAGATGCAGACCCAGGGTTGTTTTTGAGTTCCTTATGAAATGGGAGGTAGGGAGATTCAAATTTGTCAAATGGAAGACAAAAATGGTTAAGAAAGTTTTCATTTTCCAGCAAGCCAGCCACTGGCTACCTCTCCTCTTTTTTTGGCACTGCCTTACTCTTCCAAATGAAATGCTACCTGCTTCCCGTTCCTCCACTTTCTGAGCAATGAGAATCTCTGTCTGACTTCTTTCTTTATGACATTGCATAGTACCAATTATTTCCAAGCGTAAGAACCTGTTGGCTATTGATTCATCTTCATGGCTTTCGTTCCAAGCTGAATGGAAAGGAGTTTGAGGGAAGGTAGGACCAGTTTGTATTCACCTCCCAGCAGTCCAAAAATCTTCCATCATGTTGGCGATGCCCCATAGTATTTAGCTAGTTGCCAAGTTATTAAACACCTGGGCATTATACAGCAATCGGCTCGGTATTTTAAGTGTTCGTACACAAATGCAAGGAGCCTGGCCAATGAGCAGGAAGAATTGGTAGTACTAGCACAGACAAGGAACTATGATGTAATTCGAATAACAGAAACATGGTGGAATAACTTGCATGACTTGGACGGGTATAAATTGTTCAGGAAGGACAGGCAGGGAAGAAGAGGTGGAGGAGTAGCACTTTATGTAAAAGAGCTGTATGACTGCTCGGAGCTCCACTATGAAAGTGGAAACAAGCCGGTTGAAAGTCTATGGGTAAAATTTAGAGGAGAGTGCAACAAGGGGGATGTCATGGTGGGTGTCTGCTACAGACCAGAAGGAGGAGGTGGATGAGGCGTTCTATGGACAGCTAGCAGAAGTTTCCAGATCACAGGCCCTGGTGCTCATGGGGGACTTCAATTATGCTGACATCTGCTGGGAGGGCAATACAGCAGTGCACAGGCAATCCAGCAAGTTTTTGTAGAGTGTTGAGGACAACTTCCTGATACAAATGCTGGAGGAACCAACTAGGGGCCTTGCACCTCTAGACCTGCTGCTCCCAAAGAGAGAAGAACTGGTAGGGGAAGTAGAAGCGAACGGCGACTTGGGCAGCAGTGACCATAAGATAGTAGAGTTCAATATTCTGATTAATGGAAGGAAGGAAAGAAGCAGAACACACACCCTGGACTTCAGAAAAGCAGGTTTTGGCTCCCTTAAGGAACTTATGGACAGGATCCTTTGGAAGGCTGATCTGAAGGGGAAAGGTGTCCAAGAGAGCTGGCTGTATTTTAAAGAAACCCTGTGGAAGGCATAGGAAGATACCATTCCGATGTGCAGAAAGAACAGCAAATGTGGACGGCGCCCAGCGTGGCTTAGCAGAGAACTCTGTGATGAGGTGAAACGTAAAAGGGAAGCTTAGAAGAAGTGGAAGCTTGAACAGGTGACAAGGGAGGTGTATAAAGATATTGCTCGGGACTGCAGGGATAAAATCAGAAAGGCCAAAGGGCAATTGGAGTTACAGCTAGCAAGGGATGTGAAGGATAACAGAAAGGGGTTCTACAAGTATGTCAGTAACAAGAAGAGGATCAGGGATAGTGTGGATTCCCTACTGGATGAGGCAGGTACCCTCGTGGTGGATGATGCGGAAAAGGCTGAAGAACTCAGTGCTTTTTTTACACCAGTCTTCACAGGGAGGACCAGCTGCCATGTTACTACGCTGGGTAATGCAGAATGGAGGAAAGAAGAGCGGTCCTCGGTGATGGAAGGTCAGGTTAGGGACTACTTAAAGAAGCTGGATATGCACAAGTCTATGGGGCCGGATGAACTGCATCCAAGTATGCTGAGGGAGTTGGCTGAAGTGATTGCACAGCCGCTGGCCATTATCTTTGAAAACTCGTGGCAAACGGGGGAGGTCCCGGAGGACTGGAAAAATGTAAATATAGTACCTATCTTCAAGAAAGGGAAAAAGGAGGATCTGGGGAACTACAGACCAGTCAGCCTCACCTCAATCCCTGGAAAAATCATGGAGCAGGTCCTCAAAGAATCCATCCTGAAACACTTGGAGGAAAATAGAGTGATCAGGAACAGTCAACATGGATTCACCAAGGGCAAATCGTGCCTGACTAACCTGATTTCCTTCTATGATGAGATGACTGGATTTGTGGATGTGGGAAGAGCCGTTGACGCAGTATACCTCGACTTTAACAAGGCTTTTGATATGGTTTCCCACAGCATTCTCGTCGGCAAGTTAAGGAAGTATGGGTTCGATGAGTGGACCGTAAGGTAGATAGAAAACTGTCTAGATCAACGGGCTCAGTGGGTAGGAATCAATGGCTCGATGTCTAGTTGGCAACCAGTAACGAGTGGAGTGCCCCAGTGGTTGGTCCTGGAGCCAGTTCTGTTCAACATCTTCATTAATGATCTCGAAGATGGGATAGATTGCATGCTTAGTAAGTTTGCAGATGACACCAAGCTGGGGGGAATGGTAAATACGTTGGAGGGCAGGGACAGGATCCAGGGAGACTTGGACAAATCGGAACACTGGGCCAAAAGAAACCTCATGAGGTTCAACAAAGACAAGTGCAAAGTCCTGCACTTAGGACGGAAAAATCCCATGCACTGCTACAGGCCAGGGACCGATCGGCTAAGTAGCAGCACTGTGGAAAAGGACCTGGGGGTTATGGTGGACGGGAAACTGGATATGAGCCAACAGTGTGCCCTTTTTGCCAAAAAGGCCAATGGCATATTGGGCTGCATCAGTAGGAGTGTTGCCAGCAGATCGAGGGATGTGATAATTCTCCTCTGTTCAGCACTGGTGAGGCTGCGTTTGTAATACTGTGTCCAGTTTTGGGCTCCCCACTACAGAAAGGATGTGGACAAATTAGAAAGAGTCCAGCGGAGGGCAACGAAAATTATTAGGGGGCTGGGGCACATGATTTACGAGGAGAGACTGAGGGAACTAGGCTTATCTAGTGTACAGAAGAGAAGACTGAGGGGGGATTTGATAGCAACCTTCAACTACTTGAAGGGGTGCTCCAAAGAGGAGGGAGCTAGGCTGTTCTCAATGGTAACAGAGGACAGAACAAGGAGCAATGGTTTCAAATTACAGCTGCGGAGGTCAAGGTTGGATATTAGAAAGAGCTTTCTCACTAGGAGGGTGGTGAAGCATTGGAATGGGTTACCTAGGGAGGTGGTGGAATCTCTGTCTTTGGAGATATTTAAGGTTCAGTTAGACAAAACCCTGGCTGGGATGATTTAGTGGGAATGTCCCAGCTTTTAGCAGGGGGTTGGACTAGATGACCTCATGAGGTCCCTTCCAGCCCTATGATTCTATCTTAAATGTTATTACACAAATTCTGGCCAAATACCAGGTATTGCTTGCTTAGATTTCTCTTAAAGATTAAGTTTTGACATTTATTTCCTTCCCTAAAATATTATAGGAGATTGTTATTGATTTTTAAAGTGTGCCTGCGTTCCTCAAAAGTTACCATACTTGATGGCTTCATTGGCTGCATCTACACTGGTAAATTAAGTCGACTTAAGCAGCTTGCTTAAGTCGACTTAAGGAAAATGAAGTCGACTTAATGAAAATAAAGTCGACTTTATTAAACCACCTTTCTACTCGACCTAAGGCTTAATTCGACTTTCTAAAGTCGAATTAAGCCAGTGTAGCCTTAAGTCGACTTAGGGCTACCCCAGGACTACAGCAATGCCCTCCCTGCCGGGGGAGGGGGCACAGGGGGAGCCTGGCGTGCCCCCCAAAAGGCAGGGCATGTGGGCACGGTGTGACACTGTCTGGATTTAGGGAAGCATTTATGATATTATTTTCTATGGATATCTCATAAATGCTATAATCCATAGGAACTATGTCATGTTTGCTATCAATAGAAAGGTAGTAATTTGCTGGGAATGATTATATAGTTTATGTCTAGGAATTCTATTTTGATTAGAAGTTAAGAATTTGATGTTATATCCATACTTTAACTTGTGTCATTCTGAAGGAATGTCTTAGATGGGAGGGTGTGAACAACCATTGTCTCCTTAATGTTTAGGAATTTGCCTGGTGATATGGTCCCAGGGAGTAAACTGATGAGCCATGAAGGATACAATGGTTGTATTCTTTATGTCCTCATCAGGATACTCCCTGGGACCTTCTACTTGGAAAATTCCTAAACATAAACTATATAATCATTCCCAACAAATTACTACCTTTCTATTGATACCAAACATGACATAGTTCCTATGGATTATAGCATTTATGAGATATCCATAGAAAATAATATCAAAAATGCTTCCCTAAATCCAGATAGTGTCACACACAGGGCTCTGCCCTGCCAGGGTCCCTGTCCCCCTTTGCCCCATTGTACATGGGGGGTGCTCTCCCCCCCCCCGCCACCGTGGACCTGCCCAAGGTCCCCCTAGCCCCACAAAGAGGACCTAGAACATTCAGTGTGGACGCTCTAGGTCGACTTTGTAAGTTCCCCTTTAAGTCGACTTTAATTTTAAGTGTAGACACACTAAGTCGACTTAGTTAAAGTTGACTTAAAAGTGCAAGTGTAGACATAGCCATTAAGTGGTTAGGATCCTTCAGGGTGAAAGATGCCCTATAAATGTTACAGGCCTATCAAGCTATTTCCTTCAATTTTATGACAGAAGTAACAAAATACTGAACAAAGATAGGACTGAATGACATGTAGCATGATTTGAAATGATGCTGGGTATAGGCCATACTGAATTGTAGAAAACTGTACTGTATGCCATTCAGACGTGAGATCTCAGTTCTTATTTATAAATGAATTTTGTTTTGATTCTTTTTACCATACCTGTCTCCCTGGTATCCAAGCGTCTTTATGAAGTACTGGAAAGGTTCAACCCCAGCTCTACTCTTCTTACTGTTTGATAATCTGTAAGAAATTTGGGAGCCCAGATCAATTTACAAAAGGGATATTCACTGCTTCTGAAAGCCAATAGTTCCCCAGAGAAGGAAGTAGTTCACTGAGGGTGCATCTACACTTACAAATTAAGTCAATTTAAGCATGCTTAAGTCGACTTAATTTAATCTGCGTCTACACTACAATTTCCTTAAGTCGACTTAAGCTGCTGCTTAAGTCGACTTAAGGAAATTTAAAGTCGACTTTATTAAACCTGGTTTAAAGTTGACTTTACTGACCTTATTAAGTCAACTTTATAAAGTTGATTTAGGGCTAATCTGTGTTCACACTGGCTAAGTCAACTTAAATGGCCACTGGGTTCCCCCACTGCCCTCCCTGCCAGGGTGGCTGGCACAGCCAGAGCCTGACATACCCACCCACAGGGCAGGACACAGCTCTGCCGATCCCACTCCTATGCCCTGCCACTATCCCTATCCTGCTCAGTCCCCATTGTACTAGGGTACAATGGGGCAAATGCTGAGCCCCCTGGCATTTTGGAAGGGGTCCCCCCCTGCCATCATGGACCAGTCCCAGGTCCGCCTAGCCCCTAGAAGTTGACTTAGGCGTCCAGTGTGGACGCTCTAAGTCGATTTGGCAAGGTCCCCTTGAAGTCAACTTAATTTTATAGTGTAGACATGCTAAATTAACTTATTTGGCCAAGTGTAGACATAGCCTGAGGGTACTTCTGCTACAGCAGTGGATACTGGGACAGTGTGTAGAAGAGGTGGTGAAGGGGTTAACTCCCTGCAGATAAGGTCAGGCCAGGGATCTACCCTGACCAGAGAAGTTGCTTTGCCTTCCAGTAAAAGAAGTCATCATTCATTTGGACTCAGCAGGGCAGGTATTGAAAAATGAAAAGGAAATGGTTTGCTCTTTTAGAATTCTTTCTCTTTTCTTCTTCCATTTTCCTCCCAGTGTAGAGAGGGAATTGAACCAGCTCTATTGAAAAGCCAGGCAACCACTGGAAACAGTTGCTTCATCTTTTCATGAGGCCTGAACTCTGCCTGAAAAGACTCTCAGATAAATGTTTAATGTTGTTTGTCTTTGGTTATGAGGACTGAAAGGAGTCTGCTAGGGGTTTAGCAGTGGACCCTTCTGAATGACCCAACACCCTGGAAAATTGTGTTATTTTCCCTACAGCCAGGCCTGAAGTTCATTGTCATTTGTAATCATCAATGTTTCCAACCCCAAGCATTCAAAAATAATGTGTTAAACCCTTTAGGCTGTAATAAATACAGGGTTCTTTTGTGTCTTCCTGTTTTTGAGCTGTTGAGGTTCTTCATATTTTCAAGCTTTTCTCTGCAGCCAGGAGGACTAATTTTTCTTTTCATTGAAAGCTGAGATTTTCATTTTACTTGTGTCAAGCAATCACTTAACTCCAGAATCTAGGGCTTTAAGAAAAGCAACAAATATCACAAGACTGACCAGGAAACTGTTAGATCTGACAACACACCCTGAAAGTGCTAGTTATAATATTCCTTTGTGGCATTTTTGAAAGACTGATACCTCGCTTTTAATGTGATGATTCATTTTCACAAGTTTTATGAGTTGTAATTGTGGTTAGATAGAATATTGTTTAAAATGAAAGAATGTTTGTTTTACCTTTGTACAAAATAACATGGTGCACTTGGACAGTTCTCATGCCACACTGGTTGAAAATCACTGCTCTACATCACTGTTACAGTAGCATGTTTCCTGCAACATCATACATGTGTACAGATATGAAACTGTGTCATGACCCCAGTTGAAACACACAGTTGTATTTCCACACTCAGCAGAGGTATGCATACAAGAACTATGCAGCTTAAGCATCTTGGCTCAGGAAGGAAAGATCATGGATAATCGCCTGACCCCAGGAGGGGTTGTGGGTTGAGGAAACATGCTAAAAGAAAGACATGCCTTCGTCTGAGGCTCTTTGCCAGATTCCATCTTCCAAACAACATCAAGGACTGACACCTAGCCCTAGGGCAGAGTCTGGGTAAAGATAATCATAGACAAGCCTGTGTGTTAAGCTGAACATAGACTGTAACAATGATCTTAGTTTAGAATGTGAAGTTTTCTTTCATTTGATCGTAATTATCTCCTTGACTGAATGATTAAATGATTCTGTATTAGTTTGACTTATATTCTCGTAAAATCTTACTGCAGTCAACAAACTTATTTTGGTTTTATCTAAAACAGTGCAGTGTCAAATGAAAGTCTGTGTAAGACTTGACTGAGAGCAAAGCTGGTGAATATCAATTTCTTTGTAAAATAGATAGACAAGTGTAAATGAGCTTGCAAGGCTCAATGGGGATGCACTAAAGCTTGCAAGATGGAAGTTCCTGACTTAGCTTCTGGAACTGGGGATATTTGCTGGGGAACTATCCCATGAGTGGCTAGTGAAAGTGTTCTTCCACTGCTTTAGGGATTGATTACACTCAGGTGGCTGGATCTGAGCTGCCCTAGGAGTGGGGGTTCATACAACAAGGTGAGTGGGGTAGGTCGGGGCCCTGGAATGGAGAATTGGTGTGGCACAGCTGCACACCAGTCCAGACTGTAGGAGAGGAATGTCACAGCTTGATTGGCTAATCCTCCCATTAAGTGAGCTGGAAGAGCACAGCACCCAGCAATCACTGATACAAAGGGCCCAAGGGGCCAGATCACACATCCTAGACTAGGGGTCTCAAACAAGTGGGCCACATGCTCCTGTGGCCCGTGAGAAGAGCCAGAATTCAGAGGTTCCGAACCCCTGGCCAGCTTTTCAAGAGGCCCGGGCCCCGCCGGCTGGGAGCCAGCAGCCAGGCTGCAGCCGCCTGCCTCCCACCCAGGGTCCTGGCACTGTCGGCAGTGCCTCCAGGCAGCCCCACCCCCATCCCAGGGGCCCGACTCGTTAGCCACTGCTGGGCAGCCGGGGAGGAGGCAGAGCTGACCGCTGCCTGGGAATCGTGCCACAGGCAGAGTCCTGCAGGGCCATCCTTTGGAGACGGTGGAACCCAGCACCAAATGGCCTAGGTAGGGCCCCCGCCCCCCTATACTGGGGGGAAGTGTGGTGAGCCGGCCCGCTCCGCCTCCCATGGACCCCGGTCGCCGTCCGCGAGCCGGCCCCGGCTGAGGCCGCTGGCACCCCAGCCAGGGACCCGACCGAGTCTGCCTCCAGAAGACAATCCCGGTCAAGGCCATGCTGCTGGCGCCGCAACCGGGGACCATAGCCCCACCCCTGGGACTTCTTTCTTTCTTTCTTTCTTTCTTTCTTTCTTTCTAAACCTTTTTCAAAACCAATTAAAATTCATTCAAATTCAATTAATTAAACCCAATTAATTTTATTTACAGTCACTTTGAATTCAATTAATTATTTTTAAATTTAATTTTAATTAAATAAACTAGTGGCCCTTCAGGGTTTTAAAAACTGTTGTATGAAAAGCTTCCAGTGATGTGGCCCTTGGGCCAATATCCTAGTCCTCATGTGGCCCTCGTGGTGATTTGAGTTTGAGACCCCTGTCCTAGACCATGTGGCCTCACCCTAGGCACCATTACACGTTTTTTCAGGTAAAGTCTGATTGCTCACAAATTGCATGCTCTGAAACTCCCAACAATGCCTGAAGCCAAACCAGGAAAGATGAGTCTTTAGAAATATCAAATGGAAAGTAAAAAAAGACTATTTTAAAAATAAAGCTTTTCAAACCATACCTAACAAGCCAACAATGGTGCTAGGCCCTATTTTTTTAAATCTCTTGCATGTTTCTTTGAAAAGAAGCTGATTCTGTTATAAGTTCCAGGGTTATGTTAGTGTATTTCAGCAAAACAAACGACGCCCCGTGGCACTTTTAAAGACTAACAAATTTAATTATCACGTGAGCTTTTGTGGGTATAATCCCACTTCATCAGATGCATGAATGAAGTGGGATTATACCCATGAAAGCTCGTGCAATAAATAAATTTGTTAGTCTTTATGGCTATGTCTACACTGGGGAATTTAAGTCAACTTAAATAAGTCGACTTAAAGTGGGCCTTACTAACTCGACTTAGAGAGTCTACACTAGACTCTTGAAGTCAACTACTTCGGTCTAGGGAGAGCCAGCCCCACATGGGGCTGGACCTCCCCGGGGTCGCAAGCCCCTGAGCGGTCTGGGGGAGAAGGGAGCATGGAGCTCCCTT
>ML685768.1:10922132-10934946 GCA_007922175.1 Pelusios castaneus
AAATTTTAAGAAGTCAAACCATTTTTCTGTGCTGGGGAAGATCCTCTAGCACTGTGCAATTGACAAATAACACCACTGGCCATTTCCCTGACTTTGTGAGTGCGGAGTTTTTTTTCTGCTCCTTTAACAGTAAAGAGTTTTAGTAGTAATGTTTCCCAGAGAAAGAGACAAACTTGAAAGATTAAAATCAGCAATTTAAAAATCAGTCCACTCTGTTATAAACATTACCAAAAATGCAAACTATATTAGCATGTGCCAACAAGAACAGATAAGTCAGTTGGCAGGAACACAAAATATTACACATTTGGGTTTTTTTCCTAACATAGACAACATTGCAATAAAAAAATTAAACACACCTTTCCTCTTTTCCTCTAGGCTTTCTGTTTACCAGGCAGCTGGCAATGCAAGCTACTGAGAGCTTCCAGTTTCCACTGACTTCAAAAGGTACTCAACTCTTAACAGGATTGAATGTACCTGCAGTAAGACAGGACTTGAGCTTCATTGGCATTGTGAGGAAATTTTTATTAGTCAGATCTTTCAGCAAATCCAAATATACCCTTTTAGCAAAATTAGTGAAAATTCTAGACAGAATGACAGAGGAGGTAGTGATATGGTAGGAACTGGGGGGTTGTTTGGTCTTTCTGCATCTAGTGGATGCTATTTTTGGCTATGGGATGACCTGATAGCCACAAAACCTCAGTTATAGCCACAGTTTTAGTGGCTGTTAGTATTTCACCAGGGCCTTGCAGAGATGCTAGTTTTTGAACACCACAAACATGAAGTCAATAGCTTATGGAGCTCATGCCCTGTTGATATATAAATCTGAATAGTGATGTTGTATGTTCTGCAATAGCAAATGATTCTATATATGCAGCCTGTACAGTAACTTGTTCTGATTGTGTGTTCACTTATTCTTCTCTATGGATAGTCTTGCAAAGTTGTAGTAAGGTAGTAAATTGTGGTAAATGTAAATTCAGCTCCTGGGAGGATACAAGTAATTTTCCATAAAAAAAATATCAGATGGTGGGTGTGTGGCAGGATCATTGCAGGGAGGGTGTTCTCAGGCCTCTGAAGCAGAGGGGAGGGAACGTCTTGTGTTGCCTAACAAGTAATTATTGCTTTCATCTCCCACGCCAGTCTGCTGCAGTGCTTGTAAGATACCAACTTATTCATGCTGGCTAGCATTAGGAAATACTATGGCACTCTTAATGTCTTGCTCCCCAATCTTTGACATTCACTTGCCAGTTTAAATGGTAATGGATCTTTGAGATAGAGTGTTCGTATAGCCCCTATCACAACCGAATCCTGATACTGATTGAGAACTCTGGGTGCTATTGTAATAAATAAAAAAAAAAGTGATTTGAAGTCAGCCTGCATTTATTTATGGAAGGGATAATGAGGTGAGGCCAGACGCATGGTCAGCCTCCAATTTCTGGCCAGGCCCTTGATCTCCACGGTGAGCCCAGCCCCATCCTGCTTCCAGTCATGTGAGCAGACGCTTCCTCACAACACTCCAGTTGCTAAGTGGCACGTGGAGCCAGAGTCTAGACAGTGCAGCCGCTGCTGGTGCGTTTGCCCCACTTGCTACTTAGCAACTGGAGTGTCGTGATAGTGGAAGGTGCAGCGGGAGAGGTGGTGTGAGCCCAGTCCCTGCCGTTTTATGCTGCAATGTCTGTCCCTGAGCTGGAGCTGGGAGGCAGTGCAGGATGACAGCAGCTCACCCACACCCATCTGCCCACGGCGCGGGTGCCTCTGCTCTGCTGGGAGCCAGGTCTGCCCGCTGCTGGTCAGGCCCATAGCTGCAACAGAGAAGTTTGTGTTGCTGCTGGGAGCGGCAGTGGGCAGGCCTACTGACAAAGTGGGTGGGCCCAGGCCCACCCATAGCTATGCCCCGGCGTGAGGGCAGTTTTTCCATGGAAAGTAGTTGTCGTACCCAGCTGCAGCGTCCCAAAGCTAATGGACTGGTTTTTTTGGAAAGGAAATAAATACAATGAAGAGCTTTTTTCCACCTTTGCTTGTTAGCTCATACTGTAGGCAATTTTGACAAATCATTTGGCTAAACAATCCCCTGGACAACATCCAGCAAGCAGTGAGACCGCAACTGAAATGTCAGTCTATATTAGTGTTAGTAAACAGTAACTTAGGACCTGGTTAAGGTTCTTAATGTGTTATCAGTGGAGTCTCCCTAACAGACGGGAATGTTTTATTTTTGGAGACTAAATATTCCATCAAAAAACTTTAAATAATCTCCAACATTTGCAAGTTTAGAAATTAATAATTAAGGGAGGTAACCACTTCCTTTAGCTACTGTTCCCTCATTTACATTATGCCTGCCACTCAAACTTAGCTTTGCTCCTTTGTGTTCTGAAATAATATATGAGAATACAGAAGTATGCTATTTAATTAGAACTAATTTCACAATTCTATTTACTCCCAACATACATTAGCCTATATCCTGATGTTTTCTGCTAGAGTTTTCTGCTAGTTTTCTGCTAGAGTAAATAAGATGTTTTGATGAATAAGAGGGAAAACATTAGCTTTGGGTGATGGAATGTGTTGAATATAATGTTTTAAATTTGTGTGTATGTTTAGACCTTATAATTGGTATGATCACCGCCTAACTTTTGTACTGGTGTATGTTTTTTATTTTTAAATAATAGCACATTGTGTTATAGCATATTGAAAACAAACTCTTGGAAAAGGAAATATTTTTTTTTACATCACCTAATATAATGTTACTAGCTTTGCATTCATTTATGCAAGTTGTAGGAACTGTCTCCTCTTGCATATGTGTATCGTGCCTGGCACCTAACTCTGACCCTGACTGGGGGGGGAAGGGAGGGGGAGTCTGGTACTAATGCTCGCTCTATCTATCTAATCTATCTATCTAGTCATACTGGAACAAACAAGACCTGGAATATTTGTGGAATATTTAAAAGCTAATATGATCAGACAAATGCCAAAAAATATATATATAAAAAAATTAAGGTTTCATGGGTAATGGCACCCTTGATATTTCCTTCCATTTGAATGTTTAATTTTGCAATCTTAATCTCCTTCTAAGGTTCATTTTTCTATATAACTTTGTGAGCTGCTGACTTCATCACCTAGGTTGATTTGATCCTGCAATCAAATCCAGACAAACCCATGTGGAGCTCCTTTGAATTCAGTGAGAATGGATGACACTGAAAACTGGAGTAATAGAAATTAGATGAAATCTAACAATGTAAATTGCAAGGTCATTCACTTAGGGACTAACAATAAGGTGTTAGTGCCATTCTACAAAATGCTGGTGAAACCTCATCTGCAATACTGTGTGCAAGTTTGGTCTCCCATGTTTAAGAAAGATGAATTCAAACTGGAACAGGTGCAGAGAAGAGCTAGAAGGATGATCAGAGGAATGGAAAAACTACCTTATAGAAAGGAGACTCTCAGAACTTGGCTTGTGTAGCTTAACCAAAAGAAGACAGAGGGGAGATAAGATGGCTCTCTTTAAATACGTCCAAGTGAAAGTTACCCACTAATATGGACACAACTACTGAGGGATATAAACTGTCCATCAGGAAGTTTAAACTTGAAATTAGATGATGGTTTCTGACTGTCAAAACAGTGAAGTTCTGGAATAGCCTTTTGAGGGGAATAGCTGCGCAAAAAATGTAACTGATTTCAGGACTGAGCTTGATACATTTATGTAGGGGATGGTAAGATAAGACTGCCTACGACAGCATATAGCTGATCTGCGACTGCTATTAGCAAATATCTCCAATGGCTCGTGATGAGATGCTAGCTAGGGAAGGTGCTCAGTTAGTACAAGGAATTCTTTCTCAGGTGTCAGTCTGCTGGATTTTGACCATATGCTCAGGATCTAACTGATTGCCATATTTGGGATCTAGAAAGAATTTTCCCCCAGCTCAGATCAGCATAGATCCCAGAGTTTTTTCACCTTCCTCTGCAGTATGTGTAACCTTTGGGTGGGCTAAAATTAATTCAATTGCCCTTCTCCAGTGCCTCACAGAAATAAACCCCAATCCCTGTGGAGAAAGCAGCTGGAGACCCAGGATCCCGTCTGTATGGGACGAACAGCAAAGATTGCTCAGTTACCCTCCCTCATTAAAATACTACTAAAAACAAACATAAAAATGAACTTTATTAACTACTAACTAAATGAACCTTATCCTAAGAAAACAAAATACAATTAACCAAGAACAATCCCTACACAAACCCCTGTATGACAGATACCCAAGAGTCCCAAAGTCCAGGTGGAGTTCACTCAACTCTCAGCTACAGTTTTTGTTGGAATGTAGAGGCTTGAGTGGCAAGAAATAGCTGTCGTCTTCTTCTTTCATTGCAGGAATCCTCTGTAGCATTCCATGGAGGCTTTTCCTTCTCCTTTGCAACCAGCCCTCAGTCCCATATGCATGTCTGAAAGGTCTATTGCAGATGACTCCATTAGAGGGAGAAAACATCTTGTTCACTCCTGGCTCAGCTTCTCTCCTGAAAACTGAGCACATGGTCTCTTCTCAAGGCAGCTCTAGCCTGCTGTCTGCACAGACTGCTGCTCTCATGTGATCTCACTCACCACACCAGGACACACCAGAAGGGAACCCTGTGGAGCATGTTCAAAAATGCTACCACTCCCTGCCTCTAGAAGTTTCTAGTTGTGGGTAGCTAATCTGCCCAGCAACAGTAACCCACCCTTGGTAGGTCTCTCAAAGAGAGAGCCTTTTTCAGGCATATGGGTTACATATGCAGCACCAGTCACTTGCAAGTTTAAATTTGTATAAATGGTGGATTTTTGTAACTTGAAGTCCTTAAATTATGATTTAAAGACTTCGCTTACTCAGTCATAGGTTATGAGTCTATTACAAGAGTGGGATGGGTAAGGTTCTGTGTCTGGCAATGTGCTGGAGTTCAGAAGATGATCATGATGGTCACTTCCAGCCTATAGCTTATTATTCCCTGTTAATTACTGAAGGAATATGCATACATGTCTCCTAAGCTCCAAATAGGGCTTGCATACTATTGAAAACAACATGCTAGGACTAACAATGAATGCACCTAGCACAGGGATACATAATAACCTGTATTTTCTATGCTTTGTCTAGTCCAGTGAAATGCAAACTCCACCTGAGATCCCAATTACTGTCCCATCTTCCTTAACCTTCACACTTGAACAGCAGGCTGTTTATAACTGCTGCTTTGAGTTTCTTTTCCCTCTCCTCCTCCAAATCTGTAGTCATCTTCATTCTGACTTTCACAGTTTGCATTGCATTTCAATCCTTCTCACCAAGGTGTGACATTGTCAGAGCAGATGGCAGCTCATGCCAAGGTGCCTATGTGTCAATTGAATACTGACATACATAGATGAAGTGTCAGGCTCACTTGTGAATTAATATTGATAGGATGGGTATTCGAATTATAGGAAAGTGTTTAGACTGTCTAGTAGTTGTGAGTTACTGCAGGCATTAATTTTTTTTTTAATGTTTTTCTTCCATACTGTAGTGTAATGTTTGAGTAGGTGTAGTGTGAGCCTCTGACTGCCTGAATCTCCATACAGGAGGGGGACTTCCATTAGTGTAAAGAGCAGCTCTTTTGAAGAAATTGTTCACCTCACCCAAAAGAGGAGACAGCCATCAAATGGACTAAAGACACTCCTCTCATCCCCATGAAGAGGAGTCATGCATGTGGAATCTTTCTATGATCAAAGAGCATATGGGCGGGAAGAGGATAAAAACCCCAAGCAAAGGCAATTAATGATCCCTGTGTTGTTGGAACTCTTGGTAGAGGGTGGGGAGGAATTTCCCATACAGAAGCAAGAGATCCCTACCTGCTTAATCTGGTTTAGCACTTAAAGAGAAATAAATTTTGCAGACTATAGAAATCTTTCCATTACCTTTTAAAACCTCAGATTAACTCATTTGTGTGTCCAGGGTGGGCTGCTTTAACCTTGTAAATAACACTCGAGTTTTCTTTTGTTATTTACTAAATCTTCATATAGTTCATTAGATGTTTAGCTACAGGCATTGCCTTTGGTGTGACCCCTAAAATGCAATTCCCTGGATTAAGCGACTAATCCTTTGGGAATAGAGGTAACCTAAATATTGCTGTGATTCTTGGTGTAAGCGGCCCATATATCTCAGAGTTATGCTCACCTGGGTGGCAGGCCAGACCAGTGTACCCAAGGGGACTGTCTGTGACTCTGTGTTAAGGCTGGTACAGTGCCTGAGATGTGTTCAGTTGCTTGGTGCAATCCAAGTTTAGAACTCACAGCCAATTTGGGTTTGGTGCCCTATTTTGTTTTTGCTTTGTTTTGTTTTTGAAGTCTGCCCTGAGGTTGGGACTCATGCTCTTGAGCTACCATTGGAAGCATCATGGCTTCTCGTGACCTCTTTCTGGCCAACTCTCAAGGTATATACTCCATTCCTTAACCATTCCACTTGTTTTGATTCTGTTGATCACAGTTCTGCCTCGTTGGGTTTCGCAACACCGTTCTTTCCTGATCCTCTTCTTACCTCTCTGGCCTCTTCTGTGCATCCTCCTTTCACCCAGATAATGGGTATAGAAGGAAACTTAATCAGCTCGCAGTCCAGCTGTCATTTTATTAGAGATAACAGAAAATGGAAAACAACTTTCTGAAAAATATTGATGTTTAAGAGTTGTTTGCATTTTTCAGAGTTTAAAATGGAAACATTTTCATTAACTTTTGCAAAATACCTACAACTTTTTTTTTAAAAAAGTATCAATTTTTTTTTTGAAAATCAAGAATTCCTGCAATTTTATCAATAAACTGAAAATATTGATACTGAATGGTTTTGAAGTTGATAACATTTTAAATAAAAAATCTAATTAAAAATGTTGCCGAAGGTTTTGCACAATGTTTCAGTAATGCTGACAACTTAAATGAAAATTTTTCATTTTAAAAAAAGACCATTTTTAATTTAAAAAGTTAATTCAATAAAGATGTCTACCAGCTCTACTGTTTAGGCTGATGATTGGCAAATCTGTTCCTCAGTGTCCTGTGTGTCTATCCAATCTCAGGTTTTCACTATGTCAGCTTTTACGGAGAGTGGACAAGACTGCACTTCTTACTTTCCTACCTAAATTATTTCATCTTCTCTCACTGAAGATGACATCATCCTTCCTGTCTCTCAGTCCTTTGCACTCTTCAGGGTACCCTGTACTCAACACATTGTCAGGGTCAAGATCTTGCCACCATTTCCGCCATAACAGTTCTAAAGTCTGACCTCTTCTTTGTGATGAGAGCCCAGAAACTTTGTTCATTCCCTCCTCTTCCATCTTGATACTTCCACCTCATCATTTATGCCTACATTACCATCCCTTCCCATCTATGTAAAATAAAGCCACTAAGATATTACATAGCACCATCCTCTTTGAGTCTCTGTGGTTGACATCACCGTAGCATTTTAATCTTCTTGTCCTTACCTCAAAGGCATTGTATAACTCAGCCCCACACTACTTAAAAAGCCACCAGTGCTTCATCTGCTTTTCCTATACCATCTTTGCCATTTTAGTCAAATTTTCCCCTAAGGCGATCTGCCAGGCAGGTTTCCTCTGAGTCACACCCATTTTTCAAGACCTGTTTCTGCCATGATGCCAACAAGTGAATCTCACACTTCTTTATGCTTGATAAGCACTTTACCATGCTATGCATAGCTGCTTCTGAATGATTATGTAATCTCAGTGTTTTAATCACTGTTGTTCTTACCCTGGGTCTTTTGTTACTCCTTCATTGCATCATGGCCCTTGTCTGCTTACTGGTGCCGTGAGGCAGCTAGCACATCTTGGAGTACTATTGGAAATCAGGCTAATAATCATACCATTTATACTCGAAAAAGAAAATCTGTTGGTCACACAAATGATTTAATAAACTCATAAACATTTGCCTGCCAAATTACAGCAAATGAAATGTTTACCTTGCACAACGTGGTTAAAGCATTATATTGCATCTTTGTGAACTTATTTACTACACAGAGAACTAACAGATTGGACATCAGTGGATGTGCCTAATGGTTGGAGAAGGCAACAGTAGCCAGGAATTGGAGCGAAGGGTCAGAACTGGAGTTAGAGGTCAGGAATCAGACCCAAGAGTTAGAAACCAGTTACACAGAGTAAGGAAAGGCAAGAGCTATCACAGACAAATGCTTTGAGCAGCTACTCACCTGCTGCTGAGCTTAAAAGCTGGTCAACCGGGCTTTCCAACTAATCAGGGCAATGTAGCCAATCAGGTAGTCTACTACGGCAGTGGTTCTTAATGAGAGGTACACACTAGTCTTCCAGCCATACATCAACCCATCTAGATATTTGCCTAGTTTTACAACAGGCTGCGTAAAAAGCACTGGGAAAGTCAATACAAGCTAAAATGTCATAAGACATTGACTTTTTTTTACTGCTTTATATAATATACACTGCAATGTAAGTACAATATTGATATTCCAATTGATTTATGTTATAATTATATGGTAAAAATGAGAAAGGAAGCAATTTTCCAGTAATAGTGTGCTGTCACTTTTGTATTTTTATGTTTGATTTTTGTAAGCAAGTAGTTTTGAAGTGAGGTGCAACTTTGGGGTACACAAGACAAATCAGGTTCTTAAAAAAACGTACAGTAGTCTGGAAAGGTTGAGAGCCACTGTACTACAGGCCAGCTATGCTTGGGTGCATCTACACTTGAAAATTTACCCTACATCTACACTACAGTTTCCTTAAGTCGACTTAAGCAGCTGCTTAAGTTGACTTAAGGAAATTCAAAGTCAACTTTATAACACCTTGTATAAAGTCGACTTTGAGGCTTAAGTCGACTATTTAAGACGTGGGGTAGCCCTAAGTCGACTTAGGGCATAGGTCCCTTCTCGCCGGGACCACTCAGGTCCCGGCAAGAAGGGACCGCAGAGCTCGCTTCCTTCTCCCCAGGACCCGTGCTCCAGCTGCTCAGCAGCTGGAGCGCGGACCCTGGGGAGAAGGAAGCCCCACGCTCCCCACACTCCCTCCTAGCCGGCGCTCCAGCTGATCAGGGAAACCCCCTGGGTTTCTTAAAGAGGCGGAGCACTGGCAATTGCCGGCACTGCTGTGCTCCTAAAGGCTTCCCAGAACCTGGAGCGCAGCCCCGGCTAGGAGGAAGCACGGGGCTCCCTCCTAGCTGGGATCAAGTAGTCCTGGCCAAGGGAGCCCCGGGCTCCCTCCTAGCCGCACCGAGCAGTCGCGGCCAGGAGGAAGCGCAGGAGACCCGCGCTTGCTCCTGGCCGTGACCGCAGGGTCCCGGCTAGGAGGGTGCGTGGGGCTCCCTTCTCCCCAAGATCCGCGCTCCAGCTGCCGAGCAGCCGGCAGCTGGAGCGCGGGTCCCAGGGAGAAGAAAGCATGGGGCTTCCTTCTTGCTGGGACTGCTCAGGAGTCTCCGGTTCTTCCTCCTGGCCCGGACCACTCGGGGAGAACTTTCCCAGGACCCGGGACTCGAGTGGTCCAGGTTAGGAGGGTTCCCTTTTGCCCGGGACCTGGGAAGTCCTGAGCAGAAGGGATCCAAGTGGTCCGGGGCAGAAGGGAGCTCCTCGCTCCCTTCTCCCCCGGACTGCTCTGGGGCTTGCTGCCTCGGGGAGAGCCAACCCTGTGCGGGGCTGGCTCTCCCTGGACCAAACAAGTCGACTTAGAGAGTCCAGTGTAGACTCTCTAAGTCAAGTTAGTAAGGCCCACTTTAAGTCGACTTAGGAATCCAGTGTGGACTCTCTAAGTCGACTTAATAAGGTCGACTTAAAGTCAACTTATTAAAGTTGACTTTTTTAAGTCGACCTAAATTCCCCAGTGTAGACGTAGTCCTTGAGAGGGGGCCTGGATATTGATTCTCCTGCAAGCCCTGCACAGATGAAAGAAATCACTTTGTCTGAAGAAAGCTAAAGCAATCAGACTTTGTGTGCAAGGAAGAGGACAGTAAAAGCACAGCCCAGGTTAAGCTATAGGTCTGAAATGCAGCCATTTCTCTCTCTCCTCAGCATGAGGGCTGCAACAGTGGTGGCAGCTGTTCTTGTTTCCTTTTACCCATAGGAAAACATTGCAAAGACAGTCAGTATGGCACTTGCACCCAGTAAATACCTGCCTTTCAATAAGCAGAATGATCGAGCTAAGTAGAGTAAGCATGTACATGAGGTATTTATAGAGGCTAAGGACAGTTTTAATGTATTTGCTGTTGGAATCTCCTCAAAGAAGGCATTTCAAAAGATCTCAATCAGCAAAGAAGCCGGTCTCTTCACTCTGCCAATTTCTAGTCCCTGTTTTAGGCTCACATCTCCTCCTTTTTGGCCTAATTCAGTATTCCCCATTGTAATTATTCACACCTGCTGAAAATACTACCAGATGAGAATGGTTGCATTAGACATCCATTTTGTCCCAGTGCTAAGGATTTCATAAGGTGTAAGGCATTGCTGACTCCAACTTGTTTCTCAACTCTTTCAGTCACCGAAATACTACTCCCACAATCGCATTGTGAAAGTCTCTGGAAGACGATGCTTGGGTGCTTTCGCTCATTAGAAGAGGGTTCTCTATTCTTCTCATTATTACTTCAGACTTGGTTCCTAAGATCCATGTTTCTTCCTTGCTGCTGGTGTTTCATCAAGTGTAAAATAAATTGGTAGGTTGTGATTAATTAAGAGTACTGTCAGACAAGTTTGTCTCTAAAATAGAAAAGATAAGCCTTTTTCCCAATGACTGTGCAAGCAGATTGCCAGATTAGTTTTTCTATGTTCGTTTGGAAAGAGGATAGCAGTTGAGTAAATTTTACTGAGGTTTAAAGAGCTAGATCTAAATCTTCATGCTCCCACACCCTGTTCTGGCAGGCCTCTGTCACTCTGATAACACAGCAGATAAGCAGCAGATCTAGCTACTTATAGATTGCCCAGGTATAGAAGCGGCACAGGCAACTCTCTTACCCCCGTCTCAGGGACCTGCCCTAGCATCAGGGAAGGCAAAGTCTGAGAAAATAAGTGAACAGAACTGTTCTATAGTCATCCCTAGAACAGCCCCTCTAGAGGCTGTTAGAACTGGTGGAACTTGAGGCTTGAGGCTGCTTTAAATCATGGTGAGGGCCAAACAGGCCCACACAAGTCATGGAGACTGTGGGAGAGCAAGTGCAATGGTGATTTAAAGTCACATTTGCCTCCCCTTCCCTCAGTGACACAACGCAGATTTCTGTTGTGGATGAGGACAGGGTCTTTGATTTTTCCTTGCAATGACCTGACTGAGTTTTAAGTCTTTCTTTAAAAGAAATGCAGAAAAATGGAAGGTATCTGTGGTGAGCAGCTTTGCTCTATCTACTCACAGTAGTCCCCTCATTGTTTTCTGTCTATTTTAGCTCCCTTCCATTTTTTTAGAATGTTTGCTCACTCCTCTTCTCTTCCTCCCCCAAATTCTTCCACACCCAAATTTAGAACCATTCTAAGAGTTAAAGATTAACCGGTCAGCGGCTGTGGAAAAGCACACATCTTACCTTACACTGGGCTCCAGCCTGTCATTGTGTTCTGAAACTAGCCGACTGTTATGGAAGCCTTCAATCATGTGCTCCCTTTGCCAGACTGATATTAAGACAGGCGTAGAGTCATGGAAAATGTAGACAAAGATTTGGGAAGAGGGGACTGCTGGGGGAAACAACAAAAGGGATGTGGCTGAGCAGGAATATTTGGCACTTCTCTTATTAGTGCCACAGTTTGTTAGACATTTTGATTTTTGTAAAGCTTTCTAGTGTGCGACTACACAGCATACTAAGCCTGGGACTGTGTTACCCATGCCTGCAGAGACTGTTTCCAAGCTCATTCTTTCATGCTACACTACTTTGCAATCCTATACCTCACAACTGTGCTGAGCCTACACAGGCCTGAGTCAGATTTTCAGCTTTTGTGAACATGTACCATTGGATTCGTAGCACCCGCACCAGCTGAAGCCATACTAGGGCTTGTTTCATAGTGGGCTGCGGGAGAACTTGTCTATCAGTCCCACAGGAATTGACTGGAAGTGTTTTGGGTGGTTTTAGCCTGCAAACATATCCACCTGAATCATTTTATGGCCGCATCATCACAGCCAGAACTGTGGATCACAAGCTAATAGAAGGAATTCTTCACCTTGTGCATCAGTCCAGTTTGGGGAATCAGCTGAGAAAATCTGCAAGACTCTGGTGAATATTTTGTTGGTAGTTTTTGAACAGCCAAAGGCACTCAGAGGGGGATACTGACTGGCAGCTGTGGATGCACAAGAGGATTGCCAGATTCCTCCTAGGTAGACTGGTACCTCTAGAACAGGGCCACAAGCAAAGACTGGTGGCACATTATCATGCAGACTTGGGAGTGCCAAAAGTGGGGCCAGAATTTTCCTATGAAGAAGCAGACCTTCCTGGAAGTTTGTGATCAGCTTGCCGTGACCCTCTGATGCCAGGACACTCACATAAGGGAGACCAGGTCAGTCCAAAAGTGGGTCACAATAGCCATTAGAAAACTGCTACTCCAGACAGCTACAAGTTCATGGCTGGTCAGTTTGGAGTTGGCAAATCTCCAATTGATGTTGCTATGGCAAAGGTTTTGTGAGGTGATCAGGCCTGTGAGGCCCGAAAAATGATCTTGAAGATGGGATAGACTGCAGATGACACCAAGCTGGGAGGAATGGTAGATACTCTGGAGGGCAGGGACGGGATCCAGGGAGACTTGGACAAATTGGAACACTGGGCCAAAAGAAACATCATGAGGTTCAACAAAGACAAGTGCAAAGACCTGCACTTAGGACAGAAGAATCCCATGCACTGCTACAGGCTGGGGACCGATCG
>ML685768.1:10934956-10970626 GCA_007922175.1 Pelusios castaneus
CCCGAAGCCGAACGCCTGCAGGGTGCCCAGGAGATACCCGTGGTCCACCCTGTCGAACGCCTTCTCCTGGTCCAGGGCCAGGAGGGCGAACGACAAACCATCCCTACACCCTAGCTCCAAGAGATCCCGGACCAAATACAAGTTGTTAAAGATGGAACGGCCCGGGACGGTGTAGGTCTGGTCGGGATGGACCACGTCCTGCAGCACGGACCCCAGCCGCAGCGAGATGGCTTTGGCTGCGATTTTGTAGTCCGTGCAGAGGAGCGAGACGGGACGCCAGTTCCGAAGGTCGCGGGGGTCCCCCTTCTTGGGCAGTAGGGCCAGGACTGCCCGCCGGCAAGAAAGGGGGAGCACTCCGCTTTCCTCGGACTCGGCCCAGACGATGGCGAGGTCCGGGCCGAGGACGTCCGAGAACACGCGGTAGAACTCCACGGTCAGCCCGTCCATGCCCGGAGATTTATTAGTGGGCATGAGACGGAGGGCTTCCGAGAACTCGGCCAGAGTGAGAGGTAGTTCTGACCGGTCCCGGTTGCCCTCGCTGACCGTGGGAAGTTCGTTCCAGAACACCCTGCAGGCGGCGGCTTCGGTCGGATCCAGGGAGAAAAGACGGTGTAGAAGACCCTGGCCCTTCCACGCATCTCCACTGGATCCGTGAGGGGGGTGCCATCCTCAATGAGGAGGCAGGGCTACAGGAGAGTGGTGGAGGGCAGTTATATTAGCCCCAGGCTCAGCAAAGCCCTGTTCTCAATGTAGCTAGGACAGGGCTGCTTTGAGCCAATTAAGGCACCTGACTTCTAGAGTCAGTTGGAGCACCTGATTCCAATTAAGGGTAGAAGATAAAAAGCCCCAATTGAGGCCAGGCAGTGAGGGAGTTTGGCAGGGGGGTGTTTGGAGGTGGAGGTAGGAGCAGAATTTTGTGTTTGGAGGGGAACAGAGCGAAGAAGAGTTTGCCCAGATGGGTTTTAGAGCCTCAGGCCCAGTGACCTGTGGGCGGAGAGCCCAGTCCAGGGCTGGAGGAACTGGGGATCCATAGCACTGGGTGTTTGGATGGGGGAGAACTGTGCCTCAGCTGGCTGCCATGACATAAAGCACAGGACCCATGGGGACTGAAAGTGCTCTGTTTGTCACACTACCCAGATGTATTGGTTGGAAAACCAGTATAGGAAAACACAAAATGTCCAATAAGTTTCTGCACATAGAATTGTTATAGCTGTGTTAGTCCCAGGCTGTTAGAGAGACAACGCTGGTGGGGTGACATCTTTTATTGGATCAGCTTCTGGTGGTGAGACAGACAAGTTTTGTTTTCCACAAAATTCTTCTTCTGTGTTGTACTTGTATGGTGTACGTGACTTGAAACACTCGGGCCTCACAGCTGCAGCGCTATCAATGTTACCACTCACTTCAGCAATGAAAGGTATTCTCCCATTGGCATAGTTAATCCACCTCCCTGGGAAGTCCCACCCACTTAGCACTGTCTATGGGAGTGGGGAGGTTAGGAGGAGGGCTTAGCTATATTACTTAGGGGATGCAGATTTTTCACATTCCAAAGCAACGTAACAGGGTCAACTTAATTGTGTATATACCTACTTAACTTAATGGAGTGCAGAGCTAGTTTTTTAGTTAGATGTTAGGAAAATCTTTCTTACTATAAGGATAAGTAAGTACTGGAATAGGTTAGCAAGGGAGATAGGACCTAGTGAATGGCATTGTCAGAAACTTATGGGTAACAACCTCCTACAGTACACTCCACAGCCATGTTGTGGAGGACACAAAAAAATCAGTGGTGTTATGAGATGGCTCTCCTACCTGCACCCTACCTTCCTCTTTTAGTGTGTAGGCTGTGAAGATACACTTGACACTAACCAGTTCTTCTTCTAAAAGGCCTGCCCTGTTTCAAAACAACAATAATAATATTCTGCATGTGTACAACAGGACTAAAAGTACAAGGTGACTAATGAAGGCAGAGCATTCCTGTGAGTTAATAGAGGATAATTATACTATTATTTTACAAATGAGAAAACTGAGTCACAGAGAGGTGTGTGGAGTTATTTTCAAAAGATCCTGTGGGTATTCAACAGAGGAGCTATGGTTCAGTTTTAAGTACTTGGATAACAAGAGGAGTTTTAAAAGCAGAATATGGATGGTGTTTGTCCTCTGAAAATCTGTTCTCAGTACTAGGTGCTCAGGTTCAGCTCAGCACCTAGTCTCTGGGATTCTTACATCAGTGCTATGCTTATGTGAGGCACAGCTGTTTCTTCTTCAAGTATGCTAGGTTCCAAAGGAGTAGCCGTGTTAGTCTAGTCCAGAAAAACAAACAAGGAATCTGGTGGCACTTTTAAAGACTAACAGATTTATTCATTGCAGGAACTTTCGTGGAAGAAAATGGTTCCCCATCTTCAAGCATCTGATGAAGTGGGATTTTCTCCCACAAAAGCTCATCCAATAAATAAATTTGTTAGTCTTTAAAAGTGCCACCAGATTCCTTGTTTGTTCTTCAAGTGTGTGGCAGATTCGTAGATTCCAAGGCCAGAAAGGACTATTGAAATAATCTACCCTGACATCAAGCAAAATACAGAACACAGACCTTCCATAAAATAATTCCTTTGAACTAGAACCTATCTTGATTTTAAAATTGCCAACATTGGAGAAGCCACGGTGACCCTTGGTAAATTGTTCCGGTGATTAACAGTTCCTCTGTGTTAAAAATGTATGCCTGATTTCCAGTTTGAATTTGGTTAAATTCAGCTTCTAGCCATAGGATCATGTTATTCCTTTTCTGCTGGATTGAAGAGTCCATTATCAAATTTTTGTTCCCGCTGTAGGTACTTGCAGAGTTGATCAAATCACTTCTTAACCTTTTATGTTAACCTAAATAGATTGAACTCCTTGAGTCTCTCTCTATAAGGCACATTTTTCTAATCCTTTAATCATTATGTGGCTCTTCTCTAAAGCACCGTTTCTCAACCATAATATGTGTGCAATACTCATTCCTGTGCAAATGATTCAGGAAACTAAATTAAATACAATTTTACAAATATAACATATGTTTTTTGTCTTAAAAAAATAGATACATAATGATTATGCACACAACTTAAAACTGAAAATGATATTACTCAAGTTTTAATGGGAATTTTGGGCCTGTATCATCGAACAAAGTTCATCTCTTCTTGGAGGAAGGTTCGTCAAAGAAAATCTTAACATGAAAGTTATGTCCAAGCAATTTGGAATGCCAGCGGTAACAGCGGCAGGAAATTTAAAATGCCACAGCAAAGGAGCAAGGCAGTGGCAGATGCCAATAAGTGCCTGCAAGCTTTGCTGCAGGTGGGACATTTTAAATCTCCCAGACATGAGTTGTTCACCACATTGCCCCAGTCCGCCTTCCTCTCCCACAGTGGGGAGTGGTCAGATCGGTCACAGAAGTCACAGAACACTTTCACTGTGACTTCAGAGCACCGGTGTTCCACGGAGCCCCAGTAAAGAAACACTGCTATAAACTATCTCCAATTTATCAATATCTTCCTTAAATGATGGACACCAGAACTGGACACAGTATTTGAGCAGCATTTGCACCAGAGCCAAATACAAAGATAAAATAACCTCTACTCTGACTTGAGATTTTCCATTTATGCATCCAAAGTTTGCCTTGGCCCTTTTGGGCACAGCCATGTTCAATTTATTCACCCCAGCCCCCAAATCTTCTTCAGAGTCACTGCTTGGCAGGATAGAGTTCCCCCATCTTTAAGTAAGGCCCGCGTTCTTTGTCCTAGATGTATGAATTTACCTTTAGCTGTATTCAAACACATATTGTTTATTTGCGGCCAGCTTTCCAAGTGATCCCGATCACTCTGTATTAGTGATCTGTTCTCTATAGTATTTACCAGGGACCCCCCTTTTGTTTTCTTCCAGGTCATTGATAAAAATGATAAAGAGCTTAGGGCCAAGAATGGATCACTGTGGCAATCCAATAAAAACACACTCACTTGCTGATGATTCTCCATGCACAGTTACATTTTGGGTCATATCAGTTAGCCAGTTTGTAATCCATTTAATGGATGTTTGGTTAATTTTGTATTCTAGTTTTTTTAATTAAAGTATCATGCAATTCTAAGTCAAATGGCGTACAGAAGCCTAACTATATTACATCCACACTATTACCTTTAACAACCAAATTGAGGCAAACCCACAGCCAAGCCAAATTAGGATGGCTCACTCAGGTGCACCTCCAACAGAACTGTAGTGATTCTCCACTCGAGCATGCAGCAGCAACTCAGGTGCAGGTTTCCAACAGAGCCTTCGGTGACTCATTCCTCAGGCTCTTTGCATTGTGCTGATAGACTGTTTGAGGTGATGAAAGAATGACAAACAATTTCAGCTGGGGCAATGAACAGGAAAGATTGCATCTTAGGCCTGGTTTACGCAAATGAGGTTTATCAACAAAAGTTGGCTTTTGTCAACAAAACAGTGGAGGTATACATGCTACATTGCTTCTCCCACCGACAAAATTCTCCTGTTTTGCTGACAGTATAAAACCACGTTGACCAAAGTTATATCAACAAAGTGCAGACATTGCGTGTGATTATGTCACCGTAAATTGCCTCCAGGGAGTGTCCCACACTGTCCATCCTGACCGCTTTAGTCAGCAGTTCAGACTCTGCTGCCCTGCACCCAAGTCCATAGCCATCCATCCTTTCTCCTTTAGAAGCCTGGAAATTTTTTAAAAATCCGCTGCCTGTTTGCTCAGTGTGGAGCACTCACATCGCATCTTCCCAGCTGAGCATGGTGGCTGTATCCAGCAAATGCTCTCCCGCTTGGAGCTCACTAGAGCTGTTGAGGAGAGAAGACTGTGCAGGTCCAGCTGCAGCCGTAGGAATTTCAATATCTATGGTCAGATTTCTCAAGCCATGTTTATGTACAGCCACGCATCAGTGCTGTGCAAAGGTCTAGGAGCTGAAGCAGGCGTAACAGAAAGCTAGGGAGTCAAACCATCGCTCTGGTGTTGCCCCAAAGACCTGCCACTTCTAAAGGAGCTAGAAGCCATCTTCGGCGGTGACTCCACCTCCACAGCTAACAGCCACGTGGATACTTTGGCAGGACTGGAGACAATGGACACAGCCCCAAGGATGAAATCTTGGACAAGGAGGTTGTTGGAGGATGAGATGGACAGGCAACAGTGCTGTCCAGTACCTTGAGGAGCCAAGATCTCTTCTACACCCCGGAGGGTTCAAGCCAATCCCAGCAGTCTGTCTCTGGCATCCATGGTGCCGGAGGGGAGCTCTGGTAAGTGACATTTTTGAGTTGATGTTGCTCAGTTATATGAGGTAGAGCTGTCCTTTGTTTTGTTATATTCTATAAGTGGGTAAAGGGATAGCAATGTACAAGACCAGCTGTATTTGCCTGTGCATCACATTCCTGTATAGCTAAGCAGTACAATACACAAGTGTGTAAATGCACACCAAGATTTCACAGGAATCCTCCATAGAGGTATCTAGGAAACTTTCCTGGAGACACTCACCAATCCTTTGCTGAAGATTCTGTGGCAGAACTGCTTTGTTCCTCCGTTTTAGGAAACTTTCCTGCACCAATCATCAATCACTTGTGCAGGGACCAAAGTGGCACACAGATGAGCGGCATATAGACCTAGTCTGAAGCCACTCGCATGTGGGAGGTGCACCCTTGCATTCTTGCTTACCAGCAATGGATCAATGCAGGGGCTATACGGGCTAAAGCCCCAGGCCCCGGCCTAAAGGGGGGCCCTGGGCTCCAGCCCCTAAGGCCCCTGCATGATCAGGCCTCCACCACTCCTCTCAGCCCAGCCCAGCCCAGTACCAGCAGTGCTCCTAGCCCACCCCCAGGCCAGCTGGTCCGCCCCCAGGGGTGGCGTAGGCCAGCTGTCCCACAGTGCAGCCTCTGGTGTGGTCTTCCATGGCCCTGAAAGGCTACACCGGACGCCACACCTCTGCCAGCTGGCCCCATCCTTGGGGGCAGACCAGCCAGACAGGCCAGGGCAGGAGTGCTGCAGAGAATGGCCTCTGGCCCCAGGACCGCGCCCCCCACCCCCTGCACTGGGCTGCCCACAGGCTGCCATGGTGGGGACTTGGACCCCAGGTGGGGGGGACCTGAGCAGTGGTGGGCAGTCTGGGGCCTTAATTCAGCCCAGTTGCTTACCTTCAGGAGTAAGATATTGGTTTCTATGACCCCCACCTATGGAAAATGGTGGCAGAGTTTACAGTTTTCTCCTTAGTTGCTTGTAGTGATCCCCTTAGAAAATCAGCAGGACCCTCTTCCTCATCTTGAATCATTCTCTTCCCCATCCCCCAGCCGCAGGCGAAACTCAGCATGCTTGTGGCATTTGCTCAGCTCCCCAGGGGACAGTGAGAGAGGTGTATTTTACTATAATGGTTCGAGGCTGTGAGTGCACTAACAATCATGTTTCTGTTCATTGTTCCTTGTGCTTCAACAGATGTGGTCTTCAGGGGAACCTCCTCCACACTAGCAGAACATCTCCACCTCATAAGGACGTGATCAAGAAGGACGTGTTTCAAGAGGTGCACTAATTCTCAGAGCCCAAAAAATAAGAACACAGAGCATTAAGAGATACTTTACATGAAAAGTATAAAAATGGACAGGCAGAAAAGAAAGGAGAGCCAGGAGTGAATTTTAATGGACCAGGAGCAGATAATTAAAAGTGATGGAGGACTAAACGGAGATGTTGAAGTCCCTAATCATGCTGCAGACAGAATTAATGTGTGCTTGTCCCTGCAGGTGATACAAAACTGCTTGCTATGCCCTCCTCAAACTTCTCACACACATTATTTCTAACCTTCTACCCCATCTCAGACCCTGTTCATTCCACCACATTGGACAGCTCCCAAAATGATAGCTGGACTTACACATATAAGAGCCTTTCACTGTTTGCTCCCTTCCCGCCAAGCATTTTGTGTATCATGTTAATTGGTATTTAATAAAAACATACTATCTGAAAGACAATCAATCTTTATTGGTCTCCTACACATGGAGATTGCTGTTGAATTAATATAGAGTGGCAATTGTCTCATTTGTAGAGGACAAATCGCGGTCAGGAATCATCCAGATTTTCATGCAAGGTGGCAAGTTAAAGCCCATGATTGAGTACTGTATAGAAAGACACTACTGGTCTCATTGTCAAAATGGTGTATCAAGACACAGTCCTGGTCTCATTGTCAAAATGGTGTATCAAGCAGCGTTCGATAGTTGATGTAACTTGTGTCAGCAAAACTCTGTTGTGTAGAAAAGGCCTTAGAAATGTTCTGCAGAAAAAAATCTGCAAGCCTTAGACATAGCCTGGATGTGAGAACCTGGAGAGAGGTCTGAATCAGAAAAGACACCCAGATTAGGGGCCTGCATGATGAATAGGATGATGGTTTTGTGCACAGTGATTGAGAAAGAAGGAAGCAGGGAAGGTTTTGGTGGGAACAGAGATTAGGAGTTCTGTTTTAGCCATGTTGAGTGTGAACTGATGGCTAAATTCCTCAAATAGATGTGAGAGAGACAGGCTGAGATTTTAGTTTGGATAGAAAGAAACATACCTGGAGTAGGGAGATAGATCTTTGACTCTTCCACAAAGAAATGGTTGTTGAATTTGTGTTTGCAGATGAAATTTCACAGAAATAAGGGAGAAAAGAAGGGGACCAAGCACAGAGCCCTTTGAAACCTCAAAAATTTGGAGGGGGAGGATGAGGAAGAACCTCCAAAGGACATGCTGAAGGAGCAGTTGGAGAGGTAAGAAAGGACAGCATTGTAGAAGCAGAGGAGAACATGGTTTTAAAAAGAAGACCATGGTTGACTGTGTCAAAGGTGGTAAAAGAGGATGAGACTAGATACTGGTTGAGATTTGGCTAAGAGGAGTGTTTGGGGTACTATATTCACCACTTGGGAGTTTCATGGTGCCATTGCTGGGGATTTGCTCTGCCATTCTGATGCTTCTTCCTGTGGCTGCTCACTCCATATCTCTCTTTCTCTCTCTGTTGGGACTTCACTGCTCCCTCTTCATGGCTTGGCCCTCCAGCAGGTCACTGGCATTTTCCCTTTCTGGGTTTATTTACCAATGTGTCTCTATACCAGCTGTTCCTGGTAGTCTTCCAATTCACTGCTGCTTAGTGGTACTGCCAGGGCCATCTTTTTGGGGGAGTGAGCGGAATGATCGCCCCGAGCCCCATGGTTTCAGCCCACACACTGCACCACTGCCGCCCCCCCTGCACCCCGCAGGCGGCCCGCTCACTTTCATAGAATCATAAAAGAATAGGGATGGAAGGGACCTCACGAGGTCATCAAGCCCAACCCCCTGCTAAAAAGCAGGACCTCTCCCACTAAATCACCCGAGCCAGAGTTTTGTCTAACTGGGCCTTAAATATCTCCAAAGATGGAGATTCCACACCCCCACCCCCATCCCCAGGTAGCCCATTCCAATGCTTTACCACCCTCCTAGTGAGAAAGTTTCTCCTAATATCCAACCTCAACCTCCCCAGCTGTAATATGAAACCATTGCTCCTTGTTCTGTCCTCTGTTACCACTGAGAACAGCCTAGCTCCCTCCTCTTTGGAGCACCCCTTCAAGTAGAAGGTTGCTATCAAATCTCCCCTGTATTCTCTTCTGTAGACTAAATAAGCTTAGTTCCTTCAGTCTCTCCTCATAAGTCATGTGCCCCAGCCCCCTAATCATTTTTGTTGCCCTCCGCTGGACTCTTTCTAATTTGTCCACATCTTTTCTGTGGTGCGGAGCCCAAAACTGGACACAGTATTCCAGATGCGGCCTCACCAGTGCCGAATAGAGGGGAATTATCACATCCTGCGATCTGCTGGCAACACTCCTACTGATGCAGCCCAATATGCCATTGGCCTTTTTGGCAACAGGGACACACTGTTGGCTCCTATCCAGCTTTCCGTCCACCATAACCCCAGGTCCTTTTCCACAGTGCTGCTACTTAGCTGATCAGTCCCCAGCCTGTAGCAGTGCATGGGATTTTTTCGTCCTAAGTGCAGGACTTTGCACTTATCTTTGTTGAACCCCATAAGGTTTCTTTTGGCCCAGTGTTCCAATTTGTCTCAGTCTCCCTGGATCCTGTCCCTGCCCTCCAGTGTATCTATCATTCCCCCCTGCTTGTTGTCATCCGCGACCTTACAAACCACTCAGTCTATCCCATCATCAAGATCATTAATGAAGATGTTTGAACAGAACCGGCCCCAGGACCGACCCCTGGGGCACTCCACTCACTACTGGTTGCCAAGTAGACATCAAGCCTTTGATTCCCACCCGCTGAGCCCGTTGATCTAACCAGTTTTCGATCCACCTTACGGTCCACTCATGCAACCCATACTTCCTTAACTTGCCAACGAGAATGCTGTGGGAAATCAAAAGCCTTGCTAAAGTCGAGGTATGGCTCTTCGCGCATCCACAAATCCAGTCATCTCATCATAGAAGGCAGTCAGGTTGGTCAGGCACGATTTGCCCTTGGTGAATCCATGTTGACTGTTCCTGATCACACTATTTTCCTCCAAATGTTTCAGGATAGATTCTTTGAGGACCTGCTCCATGATTTTCCCAGGGATTGAGGTGAGGCTGACTGGTCTGTAGTTCCCCAGACCCTCCTTTTTCCTGTTCTTGAAGATAGGTACTATGTTTGCCTTTTTCCAGTACTCCGGGACCTCCCCCATTCGCCACGAGTTGTCAAAGATAATGGCCAGCGGCTCTGCAGTCACTTCAGCCAACTTCCTTAGCAGCCTCGGATGCAGTTCATCCGGCCCCATGGACTTGTGCACATCGAATTTCTTAAGATAGTCCCTAACCGGACTTTCCATTACCGAGGGCTGCTCTTCTCTCCATTCTGCGTTACCCCATGTAGTAGCCTGGGAGCTGGCCCTCCCTGTAAAGACCGAAGTAAAAAAAGCATTGAGTACTTCAGCCTTTTCCGCATCATCCACCACGAGGATGCCTGCCCCATTCAGTAAGGGACCTACACCACCCCTGATCCTTTTCTTGTTGCTGACATACTTGTAGAACCCCTTTCTGTTATACTTCACGTTCCTTGCTAGCTGCAACTCCAATAGCCCTTTGGCCTTTCTGATTTTATCCCTGCAGTCCCGAGAAATATCTTTATACACCTCCCTCGTCATCTGTCCAAGCTTCCACTTCTTGTAAACTTCCCTTTTATGTTTCAGCTCACTGAAGAGTTCTCTGCTAAGCCACGCTGGGCGCTGTCCACATTTGCTGTTCTTTCTGCACATCGGAATGTTATCTTCCTGTGCCTTTAACAGAGTTTCTTTAAAATACAGCCAGCTGTCTTGCACACCTTTCCCCTTCAGATCAGCCTCCCAGGGGATCCTGCCCATCAGCTCCCTAAGGGAGCCAAAATCTGCTTTTCTGAAGTCTAAGGTCTGTGTTCTGCCCCTTTCCTTCGCTCCATCCATCAGGATCCTGAACTCTACCATCTCATGGTTGCTGCTGCCCAGGTTGCCATTCACTTCTACTTCCCCGATCAATTCTTCTCTGTTTGTGAGCAACAGGTCTAGAGGTGCAAGGCCCCTAGTTGGTTCCTCCAGCATTTGTACTAGGGAGTTGTCCTCGATATTCTCCATATTATATTCAATATTCAATAATTTCCCGCCCCACTGCCTTCGCCTTCCCACTGAAGGCAAGGGAGGACAGAGCCTGGCCTCTAGGCTGGCCAACCCTACCCCCAGGATGGAGCAGCCAGCCCACACAGGAGCGGAGCAGGAGACCTGAGCCCAGCCAGGCCAGCCCACCTGCCCCCACTCCTGCCGCCACCGGCTGCTGTGCACAGCTGTGCAGGTGGCTGGGTCTGGGGCTGGCTCGGCTCCTGGCAGTGGGCAGCCCCGTGGTCCCCGCTGGGGCCGGCTCCCCGCCAGGCTACCTTGTGGTCCCAGCTGGGGCCAGGGTTGGGGCTGGCTCCCCGCCAGGTGGCCTCATAGTCTTGGCCGGGGCTGGGGCCAGCTCCGTGATGGGCGGCCTCGTGGTCCCGGTCGGGGCTGGCTCCAGGTCCCCAGGGGGCAACTGGGGTCCCTGGGGGGGCAGAGTGGTCCAGTCTGCCATGCTCCCCTCCAGCGTGGAGTGGGCAGGGGCCCCACCTAGGCTGATTGGCCCTGGGCCCTGCTCCCCCCAAGGGACAGTCCTGGGTACTGCTTCCCCTAATTGCTGGTAGGGAAACCTGATCCTGCCCTCTTCTCTGGGTTCCAGCCCAGGGGCCCTACAATAAGCAGCTAGGGTCTGCATTTTTCCACATATTGCCGTTGTTTCCCTGAACTTCTTCATACACTGCCTCTATCACCCTCCTTCACCTTGGCCAAACTCCTCTTCTCCTTCTGAGAGAGTGACTGCAGACCGCTTCCCAGGGGTGCCATTCTGCCCCCAGCTCTCTGTCTTCAATGGCAAGCCAAAGGCAAGGGGTGAGGCAGGAGTGTGGAACCCAGCCTGTGGGCCAACCTGCCCCGCCGCCCCAGTGTGGGGGGACCAGGTGCCCCCACAGGCTGATTGGCCCTGGGCCCCACCCCCTCCATACACACAGGGAAAGCCCTGGGTACAAGGAAGTTCAGGAGATAGGATGGGGTTACTGGGACAAGTGGATGGATCAGAGGAGGAGAGCAGGTGAGAAGTTTCTGCAACTGTCTTTTTGTCATTTTTGTAAAAAGATATTGGTAATATCCCCTGTGCAGAGAGAGAAGTGGAGGTGGGAGGAGGGAAGAGTTGAGGAGCAATTCACAGGTGCCAAAAAGGCAGCTGAGATTGCAGGAGTGAGATTCAATTACACTGGAGAAATAGAGATTTTTAGTTGGGAAGATGGTAGAGCTGAATAAGGGGAGAATGGCATTTGTAATGGAGGAAGGCTATCTAGTCACAGGACCCAGTACCACAGCATGAGAGCACAAGCAAAGGAAGCAGAAGTTAGGTATGAGCCAGGATTGGGGATCGGAAGAGCAGACCTTGCAATGGAAAAGAGGGGCAAAAGAGTCAAGGGTGGGGGGGGGGGATGAGGGATGGAGAGAATCAACAATGATATCAGTGGAAAAGAGATCAGGGAGAGGGGACAAGAAATCAACGCTGATGAGGTAGAAGTAAAGGAAAGGGTGAGTACTGGGTTTGCGAGAAGAGGCTAATGAGAAATTCCAAAAGAGACCAGATGATGGTCAGAGAGGGGAAACTCAGCAAGAGAAAGCAGTGCTTGATGAAGACCAAGTTGAGTAAATGGCTCTTGTTATGAATGGGAAAGTTGAACTAGGGCAGCAGGTCAAATGAAGAGATGAGAGTGAGGAAACATGCAGATAAGAGGTGGCTGGACATTCAACACAGAAGCTGAACTGACCAAAGATGAATTTGGAAGACTATGGGAAGAGGAAAAAAGAGAGCCAGGAGTTGAAATCAGAAAGAAAAACTGATGGGAGGAGTTGGGTGGATGGTAGATGACATCAATAGGGAGGAGAGGAGCAAAGAGTCAGATGCACTGCTGGTCAAAAAAAATGAGAAAGAATGTCAGGGGAGATAAGAGAAGCATTGGAAGTGGCAGAAATGGGAGAGAAACCCAACATCCCCAACACAGTCTGACCCAGAGCAGAGAGTGTGAGCAAAGATTTTTATAATCCATATAACTACCTGAAGAGCAAAGTTCTCCTAATTCATCAGGTAATCACATTTGCTCTGCACTGTACCGTCACAATGCTTGAGTAATGTGTTAAAAAATTGTTTATTCCCATGTAGACCCACCTGGCCAGGGCTGTCCCAGCGGGACAGTGTGTGGCCCATGCACGCCACAGGCCCCTCCTCCCACAGCCACCCCGCTGCCTTCAGCAGCGAGCCGAAGGCAGCGGGGCAGGCCGGGAGTGCTGTACCCGGCCCCTGGGCTGGCCCTCCCCTCCCCCAGGACAGAACAGGCAGGCCCAGGGGCGGAGCACATGGGGCCCAGCCTCTGGACCGGCCTGCCCCACATGGCTGGCTCCCCCCCCCCCCCCCCCCAGGCAGCCTCAGCCTCTGGGGCGGGAGCTGGCTCCCCCTGCAACAGGTAGCCGCCTAGGCCGGCGCCGGCTCCCTCCGCTGGCAGCCTTGGCCTCCCAGCCTAGGGCCGGCTCCCTGGAGGGTGGAGCGGGCCAGTCGGCCCGCCACGCTCCCCTCCAGCATGGGGGCGGGGCCCAGTTTTGGCCAATTGGCCCTGGGCCCCGCTCCCCCCATGGGACGGCCCTGCATCTGGCTACCTTGCAGCAATTATAGATATGCTCAGAGTGGCCTTTCCACACATTAGCTACTAGCATACTATCTGTATGAAACCCCAAGACTGGAAGAACCGACCCCCAATACTTGCTTGACTGCTTAGATGTTTACTACCTTGACTGAGAAGTTTCAGTGATAGCAGTTTCTCTCACTGAAAAACAGCAGCTATGTATTACTACATAATAATATAGTGCCCAAGGCTAATGCAGAGGTAACACTTAATTTAACACCAACAATCCTCAAGAATTAGCTTCTTTCAAAGCTCAAGAAGACTATATTTAAGGTTTTATTAATTTCAACCAACTCCTGACAGGGTTGTTTTTGCAATCCATTGTTTTGCCTGTGGTTACTCTGGAGTGTGTCAAAACTTGCCATACTGGGCGGGGACGTATAAAAAATAAACCCAGAACAATTCAAAAGATTAGCCAAATAGTACTCTGCAGTCTGAAGGAGAGCTACCAGTCTAGCCTCCACCTGTTCATCCTAATCTTCTGGATCCACAGAAAAGAAACTACAATACAAAGAAAAAAGAGGATCAGCAATCCTTTTCCCAGTGCACAGTACTACAGATCATAACAAGCTTGTCACTAAATAGTGAAGCCGTTGCATGCAATTGCCTGACTATTTCCCAAATACAATCCACTAAAGATATCAAGTGGTACTCTGGGAGAAAGGCGGATCCAATGCTGAATGCAGGAGTACCTGACTCAGTGATGACAATGGCCATGCTGGGCTAGATCAGTGGTTCATATACCTCAGTATCCTGTTCTCCTAAAGTGGCCAATGACAAATTCTTCAAAGGGAATGAACAGAATGGGGCAATTGTCAAGTGATCCATTTCCTGTTTTCTAATTCCAAGGTTCTGGAACCTTTTGTTCATTTTAAACCTGCTGCCTATTAATTTCATTGGGTGACCCTTGGTTCTTGTATTATGTAAAGGAATAAATAACACTTCCTTATTTACTTTGTTCACACCATTTGTGATTTTTATGGACCTCTCTCATATCCCCTCTTGGTAGTCTCTTTTCCAAGTCTTTTTAATCACTTCTTATACGGAAGCTGTTCCATCTTCTCTGTACCTTTTCTATTTCTAATTTTTTTTTTAGATGGGGTGACCAGAATGACATGACATATTCAAGGTGTGGGTGTGCCATAAATGTATATATTCGTGTTGTGGTATTTAAAGTCTTATTGTCTGATCTTCTATTAATGTTTCCTAACATTCTGTTAGCTTTTTTGATTACTGCTGTATATTGAGCAGATGTTTTCTGAGAGCTATCCACAATGACTTCAAGATCTTTCTTGAGTGGCACCAGCTAATTTAGACCCCATCATTTTGGTTGTGTAGTTGGATGTAGTTGTCCATGGTCACACCTCCCCCCCCCCTCAACAATCTCAGGGGGAGGCCATGCCCCCTTTCTACATTGTGCTCATAGGCTTGGTGCTCAATAGGGGAATTAGCAGTCCAAGGGGCTCTGGCCTTCTGGGCAGGGCAGAGCAACAGGCGTCTTATAGTCCAGCTCTCTAGCTGGATGAAGAACAGACATGCACAGGCTGTTCACACCAGGGGTGGGGTTGGCAGCAGGAGGTTGAGGGGCCCCAGGTCCTCCCTACTCCACCTGGTCCCAGCACAGGGCCATGACAGTGGCAGAGGGCCTCACTACTGAGTCAGCATGGATCCCATCAAAATGCAGACTAATGTCCAGTGTCCCTGGGCTACTGCCTAATACCCCTCCTGGGTATACCTCCAGCTCCTTGGGGTGCTTCATCAGCAATCCCTCAATTTGATGATGATCTCTACCACAGATTTACATATGGGTCCAGATGACTCAGGAGTGCAATGCTGAAACCACAGATCTGCCCACAATAGGTAGAGACATTTCCTAGCAGGTCAGCTGCCTGCTGGAAGAGAGTTCTTTCTTTTTCTTTTCTTCTCTCTCTTTCAGCTTTGAGGGAAAGATGCTGTAAAAGAATGCAGCTAGGGAGCACTGATAAGGACTGTTACTGTGTCTGTGCTTGCTACATAGCCTTGAAGACTAGTTCTGTCCGGTCAGAACTACTTGCCTGTGTCTGTGTCTGTTATTTTGTCCTTGTTTTCCTTAATAAGGAAGGATTGGAGCTGTACCAATGCAAAGCTGTAGCTGTTTCCTGCAAAATGTATATTCTGAGGGTCTATAAAAGATACTGCCCGATGTCACGGGGGCGGAGATGGTCTTTGCTCTCTCCCCGTGAGCGCTCTCGTATTCTGAATAAAGTAAAGGCTTTGCTGTCACACTCAAGTCTCTTGATTCGGAGTTTTCTTTGACAGTTACTGGTGCCATGACTCGGATTTAGCTCTCCTGTGCCTGCCGCCTGCTGCTCCCCCTTGCTCCACGCTGGTGTCCAGGAAGGTGCCTTCACTTGCAGCCGTTAATCGCAGACGGACAGCCTGGTGAGCAGACGGGGGGAGGGATGCCGGAGAGCCTGGATGCCGGACATATTTGTCTTAGTGTGATCATCAAGAGCTGGACCGGATGCCTTGGGCTCTGGAATAGATGCCTTGGTCTCCTATGTAAGGTACCTATAAGATTTATGTTTAGTCCTTGGACTCTGAGCGGGTGGGGGGAGGCAGTGTAAGTGACTGAAATTGTGCTGTGATTGTCTAACTGTTAAATCCACTTGTAAACCCCACCGCTGATCAAGGCTGGCCGCTGTGACCCAAGCTCACTGCGAGCTTCACGGCTGTGACCGGTGATGTCTTGAATGTAAGGGGGACGAGCAGTGTAATCGTGCCTCAGTGGGCAGCGCGAGTTGTGTGAGCCTGGGTCTGCTTATTGTTTGGTGGGGAATGGAGAAATGGGGGCGGGTGAGATGAAGGTTGCCGCTCCCCCCATGGGCACCCCAGGTTATTTTATGTATGTTCACTATAGACCTGTAACTTGTATCCTTTTACCCAAATGGAACTGGTATATGTGGGATGACCCGCTGCTACAGTTCCCCTTCGAAGGTAGTTTTGACAAGGAGAAAATCTTACATTTAAGGGGAGCTTTGGAAGCTCTGAGATCCAAGGTGCCCCAGCAGCACTGGCAATCCTATTTTTTGTGGTATGATGAGTCATTCAAAAGGGACAGGGAATCCCTAGTAAAAAGTTGGAAAGGAAATGTGTCTAAATTAAAGGATGATGTTGAAAAGCTAAGGGGAGAGCTAGAGAAAGCCAAAGACAGGAAAATATAGGGTCCGTAACCATAGCTGCCAGTGACACAGAGAGAGAAGCAGATTGAAGAGGAGGAGGGGAGAGCTAGCCCAGATGTGCTGGATGCAGGGTGCCCTTTCCCACTCTCTCCGCCGCCTCCGGTGCCTCACCTCATTGCCTCCACCTCCACTCGCTCAGCAACAGAGAGTACAACCACCAAGTGCTGCTGATACACAATCCACGGCAGGGGCTGAAGCTGTGATTCAGAAAGAGAAGGAAGCTCCAGAGCAGACAGACCAGATAGCAGGAGAAACAAGTGGCCTGGTTCACCAAAGGCACACTGAAGGGCAACACTTAGCTGATGGTTGTCATCTTATTATCAGCCTAAACATTCTCTCCGGGCACAAAGGCAGGAAGCTAAGCAGGAGATTATACAGGCACCTTTACGGTTGGTGCTGGGATATAATGGTATGGAGCTGATCCATGTCTCATGGAGCCCCACAGACCTTAAAAACCTGGTGGCTGGGTTTCCAAATACTTGAGAGGACCCTGAAAAATTTAAAGAACAGCTTCAAATCACCATGGAACGTTATGATCCCAACCACGCTGATATGAATCAACTGCTCAGGCTGATTATGCCCTCTGACCTTCATCACCGGCTAGTTACCAGGGCTCAGTGACCAGCAACTGCCCCCACAGTCATTGCAGATATGAGAATGCACCAGCAGACCCTAATGGATTCCATCTTGGAGGTATGCCCAAGAAAGATAGATTGGGCTAAGATCAGTGCGTGTAAACAAAAGGAAGGGAAAATCCAGCCGATTACATGGAATGCATGAAAAATAATTTCTTGAGATACTCTGGCATTCCTGATGCCACTGCGAGTGCCCCAGAGGCTGTAGTCTCTGTCTTTGTGCAAGACCTGTTGCCTGAGGTTCAAGAACTGTTAAAAAGTATTTGTGTGGGATGGCAAAAGGAAAACCTGGAGAAGCTGATCAAAATAGCCACCCACTGCCAGGAGAATCAAAGGAAGAAGAATAAAGCTCTTGAAACTTGCCTGATGATGGCTCAACTAAAATAAGCAGAAGGTGGCCCTGGATCTGGAATTTATGAAAGAGGAAGGGGCTGGAACAGAGGACCCTTGCGAGGAGGAGAGCCAAATCAAGGGGTGACCAGAAATGATCTGTGTCATTACTGCAAGCAGCCTGGGCATTGGAAAGCACATTGCCCCAACAGACCTTTTAGTCCTCTGGGCCCATAACAGCAGTCGGCATGGCCCCCTCCACCAGCAGCCACTATCACCACAGCCAATCAACCAGCACCGCAGCCTGCAGCAGCTCAAGTATTCTACAATGACACTTACTGACAAAGCACAGAGGCAACTCATGTTTCATCAATTCCATTGCAAATCTACTACTAGTGCCTCTCTCCTTATTGACACTGGGGCTACTCGATCCACTCTCAGAGTACAGGACTTTCTATCACTACAACCTACTGCAACCTACATCAAGTGAATTGACCTCCCCCTCCTCTATGTGCTGTTCCCCAGTGTTTTGAATCCTAACACCTATTTTGATTTGCTGTTACAGCCTGACCTGATGCTATGTCATAAACTCCCCTGCATTTAATTTCCTCCCACTCTGTAACTTTCCTATCTTCAAAGCGTCTGACGAAGTGGGATTTTCTCCCACGAAAGCTCATGCGATTAATAAATCTGTTAGTCTTTAAAAGTGCCACAAGACTCTGTTGTCAACCTACTGCAGTCACTGTAAAAGCTGTAGGGGTAAGCAACCACATGGAGCAATACCCAATCTCAGAGCCTGCTAAAGTTCCGATTGGTCCCTTGGAAGAACAGCATGCCTTCCTACTTAGCACTAGGTAGCTTTAAAGCACTGTGTTTTGGCTTCTGGATAACCAGTAAGGTGATTAGAGGCTGTTTGTTGCTGGCTTGGTGCAGTTCATTTTTAGAAATAGTCACCAGTATGTGGAAGTTTGCCTACCCTATTCTTTGCTCAATTTAGGGTAAACTGTAATCCCAGTATGGCTCCCCTAGAAGCCAACATCACATAAGCTAAAACCATTACTCAGCTCAGCCATGTGCGTGTGTTTATTTCTTTTACATGGTTATAGCTGCAATGTGTTGCAACAGCTATGGTTAAGTTTTGCCAAAGCTTTTCCATTTTTCAGTTGCTTTATTCAGTTGTTCATTACTCAATCAAATTTGCAATTTTCTGACTGTTTTGTCTGTCCCCCGCTGATGGGGTGTGTACTCCATACCTATTGTGAAGGGGTTAATGTGGGCCGGAGAGGCCAGTTCACATACTGAGAGAGAGGCTCAATTGTTGAGGAAGCTCAGCTGGAGATTATAAAGACAGGAAGTTTGTAGCAAAAAGGGCTTCAGGGAGAGACTCTGCAGCCACCTGGGGAAGATAAAAGAAGTAGGAAGTGGTCCAGGGAGGCAGCAAGGAGTTTGAGGGAATGAGTTTGAGGTTTTGGCTACCAGTTATAGGATCCCTGGCATGGAACCCAGGGTAGAGGGGAGGCCTTGGTTCCCTTACCAGCTGCCGAGGAAAGTGGGTTGAAACCCCCTGAGGTAATGGGTGTAAAGACCATTGAGTTCAAAAACCAATAAAAGATTTGCTGTAAGGTCATTGGGCTATAGCTTGGTTGTACTGAAAGGATGAACTAAAGCATGACCTGGCACAAATATGGTCCCTTGATGAAATGTACCTGTTGGTTGTCTGGCAAAAACATATTTAGATTTGGTTAATTTACTGCTGTCTAAAAGGAGGAGTTTTTGCACTCATCAACAACCTCACACTGTTCTAATTGAAGCATGCAGTAGTGTGTGTATAAGGGGCATCCTAAAAAAAACTCGTGTCATGAAGGGTGCATCTACACTGGCAAGTTAGGTTGACTTAAGGACACTTAAGTCGACCTAAACAAAGCCACATCCACACTGGGCTTTTCTTAAGTCAATTTAAGCGTTTCCTTAATTCAACTTAAGGAAAGCTTAAGTCGACTTAATAACACCTCCTTTTAAGTCGATTTAAGCCTTAAGTCGAATCCTTAAGTCAACTTAAGGCCAGTGTAGGCGGGGATTAACATTAAATCGACTTTATTAAGTCCACTTAAAGCCAATATAATAGCTATCTCTGCTGTTAAGTCAACTTAAGAAAGTCGACTTAAAGTGTAGCCAGTTTGTTAAGTTGACTTAACAAGATCGACTTTAGGTTGACTTAAAGTCGACCTTGTTAAGTCGACTTAACTTTGCCAAAATGTGTAAGCAGACTCTAACCTCATTCAGTGTATAAAACTAGCTACCATTGACTATAACGGGAGCTGCCTCAGGCCTTCAATTAAGCAAAGGCTCTTTTACTAACATCCCTGTGCAAAAGGCCAGTCCATGGCCTATATGCCATACATGTCCCAAACAGTTTACATAGTCCATACACGTTCTGCTTACCCTCTGCACAGAGACACTGTGAGTCTACATCTTGTACAGGGCACTGTAGAGTGTACAGGGCACTGTAGTGCTATGAACCTGGCGTATGTACTTCATCCCCAACAAGTTGAAGAAAGAATTAGTAAACTTCCTTGGAGGAGAGGGAAATTAGCATCTACCAGGCTGAAGGGAGTGTACAGACTGTCCTTCTTGGAGGAAGGGGTTGACAACTAGATGTAACTTAAAGAAAGCAGTCCTTTTTTTATTTTTATATTTTAAAAAGGGCTGGGCTTTAGGAAAAGACCTTCTTTCTTAGAAGGAATATTCTCTGCCTCAACCCCAAGCCGTGGTAACTTTTCTCAATTATTTTTGGTACTGTTAAAAATGAGATAGTGAAAAACTCTGAACTTATTCTGCTTTGGACTGCAGAGTTCCCTACAGAACCAGGGTCAGTGGCTGAGAGAGAACTTCTCCAAGATGGCTGGAATTAAACATCATTTTATGACCAACAGTGTTGCACCTAACTTTGTAAATCCCACATTTATCTGAATTCCAGCAATCCTGTGCAAGGTATTCATCCTGTAGTTCCATATTAGATAATTTAATGAACTTCTTTTGTTTTAAAAAAATTAGTTATTTAAATTTAAATAACTATTTTATGAACATTAAGATTACAGACTTAAGTACTCAAGTCAGGAAATGCTGACGCTAATCATTCAATTTTTACCATGCTCACTTGTTTTTCAGTATTATAAAAGCCTTTAATTAGATGACTCTATGCTTTTCCATAGTATCATCCATCATTCAGTGCTCAGGTGGAGGATACCCAGATTCCAGACATTCTATGCATTTATGTCTCAGTCTTGGCCAAGTTCTGTTCGAATTACCTCTGTGGTGTTTTCAAAGTAAATCCCCGAACCAATGAATTCACCCCAAATTTACATGTACGTAACTGAGCAGATGTGGACTTCTATACGCAGAGGGCTGCAAATAAACATCACCATCAGAGCAGATCCCAAAAGAACGTAGCCTCCTTGCAGATCGAGTGCTATCTGAAATGATGTCTAGCTAGGTGCTTAAAGTAGTCTGACTGGTTGTTTAGTTTCTTCATCACTGGTGATCTTATCGTACCACCGAGGTTTTTGGTTACTATCTGTCACCAGCTTTGTAGAGGCACTCTTTGGTAAAGGTGCTTTGTGATTTATTTGCCTTCAGTTATAATATCAGTACCAAAAAAGCTGCCAAAACTGAACCACTACTGATGAAGGCAGTTGCTGGGTTGAGCTACAGATAATCCTCACTATTGATCTTGTCTTGCCACTTACTATGGAATAGCTGACTTAGATGCTGAGAATCAAAAACATGAATATGCAGTAGCTTTCCTCAGTGCTCACATTTCAGTGTTATGCAATAATTGGTATAAATGTAATTCTAGAGATCCACATCTTCATAATACACTTGATGCCATGACATCTTCTTAGAGGCTGCTGCAGGGCCCAAAGCATAGCAGCAGTGGCTGCTATATGAATGTCCACATCTTTTAAGCCTCTTCTAACACTGTCTATGACACCGCCCAAGTATTTAACAGATGCTACCTGCTTGATGTCCCATTCCAGAAGGGCCATTCTAGTATCTTGCATGCTGGTCATAAATGTACCATTGGCACCTGGAATGTCAAAGCATGGTCTGAAACAGCCAACCCTTGCCTCCTTGCCAAACAGTTTAAAAGCCTGAATATTGATATCTGTGCCTAATCTGAAGTGTACCAGCCAAGAAGGGATGAAAAGAAAATTGAGGCCTATACTGCTTTGTCCTCGGGCTCCCTTGATGGTTACTCCAGCAAGAAGTGACCATCATACTCTCCCCTTATAATCAACAGTCCTGGGAGAGTTGGTAGGTGATTAATGAGCAAGTTATCAAGGTCTGATTCTCTACCAATTGTGTGCATCTTACTAGCACTGTAGTGTGTAGTTCCACTACAATCAAGGCCAATGAGGCAGTGGCAGATGCATTTTACCAGCAATTGCAGGCAGTCCTTAATGAAACTCTGAGATGTCATCATGATTCTGGGTGACTTAATGAGCATGTGGAAAAGGAGAACACCTGGGGAAGTACCCTCAGAATGTCTGCTATCAGGAAGAGGAACAGGCAAGGACTGTGAAATTTGTGGCTGCTAATGACCGGACCACTGATTCACTGTTCTGTCTCCCAAAGATTCACAGCAGCCTCATTCCTTATATACAGTTGCCCCTTTTGGTTTGGGTGGTTCATCAACATTCAGGGCCTTGTTCGACTGTTTCCTTTCGGAGGAGAAATTGATGATATAAATCAGGTACTTCTCTGTCAATAAACAGGATTGCATCCAAGAATACCCAGATTCCTGTATCCCTGAACAAAATAGGTACAAGCATGCAATTTCCTTATTCAGAGACCCAAGTCTGACTTTCCAGCAAGTGTTGTCCTCAAGACAAAGTCTCTCATCTCTTCCTCTCAGGACCACATTCACCATTGCTTCTCTCACTTTCTTTTGGTTTTCTGACTGACTTAGGAATCTAAATCTCTTTGAAAATTAATGGAACTCAGCTGGTCTACACTAAAAAATTAGGTTGACATAAATACGTTGCTCATGGGTGTGAAAATTCCACATCCCTGGGTGGCATATTTAAACTGATCTAAATCCCTGTGCAGACAGAGCTAGTTCAACTGAAGAATTCTTCAGGGAGAGTCCCTCCTCTCAGCATAGGTAGCATCTATACTGAATAGCTACAGCTGCAAACAAGCCACATAGCTCTTAAGGGCCAGATTTACAATGATATTTAGGTGCCTATAGATAAGTGCCTGCAGATAAGTACCTACTGGGATTTAAAAAACTACCTAAACAGGTTCGGCTCCAAACTCCCATTGATGAGTTAGGTATTTAATCTGCGTAGGCCCTTCTGGTAATCTCATTAGTGAGTAACTAATAATTATGTACTTTACTCAGTTTCCTCCTGTGACTTAGAAACTTTTGAAGATGTTGCCCATATGCTCCTAAGCAGTGGTTAAAGTATAATTTGATGGGCCTCGGAACCCCCCTAATCTCCGGGCCCCCTTCCCGTGTTGTCTGGGCCCCCTTCATGCATGTGCGGACCCCAGCCCAGGTAGGCATTTGCAACCACTTATCAGTACCACATGCATCGGTTATCACTCCATAAAAATATTTATAATTTTATATGACGTTTATGTCTATAGCAATTATTGTCATAAACTAGCAAGCGCTGCATAACACAATAAGTATTGTGATTAACAATGGTGGTGCCTAGGACCTGCCAGCAACCAGGGCAGGGCGGAACATGCGTTCGGCTGGATTTTTCTATTTTTAGGGGCCCTGGAACTCTGGCCCCTCAAATTTGTGGGCCCCGGAACTGCGTTCCGGTGCATTCCTCCTTACTTTAACCACTGCTCCGAGGTGACAAAGTTACTTTTGAAAATGGGACTTAAGAGCTATTGAAAAATTTATCTGGAGTTCTTAGGGTCTAAGCATCTTCTCCACTCATTCTCTACTGAACAGTCAGTCTAGAGTTGTTTCATTCTGGACCTCCTCCCTCTCCCACTCTCTGTGATGTTTTGAGGACCATGAAGACCAGTAATGGGTTCTGTACTGCCTGGTCTGTAGCTATGCGTGGTTCAGTAGCCTGCCAAAAGAATAAGTTCTCACCCTGGCACTCATCAGCTTAATTATATCTTGCAAGGTGACACCAACAAGCATGCCAGTCCCAAATCTACACAAATACATGATCTCTGAGTTCCTAACTATGGGAAACTCGAACCATTCTCTTGTGGTTTGTCATCCCAAAGGGATGAAGCCAGCCCTCTCCTCCTAGATACCAGCTTACTTTGGTGCATACACTCCATATAGTTTGCATACCATGGAACTGCTTGGGAAGAAAATGAACAAAGTTTATTTGATAGAAAAACCACAGACTCAAAGATGAGATAGTAAAGGAAGAAAAGCTATACAAGTTACACAGAAGAGAAACAAAGATGCAGCCTCAGTCCTTACATTTTCAGATTTCATAAAACAATGTCCCAGCATACTATTTGGTTATTGGAGAGATCTAGCTTTCACAGACAACCCGCCAGCTGGACACTGGCCCTCAGATTCTAGATGAAAAACTTTGGTTATAAGCCTCTTTTTAAATGGCTTTTTTCTTTTATTGTTATTTTTTCCCTCTCAGACTGAGATGGCTCATGGTTATTCAGACTGGGAAAATACCCTCTTGATGCTGGAGAACATGGAGGAATACTTTTTCCCCCATTGTGAGGTGTCTCAATGTCTTTCCATTATTGCCAATGGTCTACCATGGTCCTTTTCCAGACTGTACAATCAATGGATAATTACTAATTAGCCAGAGTTGTGTAAAGAACTGGCTTGGGAACTGACACTCCCTTTTTGACTGCTTCACTAACCTGATATGGACTGTAGTTGAAGAAGCTCCACAGATTATGAGCTCAGGTTTTTATATACACAAATACATAATCATAGTGTGTGTGTGTAATGGGCATCCAGTTCAGAACATTACAAACTTTCATCAAAGATATTACTTGATATATCTGTATAGCACAATCACACTTTATGCAATCAGTTGATTTAATTGCTAATTTTGGGGTATATCTTACATTTTCCCCTTGGGGTGTCTGGATTCTGACTGTTGCACATGACCCTTGTGAGTTTCTTGCTGGAATTTTGGCCACTGGCCAAGACAAGCTTCATCTCTGCCCTCTCTTTTCTGAATAAAGTGTTGTCTACCTTGCTCTGCAATTCCTTTGCATGTTTAATCTCCATATCATATTCCTACAAGGCAATATTGCAGCATAGCAAGGTGGAGTTGGTTCCTTTTGTTCTATAGAGCCACACTAATGGTGACTGGTCTGTTTAACAACCTGAGCCACCTATTGAACAGTTAGGGTCTGAGCAGGGCTGGGCAGCTTCAGTGCCCTCCCACCTGCAGCTGACCTTTGTGTTTGCAGGGGGTGGGGGTGGGAGAGAGGGACTGGTGGGCCAGTTCTGCATGAGGTAGGAGTGGGTGGAGGGGAGGGGAGAGGAGAGGAGAGGAGCTGGGGTAAGTGGTTCGACAAGTTCCAGGTAGGAGGAATATGCTTACCACTGGAGTCTGGCATCTGGCCTGCCTAAGGAGCAGAGCCTCAGGGAAGAGGAGGGGCAGGGCGGCAGTACCCCAAGAGAGGAGGAGGAGCAGAGAGCAGAACCAAAGTTGTGGTGCTTACGTTGGCCCCTCAAATTGGCCAGGCCCCTGGGCACAATGAGGTAATACCATGAGATAATCCACCACTGTTGAGGTGCCCGTAGAACAGTGGCATCCCTAGACATGAGCCTACTGTGCCTCACTGGAAATCTAGCCCTGGGTTTTATAGCCCACAGAATAGTTTAACTTTCCTTCTCTATTACAGAACAATTCTGTTCAGTGAGAGATAGTTCAGGGTTATTTTGCTGAGAAATGCCATTTTTCTGTATCTTATTCTATCCATCCTTATGTTTAATTGCATCTTAACCAACAATCCTAAATCCATAGTTTAAGGCAGTGGTTCTCGACCTTTTTTTTCCCATTGTGACGCACCTGACAGATGATGTTCCTCTGCATGACACACTACAATCTGCCGATGGCACTTAGGTTGGGAGCACTTGGGAGGCTGCGGCACTCTGGAGGATACAGCACTCTGGGACTTGGGTGTGGACAGAGTCAAGTCAGCGCAGGCTGGGGCCCTGGTGGTCTGGCTCAATGGGGCTGGGTTAATTTTGTGGGGCAGGTGATGCGCCCCCCAGCCCAGGATCTCTGGGTTGCAGTCCCTAAGTCCCTTTACTCATCTGGCCATGGCTGCTGCCTGTGTTGTGCAGCAGGAACTGGCTGCTGAGGGCAGTAAAGAGAAGCAGGAGGCCCAAACTGGCTCCATGCTGAGCTGCCTATTTTCCGTGACACACCTCCCGGCTCTTAGCAACTCACCTTTGTGTCCCGACACAGTGATTGAGAACCGCTAGTTTAAGGGACATTTTCCCCCCTATTTGACATTTATACTTCTACCAGTGACTCGTTTCACATTCTCTGGCCTTTTCCCACTCTTTACCGGCTAGCACGAATTTGTCAACACTTTTATCACCCTGAGTCTTCCTTATTCCAGGCACCTCTGACACACATCATGTAACAGCCATGCCTAGTTTCCTTGTTCCCAGTTGCATTCTGGCTCACACCACCTTTCAGTTGTACCAGTGTTTTACCACACCCAGCCATCTTCCCTGCTGCCAGCAGAGTTCTGGCCCACAGCAATACCTAGCTCAACTAGTGACTCTCTGCTCCCTGAAGATTCTGGGCTACAGCATCTTTAGCTGTGCCACAGACATACTCAGCCCTCACCAGGATAGACAGTGAGTTCACTTCCTAGATCTAGACCATTGAGTCTGGCCATGGCAAGCTTGTTTAACCCTGTTACATTACTACAGAAAATTATACATCAAGAAAAATAACTTCTTACGTTACCACTGTTAGAATCTCAGAACAAGCTTTCGTGTCCATAATGACTCAGTTGCAGGCTGAGTGATGGGGTCCATCATGTCCACATCTGTTTGTCTGTGAGCCCTTCATCAGGCATATCCTTATGTCCTTCCTCCTGGGTCCATGGGCCTGCCTTGACTCTCTTCTATTCAAGCTGTCGGTGTTTGTCTTGGTTAGCAAACTTCTGTAGCTCCAACTCTGCCTCTTCATTTTGATGCCTGGCCTCCAGCTCCATCCATCTTTCTTCCTCGAACAGTTTTTTTCATCTCCAGCCTCCGTAGCTTTGGAACTCTCACCATTGCCACTACCTCTTCTGGATCATGTGGGGAACCTTCTGCTTGGGCTCCTGCATGCCCATAGGAGAAAATGATTTGGACCAGGAGACCCATCCTGCTTCATGGCATATGAATGCAGCATGGCCATCAGCTCCAATTTCTACTGATGAGCTAACAGACCTCACTCTTCTAATGCCTTCTTGATGAGATAAGCATATGTTTCTTTGCTCAACCTTCCCTTTCTGCTGCTTTATTCATCTTAGATCAAAAGACAGTATATTTCTTTCACCCAAAATAAACAGAAATAATAAAAACTATAACCTTGTATCACCATGCCTCAGTGGGTCATAGCTGAGAATGCTGGATTTGGACAAACTGTTGAGAAATAGATCAGAGGCATCCCAAACCAGTAGTTTTTCTATCATTAGATTATACCAAGCCAGTAACAAAAGTAAACCTCTGTCTCACCATGCTAGTTAACAAGAAGTAAAAAAAATGTGGTCTCTTTAGGCATTCTAGCCTTTATTTTACCATCCAGACACTAGACTTTTTGATGAGTAGTTACTGAAAAGTAATTTAATCAAACAAAGGGGTTCTTCTGATTCCAAGAGACGAGCCACATAGCCAGGTCAATATATAACTCACATCTTAACCAATAATCACACTGCTGCCAAACCTTTAGTAACTAAAAGGTTTATTAATAAACTAAAAAAGAGTAACTAAAAGGTAATAAACTAAAAAAGAGAATTAAAATGGTTAATAAATCATATACATACAATAATTGAAATGTTCTTTGTAGAAGTGATATTATAGACTGCTGGCTTGCAAAGTCTCAGGTAACTTTCAAAAGATTAGAAAATCCTAAATTTGTATCTCAGTGTTTTCCTTTCAGTTGTAACTCTGCAGTCCAGAGAATCAGAGTAGGAAAGAGACAACACAGAGATGTTTCAAGCATCTTTTATATCCTCTGCTAATTGTCTTGGAATTTTACTGTCCCCAACAAAGCTCACAGACTCAGTTTGTGGAAAAACAAACGAGGAGTCCTGTGGCACTTTTAAAGACTAACAAGTTTATTTTTTTCTTGAGCTTTCGTGGGTGAAATCCCACTTCATCAGATGCCAGAAAGAGGAAAAATCTTACATTGAAAAAAACCTTACAGTATGGGAGGGAAAGATAAATCCTGTGAGTACATTTCATTGAATCAGATCAGATTACTTCAGCAAATCAAACAAGTTGTATAGATTCAAACAGCCCATGAAAGCTCATGCAAACTATAAAATTGTTAGTCTTTAAAAGTGCCCCAGGATTCCTTGTTTGTTTTGCTGAACTAGACTGATACGACTATCCCTTTGGAGTTTGTGGAAAGTTTCAGGCACAGTGGGAGTCCAGGGTTAATGAGTATATCTTTGCACTGTTTTTTTCCTCCCCCCAGGGTCCTGGGGACGGGAGGAGAGTGGCTATCATGCTCCAGCCCCCAGTGCTTCCTGCGCTCCAGCCAGGACCCCACTGGGTCCTGGCGGGGAACAGCTGCCATGTTCCAGCAGGGCGCCCCTGGGCCAGCCGGGCTCGGCCAGCCCAGCCAGCAGTTTGTCCAGCTGTCCCCCCATGCAGAGCCCCGACTCATCCAATTCCTTGTTGGGTGGTGGAGAAAGAAATCTGACTCACTTTAAATGGGCACCACAGCAATTTATCCAGAGACCATCTGTGCAGAAAAAGATAGGGTTGGCCACCATCCTTTCTCACATCCTGCACTGAAGATGCCTCTGTTATCCAAAATTGGTACAGTCCACAGCTTTCTGCAGAGGAACAGGTTAGAGCCATAGGGAATTCTGGTTCTTGTAGTCACTACAGTACGGGGGATGCACAGCTGCTCTTCTCTTGTCTTAGAAAGGTACTGCAACTCCCAGGAGGGAAGAGTGGGGCAGGGAGGGAGGGGGAGCGACTTTGGCTTTCTGGCCCAATCACTGTGGGCCCATTTGTTGGTGGAGTGTGGGGAGAGCCCTAGCTGATAAGCCAGCTCTCTTCTCCTGGACCGTGAGCAGAGAAAGCGCACATCTGAACTTCCGTGGAAAGTTTGCAGCACACTTTTTAAAATATTACCCGTGCATGCGTACCTGCTTACCGCTTATGTTAATCCCTGCTATTACACAGGAGGTTCACATATACTTAAGCACAACCTTGTGTGGGCCAAACACCTACTACATATTTTAATAAAATTTAACATCAACTGTATTATATTTTAAGTTCAGCTTGTTTTGTATGGATTTAGATAGACACAACCTATGTATAATACTGTCTATTTACACACTTGTGTAAACTAAAATGATGTAAACATGCTAATGAATCAGCTGTCAGTATATTGCAGGGGTGCACAACCTTTTTTGGCCAAGGGCCAAATTGCATTTTCTAAGGCCACTCGAGGGCCACAAATGCAAAGTGCAGGGAGGAGGGGGTCACATCACATGATCCCCCCACTCGCTCCACTCCCAGAGGGCTGCACAGAACATGCTCGCGGGCCGCAGGTTGTGCGCCTCTGGTATATTGTGTTGAAGCCGATTGTGGGCCTTAATAAATAACCCTGGTGAGCCATGCACAGCCTACAGGCCATAGGCTGGGCACCCTGGGTTAGTTTGCTGATACTGGGGTGCAACTGTTGTAATGACTACACCACCGTGTCTTTTGGGGACTACCCAGACCAGTATGGGTCTTGTCTCCACCTGTAACCTTGTGTTTGTGCTGTGCAGCTATGGTTCAGATCTCTGATACCAGTAGCCTGGCCTCAAGACCCTGGATCTCATCAACCTAGTTACTTCTTGTAGTCCTTCCCCAAATACATCTTCCCTGAGTTCCTAACTACCTGACGCTTGGATTGTTCTCCTTTGGTTCATCATGCCTCAGGACATGCGTGATACCAGTTCCTCAGATAGATACCAGCCTACTTTGGCATGACGACTCTATACAGTTTGCACACCAGAGAACTACTTGGGATGAAAATAAACAAGAAGTTTATTTATCAGAAAAAACACAGAGTCAAAGATGAAATTGCCCACGAAGCAAACATGCACAAATTACAGAGAAAATAAACATCATGTTGCCTCCTCAGGCTTTATACTTTCAAATTAGATAAAATTGTTTTTTTAATACAAGTTATCTATTGCCTTAAAACAATTTCCCACCACTGTCCTGTCCTGGACTGGACAATGGATAATTACCTGAAGCAAATTTCTTGAAAACAAGTGGCTTGAGAGGTGCCCCACCCATTTGACTGCTTCATTAGTCTGTTTGGAAGTGTAGATGAAGCTGACCCACAGATTATGAGCACAGTTTTCTATATACACAAATACATAAATCCATAACCATAGTCTATGGATATATCATAGTGAGCATCAAGTTCAGAATATTACAAACTTTTATAAAAGACATTTGTATTCATAGTACAATAACATTGTATGCAATCAGTTGATTTAACTGCTTATTTTTGGGAGTGTAAAGCATTTTCTCTCCCCTTGGGATGGCTGGAGACTGATTACCACACTGTCAAACCCTGTCCATAACTGCAGCCTGTTCTTCTGGTCTAACAACTCACCAAATCTTTCCAGTTCCCTCTTTCCATCCCTTACAACTGTCCTCACTCACATCTTGCTCACTCAAGATTATATGTTCTCTGCTCTTTTCCAAACTGTAGTGGATGGCCTTGCACTCCCTCGAACTGTGGTTCTCAACTTTTTGCGGGTCGCAACACAGTTGTTGGTGTATGTGACCCAGCAGGACACACCTGCCCACCCTCCCACAGGCTGAATTGAGCCTCCCACCTCCCTGTCTCTCTGCGACACACTTACCATTGTGTGGCAACACTATAATGTGTCCCAACACAGTGGTTGAGAACCACTGCCCTGGAAGGTCAAGTGGGACAAACCTACACCTGTGCTTCATGTCTTTTACATTGAGTCTGACCTACCTGCACCTGAAATGACCTTGGTTCCCTTTGCCCAGTTATTAATATGTTGTCCTTGTCAGTGCCTACTCTTTTGGACACATCTATCCACCAGCAGTTACTCGCCCAAAGAAAAGTTCCACTTCTCACATACGTCCCAGAAAAAGTGTCCACTTATTCTCCAAAAAGTGATAGAGTCATAGAGGTTAAGTCTCATAGGAATTAGCAGATCATCTAGTCTGACCTCTGTATTCACAGACCCTCAGCACCACCTACACACTAAACCAGACAACCCCTATTTATTTTATTTAGCAGTTCAATATAATATATTCGATGAGCCGAATAATAGCATTCGTAGTGACCAAGAAGAGCTGTTGGAGCCTACTACTGAATTTGGTTAGCAGCTACTCAGTGACTATTTGTATCATTGTTTGCACCATAGCTGCAGCTAGGATTTCTTGAAAACCCCAATAGTGCTGACTGGGTGCAGAGAGGCCTTGCCCAGTCTGGAATTGGTTAAGGCGGCCCCACTGATGATGTGGCAGGTGGAAACCGGGCAGGTGAGCTGCCGAGTCTGTGTCAAGGAAGTAACTGGAGTTTGGCACCACTCTTCCTGCCATAAGGACACTGCTGTTACATCCTGAGCTAGCTGCCTCAACCACAGGACATCTCGCAATGAAAGACATGTGGGCCAAACAACACTTGAACAAAGGCAAGTAGTTTGCCAGCAGCAGTCTCTCACCTGATGTAGGGGGGAGCGCTGTGGCTCAGAACCGGAAGCTGTGGAAGGCGAGTCAGTTGGAGAGTTCCTGAGTGATGTGCATTGTTGAGTTAAGTGGCACGTCAACAAGTTTAGTGTGTTTTGAACAACTCCATACTGGTGCACGGTACTCTGGGTGGCAATGGATCAGTATTCTTATTGCACCACCTGTCAGTACCCAGCACACTCTGGGGAAGCTACTAATCCTCCTTACAAAGCTCATACCTGAATAATTTTGGTTCACCATTTCTAGTAACCCTAAAATGGTGCAATCTCATGGTTTCCATATTAGTAAGTCTATATTCCGAGTCTTACAATTCAGTGTTGAGGGTTTAGGACAGTCAAGCAACATTTAATCTGTGCTCTTGCTTAACCCCCACTTAGAACAGTGTTACAGCCTATGAGAGACTTGACTGTTAGGTGCCCCAGGCAGAGAGCAGAAGGGACCAGTCATGCAGCAATGCCCAAGGGCCCCACAGTAACTGGGAAATGATTAAGTGAGATACACCCAGATAATCCTGGGAAGTAGCCCGCACCTACGCACTATGGACTAAGGAGGAAAAAACCCCGAAGTCACTGTCAATCTGAGTTGGGAGAAAACTGCTTCTGGCCCCACATCTGGCCAGCAAATTAGATGCTCCAGCCTGTGAGCATGAAACTAACCAGCCAAACACCTGAGAGGAAGAAAGAGTGAGATAGAGGAAGAGTTTGATCCATTCCACATCAGTTCCAAAGGGGTAGCCATGTTAGTCTAGTTCAGCAAAATGAACAAGGAGTCCTGTGACACTTTTAAAGACTAACACGTTTATTTAGTGCATGAGCTTTTGAGGGAGAACATCTCACTTCCTCAGATGCTTTGGAGAAATGGAACTTACAGAATTTGTTAGTCTTGCTTGTTATTCCATAACAGGAGTGTCAGGGTCCTATGTGACTGTCCCATTTCCAGTCAGGGATCCAAAATCCATTTGCTCTAAGTGCTTCTATAAAAGGGGCTGCAGAGGTGACCTTGCAACGAGAGGAAAGGGTGGGCAGTAGGGCAACTAGATAACAGGTGTGAAAAATCAGGATGGGCTAGGGGTAATTATTGCCTATATAAGGGAAAAAGTCTGCAGCATTGGGACTAGCCCTGTGAAATCTGGGCATCAGGTCACCCTAGTGGGTGAGCTCTGGGGATACACAGGGGTTAAAGTAAGTGGGAACCCTTGCGCACGCCATTTTCAGGCCCCACAAAAGACAGCGGCTGGGGACCCACAATTGCGGGAGGGCTCCCGGGCCTGAAAAATTATACTTTAACCCTGGAGATAGAGAAGGGGGTCGCCGCAGGGTGGGGAGCGCAGCCAGAGGGCGCCAGAGTGGCTGCGCAGGGGCTCAAGGAAGCGGCCCGCGCACCAACGCAGCACGCCCCTCTGCGCGCCTCCGGCAGGGGGCCCCAGCTCAGCCCGCAAGCGGCGACTGCCACCTGCCCGGCCCGGCAGGGTGCAGCCCAGCGCAGCCGCTGTCATGTGGGCGTGGGGAAGGTGACTCAGGGCTCCTCCTCCCTCCCCTGCCGCCAGTCACTGGAGAGCCTGGGAGCAGCTCGGGCCGCTGCCACTCGCGCACTTGCTGGCGGTCGGGGCAGGTGGGCTCGCCGCTGGTGAGTGGCTGGCGGGCCGGCGCTGGGGCTCCCGGCAACTTTCCGCTCGGGGAGCGCGCTCGGCCCGCCCCGGGCACGGCGTGGGGAAGGAAGGGGTCGTGGTTCCCAGGCAGCGGCCACGCGGGGGTCGCGGAGCGGAGCTGGCAGGAGGCGAAGCACGCTGCTCGTTCCCCCGCTCGGGCTGGCGGCTGTGCGGGAAGCCCAGGTCCTTCTCCGGGACGGGGAGCGGGGCTGAGCCTGTGCTGGTTGCCCGGGACCCGCGCTAACAAATGGTGGCCGGCTGGCGGGATTAAAGGCTGTGCGGCCAGGGCGGCGGGGTGCTTTAGGCTGAGTGACCTCCAGAGCCGCGCCAGCATGGCTGCCGGACGCCGGGAGAGCGACAGGTGTGCGGGGGGCGTGTTTGTGCACCGCTCGGTGTCGGGCCCGCCGAGAGAGGAGACTCTCGGTGGAAAAGAGCAGAGCTTTTCCCGAGTGAATCCTTCCCACTCTTGATCTGAGTTCTTCTCTCCTTCCACCCCGCTGCCCCCTTCTACAGCAGTTCTGCTCCTGCAGCTGGTGGGTTGGGCTAGATGATTTTCCTAACTCGTTCCCTTCCGTCCCAACTGATGCATGCAGAGACACAATAAACCCAACTTGCAGAACAAGTCATGCTGAGGATAGGAGATGGGGAACTGAACAGCCCTGTGTTGTGTAAGAGGCTCTATCAATGGCTTTATCTGCTGGGAAATGGTGCTTGGCTTCTACAGACTTCACGCCGCAGAGAGAAACTCGAGAGGGAATGTAGCTCCTAGTAGCCTAAAAACGGGGGGAGGATGATGGCTATTGTTAGGGTAGACCACTCAGAGTGTGTACATAAAGTGTGTGTGACCTTGGAGTAATTTTAGCTTCTCTGAGCCTTATTTCCCAAATGCTAATATTGAACTAGCTCAGGGCTTGAAAAATGAACTTGATGCATAGTAGCCTTAGGAGTCCAGCTGTTAGCCAGACCAGGCTGTCTACATGGTGGAGTTGAGATGTATTAACTAAAGGTATGAAATTAATTGGTATAAATTAAAGTTAAACAGCAATAGTCCAAGGAGGATTAAGCCTCTGTCGACACTTGAAATGCTACAGCAGCATGGCAGCTACTCACACATCAATGGGAGAGGTTCAGCATAGGTAATCCGCCTACACAAAAGGTGACAGCTAGAAGAATTTTTCTGGCAACCTAATGAGGTATGCACTGAGGGTTAGCTGGCTTAATTACAGTGCTCAGAGCTGTGGATTTTCACACCTTGAGTTACCTTTCATTAAAATGACTTAATTTTCTAATGTAGGCCAGGCCTAAGCTAAAGCAAACGAAGGCCATTTCACTTCTGAATTTGAGTGTCCACGTGGGAGTTTGTTTAATATGCTTTAACTGTTAAAGTCACCCCTTTCGTTTATTTGTATTAACTTTTCTGAATGTCCCTGTGTAGATAAACTCAGGGTCTAAAAACTGGAGCTGTGCCTGCTCTGCTTTTTTAATGCTTCACTCGTGTCTGAAAAGAATAAAACAATTGTATGTTATTTCATTTTCAGGCAAATTTGTCTGAAATGCTTCTTACATTTTACTAGTACAACAGTAGGGCAGGTTGAATAGCAGGAGATTTGTAGAATGCATGAATCTGCTAAAACTTGCTAACTAGTGTTTGACCAGGACTAAATCTAGCTGAATACCATGAAGTATTAATCAAAATAGTTAACAAGCATCACTAAAAGTAATGAAATGCATTTTTCTGAGTACCATGTGACCAGTCTTTTCTACTACTTTTCAGTGACTCTTTTTTCTTACCACCATTCCCTTTTTGGCTTCACTCGACTCTTTTTACTACAGTAATCCATGATGTGTGCTTTAGTGAGTTGTCTTCAGTGCCCTCAATTGCTCCATTACTGTATTTTCCTGTCTCTTATCTATCTTTTCTTCTATCAAACCCCCTTTCTGTGCAGCACTTCTTTTCTCTAATTTATTAATCTCTCCAGCTTACCCCATTTGTGCACTCACACACAGGATTTTGGAATTTGCCTGCTTTTTGATTAGCTTCAGATTGTGTGTGTTAGTGGCATGGAATCGGTCCCTATGCCCTTTTCATGTGTAGGAAACAGATTCTTATCCTGAACTTTGCTTGGGTACTCTATCTTTCATATCAGCAGAGCTATGCACGGATACAAAATGTGGATCCACATCAATCCATGTCCACGAGACTCACTTTACATCCTACCTGCCATTTTCAGTCTCTCACATCTATGGCATCTGCACTTGCAGCTCTGGGACCCCCAATCAGCTCTTTGGAGACCAGCCCTGCTGCAAGCCCTGATCAACAGTTGGCAGCTGGCAGGGCAATCAGTGGCCAGTGGAGGGGTGAGAGAGTGCTGTATAGCTGTTGGGCAGCCAGCTCTCACACTCAGATCTCAAAGGCTGTGAGCTGCAGACAATTGTTTCCCTGCCTTTGAAATCCGCATCTGATCTATCATCTGCAAAAAAGATGTACCTATATACTCGAGTATAAGCCGACCTTTTCAGCACCCAAAATGTGCTGGAAAAGTCGCCCTCGGCTTATACTCGGGTCAGGTGCTGGAGGGGGTCACACGCTAGTCTGGCTGACAGCAGGAGCAACTGGGGTATCGGGGGGCGGG
>ML685768.1:10970726-11090108 GCA_007922175.1 Pelusios castaneus
CCGCCCGCCACCCGAACCCCTGGACTGAGTTGGGGGGCTGGCTCCGCTTCGAGCCTCCTCTCCACTGTTTTTCTTTGAAATAAATATTCAAAAACATTTAACCCACTGATGCCTTAATTTAATTAATGTAATTTTATTGGTATTTACGGTATCTTGATTATTGAAACTTACCAGTAGCTGCTGCATTTCCCACCCTAGGCTTATACTCGAGTCAATAAGTTTCCAGTTTTCGTAGGTAGAATTAGGTACCTCGGCTTATATTCAGATCGGCTTATACTCGAGTATGTGCGGTACGAATATAAAGCAGATAGGTGTGGATTTAAGGGCTCTATCAGCCATTTGCTTATAGATGCCTGATAAATTTACAGCCTCTTTATCCAACTCTGGCTGGTACAATAAAAGGAAGAAGGACCAAAGCGTCTCATAGGGTTTCCTCCGTCCCAGAGCCTGTTAGCTGCTTTGCAGGTGGGGTTTTCCATTGTTGTTCACCTCCTCCTCGCTACTGCAATAGGAAGGGAGGTGCTGCTACTTTACCTTTCCCACTCTATTTCTGGAAGTTCTCTCTCTTTTGTTTTAAAGTCCCAGCAGAGTGGAATTCATCTGAGATTTCTCCAGTTCATTACTATGGGGGGCCTGAAAAACAGTGAAAACTGACAACACAGAACAGTTTTCACTGTGCCAAAGTTTACAGAAACTCTTATATATCAGCAAATCTAGGAGGAAACCACTAAGTTGGTCACATTAGGTTTGCTTTGGAAAGTTTTCTTTGCAGCCTCAAGGTTCAGAAATTTAATACTGAGAAACTCGGAGTGCTATTTCAGTGTAAAGAATGATTGTTGCTATGAAACTGATCTAAAGCATGCCAAGGTCTCATTACTTTGCATTTAACTTTAATACTTTTTATTTTTTTTAAATAAAATCCTCTCAAGTTACTTAAAACCTAAGAAGTTATTCTGCATTCTCTTATAGCCCCAGAAATCAGAACGCAAAGGCATTGTATTTGTACATAAGAAGGGGAAAATAACTGACCAGCCTACCCAAACGTAAGTGTGATTTTTAAAAAAGGTAAATGTGACAGAAATGCTGAAAATAAACCGTAAATTTTTAGTATTATTGGATTATTATTATTATAAGAGAATTTATTTTGTAAACCTGATAGTGTTACTTCAATTACATTAAACCTTCAACCAAGAAAATAGTAGCAAGACAGCTTTATTTTGCATATTCATTGACATGTATGCTGTACTCAGAATGTTTTACAGAGCCAAACGATATAATAGTCAAATAACAAAGGGGGAGAAAAATGGAGATAAAATCAAAGAATTATAGAGATGATTTGAAATGATGCAAAATCAGCAGTTTTTCACCCAGATCACGCCACTAGTCTGTCCGAATGCTGTCTTGTTAGAGAATTCTTTGGTTTCAGAATGTAACTTTACCTGGTGCAAAGGTAGTATTGTTTCACTAGAATCATAGTAGTAATGTAGTAAAAGCTGTTCTGTGTGCACTGCTGGAGTATATCTGTCTGGAATGGGATTCTGTTGGTTGCATAACTAGATGCGACTTCTAACGATATCTTGGCTGCTTATGAGCTAAGTTGCATGCTCACTTTGTCATGCTAATTCTTTTTATGAAAAATGACAGTTGTGTTGTAAGGCCTGTATCAAGCATAACTTAGTTTTGTTCTGCTCTGAGTAGTAGTTCTATATAAATAGCATTGATTATCTTGATTTCCATATACCGGTAAATATGCTGAGAATACCAACAGGGGTTGAATTTAAGGGGGATTTGGGTGCCTGACTTCCTTGGAGTCTTCTGAGGTGCCCCACCTAAATGCCACTGAAGCAAACTCAAGGTAGGGTGTGTGTCTCTGTGCACTATTATTCAAATAAAGGTTATCCAGGCTGGATTAATCCCTCTGTTCCAACTTTGGAGCCCTATGGTTTTCATTAAACTACTGCTTCCTCTGTGGAAACAGTGCTACCATTACTGCGTATTAATTTAACTTTCCCTCAGCCAGCCTTGCCTTTTACTGACGATGCCTTCTGTACTTAAGAGAAGCTCCTTTTAGGGGCTTTATGGATTTTTACACTGATTTTAAACTCAGCTTTGCTAAGATATCTGCAAATCACTTGACAATGGTCATGCAGTTGTTGTAATGTGACTATTTTTATCCTCATACCTCTTATGTTATGTCTATTCGTTTTATATGTATGCATTGTTGGGGAATGGATTCTCTTTCTTCTGTGTACAAAACCTAGCCAATGAGACCTTGGTCCCTGATTGGGACTTCTAGGTAATACTATAAAATAAATGACTCTGAATACCCAGTGAATATATATGTTGAATAAGGTTATGATCCCACAAAAAATTATGTCCATGTTTAACGTATGCATTGAAGTGAATGGGGCTATTCACAACTTAGTACATAAAATTAAGCATATATGTACGTCTTTGTAGGACTGGGGTCTAAGAAGATACTAGCTTTTATGTAATTGTTTATTGTACTCATTTATAAATGTCCCCAAGACAAGAATACAACTTTATTGCAGACTTCCTTCCTCTTACTCTTGTCTTTCAATAGAAGGAGCAAGCCATCCCTGTTGCAAAGTGAGAAACACCAAGGATTGATTTGTTGTTGTTGACTTGGCCATAACTTGCATTATACAGTGACAATCCAAAAATGGCTTAAAACTAAAGCCAGCTTAATTTGACTTGGTATATAAATTTGGGGTTTGGATTTGGTTTGGCTATATTCCATGTTTGAACCCCTCTCCCCCTTGCCTGTGCTCATATTTTCTCTAAGAATTAATCTTCCTATACGTACATGTTTTGTCCTTTTTCTTTTTCTTTTTCTTTTTCTTTTCTTTTCTTTTCTTTTCTTTTCTTTTCTTGTCCCTTGAAGAATGAAAAACTGAAAGTATTTGTAAATGGCTAGAATTGATGCTTTATGGCTGGTAACTGATTGAAATATAGGGTACCTGATTAAAAGAAGAGATCTCAAAATATTATTGTTGGAGCTGATTGAAAAAAGGGATACTTTTTCATGAAAATGTTTATGGAAAATCTTGTCCCTAGTTCTTTGTTTAAAATTTGAGCTAAATTTTCAATCTCAATATGCATTCATACACTTCGCATAGCTCAAAGTCAGCCATCATCTGTGCGGTTGGTCCTGTCTTCTCTTCTTAAACAAGCATCACCTATTAAAAGGTGTTGGTTGGAATATCGAAATATAGAGTTATAGCTTTTATGCTGTTAGGCATATATTTGTTCCATACTTCATCATAGTGCTTTGAACGGGTCATTGGTGATTATGTGGAAACAGTGATGGTATTTTTTCTTTTAAGGTGAAGATTGAAATAGTTGAATGCTGAAATATTTTTTCAAGTTTAAGTGCATTTTAATAATAGGACAACTCTTCTTTAAGGATTGACAAGACTGCATGCTGTTCTCTTCCATGCAAATATTCTGAGTAATGGTATAAAGCTGCAGTAGATTCCCTTATGGAGCTATTCATGATTGGGAATTCATTGTCAAAGCTACTTTCTGTATCTGGGTTTTGCAATGTTCCTAAGGAATTATTGGCTGGTAGTTAAATTCTGCTATGCGATACCATATTGGAGTTGGGCCCTATCTGATTTTAATAAAAATATTTTTTACTGCGACCAAAAATTGTATTCTCAGGCCACTGCTATTGAAATTAATGAATTCTTTAGGTCACTTAAACTAATACTAACCTACCAACAAGATTTATTCCATATAAAATTAGATGGTTAAAAAGAAGTTTGCTTAGGTTTAAATCTGATAAACTTTCTCTGTGAGGCAAAATAAAACTACAGGTGGGAGAAGCTTGTAAATCACTAATGTGTATCTTTGGTGTATTATAAATCCATTCCTTTGACATGATTATGACTGGAACAGAAAAATACGACTTTTAAATTATAGTGGTCATTAAAAACAGTGGAAAATTGAAAGATAAAAATTATAGGGACTTGACATATCTCACTTCAAAAGCCTTGCAAAGAGTCATTACAGGCTGGGAGAAAATCCTTTCAACCTCTCTTCCCACCAGCTCTTATGAGAGGTAATTAGACAACAAGCAAATTATTTACAAGTTGTGTGTAAAAAAACAGCTCCCCCCCTTTTCTAAACTGTAAATAGGAAAATGAATTTTGCCCCAACTTGCTTCTTGGATACTTCTATACTCTGCATCATTTCTATGAGTTCTACCACTGCATTATTAAAACTAAGTAGCTTAGACCCAATTTTTTACATACCCTTAAAATTATCCATTGGAAAATTACTTTTGGATGCATGGGACTTGTACAATTTAATGCTTCTGGTTCCACCTAATGGAGACTTTGTCTGCATCATTAAACTCTGTACTTGTATCTTATACTAGCTTTCATTCAAGGACCTAGAGCATTAGACAGAGATTTCATTAAAAGCTAACAGTCCGCTGCGATAGTGAAGGTATCCATTTTACACAGGGAAACTGTGTGATCTTGAGTCCCTTAGCAAGTCAGTGGCAGAGGGGAGAGAGACCAGAGGTCTCCTGCTGTAACCACTTAAAAAGACAGCTGTCTTCTTGGGATACATTGTTGCAGCTGCAGAATGTGTGTACAAAGACATTAACCCAGCTGAAAGTTGGAAGGAAGTTCTGTTTTTGTAGTTGGAAGTGACAGCTTCAATCTTCCTTTTCCCTATCCCCTTTGCCAGCTCCTGGAAAATGGGGTGTGTGTGTGCAGGCAGCTTTTACACCTCTCATTTCACTGAATTTGCAAGTGAAATGTATACTGTAGAGCACTAATTATGACAGGGGCTATAGCAGTTTTGGGCATACTCTAAAGCAAGGGTGTCCAACCTTTTAGTGTGAAGGCCACATTACAATATTTGTATCATTCAAGGGGCTGGGGGGCAAGTTTCAAATGGGCGGGTGCTGCTGCTGCTGCATGTAGCTGGCTGGTGGGGGATGCAAGGGAAGGCAGATTACAGGTTCCAAGGTTTATTTTTGTCGGTGGGTACTGGCAGGGTGGGGAGTTTTGGAGGAGGGACATGTCACTGGTCACATGACTTGTCTCCCCCTTGCCCATAGCTGTCATGCTCTCCCCACTTATGGGGGTGGAGGAGGGTGACTCTGCCCCACCACGAGTTTGACTGTTCTCCTTGGCAGCTGGGGGTGTGGATGAGGATCCACTTCCAACCCTGGTCCCTCCTGCCTAGAGGGTGTTGGCTGGGGGAAGTAGCTTCCCCTCCCTGCCCTGGGCTCGCTGCTGAATGAGTACCCAAATGAACTAGTCAGGAAGGAGGGAACTGGGAGCTCTGGTTTACAGAGCCCCTGCCTCCAGCAGTCAACCTGGTTGGAGAGGGGAGGCTGTTTCTGCTAGCCAGACTTTCACAGGCTGCTGCCATGCAGCATCTGTCAGCTGGGGTTCCTGCAAGGTGTGGTCTCAGATGGTGCTGGACTGGCCTGCATTCCTGCCAAGCTTGGCTGGCATGCAAGGGGAGGGGACCTTGGGCAGAGAGGATAGATTAGCATCCCAAGAGGAGGGGAGTTGCACAAGTTACACAGCATGCAGCTGCAGCAGCAGCATCCTCTCCCAGCCAGAAGTGACTGATCTCCCACACCCATCTTTGCTCCTGAGTGCCAGCTGGTGCAGTGCAGGGTGGTGTATGGGTCTGGAGTGGAGAGGAGGGGCTGCTCCCAGCTGGCATGGGGCTTGAGGGGAGGGGCTGCTCCTCGCGTCCAGCTGGGGGGGGGGGCTGTTGCTGAACCGGGGGGTCAGATAAAAGCCTTTGGTGGACTGCATTCTGGCTCCTGGTCTGTAGGTTGGACAACCCAGCTCTAAGGTATCTAGAATCTTGGAAGAGCTGTTGTAAGCTCTTAGCAACAAGCTTCTTTTTAAAAAAAATATTTTTGCTACTTTGAAAAGATGTGGATTCTACACTGCACAAATCATGATGACTGAAAATGAGAAAATCTTTCTGGATCTGAATCTGATGTCTTCTCTGCCATCCTCGAGTTGGTGTAGTGCGTCTTCATCAGGAGCATGTCCACCAACCTATTGGGCTATGTGGGGAGCAGAGAGCCCATCTCCAGAGTCCCCATTTTTTTGTGGGCTGCCGCCCCACTTCTGCTTCTAGCTGGGAAACTGGGGAAGCCGCCAGGCTTCTCTGTTCCTTGCTCTTAGCCAGAAATAGCCATGTCAGTTTCACAGTTGAGCCCTGTAATTGACAACACTGTCCAGTTGGGACTCAGTCAGCATTCTGGCCTTTGATTGGCTCATTCCCCATGCTGGCCCTGCCTACTTCTTCCTTTTCTTGTTTGCAGTTTGTGTGCTGTGCTGTCAATCAGAGGTTTCATTGGTGGCCAAGGAAATCTGCTTGACAGCATGGCAAGTGAACCACAAACAAGAAAAGGGAAAAGTGGGCGGGGCCTGCATGGGAAATCAGCCAGTCAGTCAAAGGCCAGAATGCTAACTGAGTGAGTACAAGCTCTGTTGCTTATGTGGATGTGGGTACACATAAAACCTGGCGTGCAGATTGAATAGATACTGACACTAAGCGGATGCGGATTGAATAGAACCAGGAACTCAACCTGATGGGAAATATAACTTTATGTGATTGTACATCAATCGTCAGATTGTATTTAGTTTTTTGATTTAAGCATAGAGCTTTATGCCAAGCCTGGTCTGGATGTGAGATGTGATATGTCTAGGGGAGGGAGTTTAGTAGAGCTCACTGGTTGGGGCCCATAGATTTCAGGGTGGTTAAATAGTACCAGTCAACTCAGGATGCTCGAGATATGTGTTTCAGCTTTTTCATGCTCCAAATTTGTGCTCACTGTAACCAACTCCCTATATCTTCTGTGTCTTGAGCTTTTCCCCCAGTGTAGACAAACTAAGCTGTTGTTTATGCTATTGCTTAACTTGAAGCCAACATAAGCTGAATAGGTACAAATAATAGCTTCTGCTGCTTTCTCAGTTTACATTAGGATTTGGCTTGTGAAGATGCAATGGTTTTTGGCCGCCAGTGGTTGTAACTGTGTCAAATTCCATATTGTGGAGAAGGCCTTAACATAAAGTTATGTATATTCCCTCTCACAAGTTGTATTTTTTTAATGGTTCTTACAGCTGCTTTTCATCTTCAGTCTTGGCCAGCTACAAAAGAGTTCTTGCATGTTACACCACCTTCGCTCAGACCAGCTTATGGAGATTTATGGTATGATTTTCAGAAGTGTTGAGTACCCACAGATCCCATTGATGTGATGTTTGTGGGTGCAAGATAGTTTTGAAAATTAAGCCTCTAGAGTCTTTACTACATCACAGAGATCACCGATAGGTAATCTCTACCCTAGCTGTATCCCAGGTTTGCATATCTCTCCCTGTGTGGCTTGCAAGGAATGCAATATCTCTCTAGTAACAACTTGAAGACTATCTATTTCATTCTTCTGCTAAATGATGAGCAAACAGAAACTAAGGATTCCACCAGTCCTCAGTAACAAACAGTTCTTGTGTTGATCAAATATAGGACTCAAGATGTAATTAGTGACCTATTTACCACCACATCACTCATTAATTTTAGGTGAAAGGTTTTTTAATGGACTTCTATTTGCTTATAAGCAACCAATCAAAAATATCCCAAAGTATTAAACATGCACTAAATAAAATAAATTATTATAAGAATACCTGGAAGGCAAAAATTAAATGAACATCAGTTTTGGAGAAATTCTTTTCTCTTTTGCATTGAATATTTCTCTATCAAGATTTTTCCATAGTCTCTGGATAATACCAAATGTGCTTCTTTGTTAAGTGGGGGAAGCAAAAAGAAAGAAAGCTTGTTAGCAGTTGACCCAAAATTTAATTTTAAGATTAATCATGCTCTTGGGACAGTTGTGATATACTTGTACAGAAGGAAGAGATGGAAGATAGAAAAGATCAGTCTCTGTTTGCTTCAGTTACTTGTTGCGGGCAAGGTACATGTATTGGTCCATTAGCCTCTGAATCACAGCTCTGCTCCCTATTTTGGAATGACGTTAGGCTGTTGTTTGGTGTCTTTCCACAAATTGTCACACCAGTGCAGTGTTTAGCCTGCCGTATTGATTACAGCAGTGGTATGAAGGAGCTGAGTCTGTTCCAAGGCTGACAAATTTAGAAATTGCTTAAAAGAAAGAAAAGGTAATGGATCAAATAGAATGCGTTTTAAGATGTGCTAGAAAGGGGTAATGAGAACGATAAAGCTTACGAGTCCTGGTGATGAGGCCTAGTCCCTTGCTTAGTCTCTGGTTCTCTTATAGGCTGTTTATGGCCAATATGTTTTGAGATGTTTATGGCCCTCAATATAGTAAGCACTTTTCTTCATCGTCATAGTCCATCAATATCGACCAATGTAGATGAAGATCTATTTTTCTGTTTTGTACTATTGTTTTTCAGACTAAGGAAATCCTCTTCTTTTTCTCTCTTCGTGAGTTTCATCAGCATCTGCAGAATCTAAGGGCTTTTTTGTTTTAATTTAGAAATAAAGTTTTTGTCTTCTGTAGTTGTGAAGAAAACCTTCTAAATAGGAACTGAGTGCAGATCAGTGCCGCATCTGCTGCAGCCAGAGAACCTGAAACAGTACCTGCTGTAAAACATGTGAACTCAATTTTTCTCAGCGCCCCCCCCCCCCCAGCACTTTACCTCAGAGTGTTATACTGCCTCTGCATGATAATTTAATTAATTATCTTAATAATCGACTCTATAGTCAGGAAGGGAGAAGGACATGAGCTGATCTCTTCACATTCCAGGTGACATGAGACCATAAAATCCATTAGATTTTCAGAGAACCAGAGTGAATATTCAAGTGTGAGTAAAATGAAATATGTTTGCTATTTCTGCCATTTACAGATGCTTTATTTATACAACTAAATAACAGATTGGGTGCTTGAAGGAAAAGTGCTCCCTGTTTGTTGCTTTGCTGAGTATATTTCAACACATTTAATTACAGTCAACTTGAACAGCAAGCTGCTATGTATATTATATGTACCTGCTAAGCAGCAAATTTAAGAGGGATAGCCGTGTTAGTCTATTGCAGAGAAACAGAGTCCTGTGGCACTTTTAAAGACTAATAGATTTATTTATCACATGAACTTTCGTGGGAGAAAATCCCACTTCGTCAGATGCTTTGAAGATGGGAAACTTACAGAATGGGAGGAAATTAAATGCAGGTTAGTGTATGACATAGGATCAGGTCAGGCTGTAACAGCAAATCAAAATAGATGTTAGGATTGAAACACTGGGGAACAGCTTATAGAGAAAGGTGAAGTCAAATCACCTGTTGTAATGAGGAAAAAATCCGTCATCACTGACAACTGAGTTGAATTACTTCCCTGCATTTAATTTCCTCTCAATTCTGTAAATTTCCCATCTTCAAAGCATCTGACGAAGTGGGATTTTCTCTCACGAAGGCTCATGCGATAAATAAATCTGTTAGTCTTTAAAAGTGCCACAGGACTCTGTTTCTCTGCTAAGCAGCAGGTCTCTTGAGTATCAGTAATGGAGGGTATAGGGAAGGGAAAGACGCTGTACCAAATATCATCATTGAAACTCTGCCTTAGTGTAGCCAAACTTTTTAGCAACATCTGCACTTTGTGAATATTTGCTATTCTGACTGCAGCTACTGCAGAATGTTCTTTACCATGTTCTTTTGGTAAAATGCTATTGATGGACTACAATAAATAAGAGCTTTTGATGTATGGGGAATGTTGAGGCAAGATAGCAACAAACTGATTACAAGACAATGGACCTTGAAGGATATTGCTGCTATGAAGTTTTAAATGTGCAATTCATTATTCATTCTAAAGATGCAGCTGATGTGAAGAACATTGGCATAATGGTCCTCACTTGTATACTGTTTTCTCTCTCTTCCTGCATCCACTTTGATACTAGATATGCCACTGTTGAGCTATCATAGGATACTATAGTACCGTGATTTTCAACCACTGTGCTGCGGCTCGCTGATATGACGTGAGAACTGCCTAAGTGTACCTTGAAAATTTGTACAAAGGTAATGAAAATCAATGTAAAACATTGTTTCATTTTAAACAATATTCTATCCATCCAAAATTACAACTCATAAAACTCGTGAAAATTAATCATCAAATTAAAAGCGAAGTATCTGTCTTTTGATTGCAAAATGTGAACGTTCTAAACTCAGGTGGCCAAAGGGAAAATTGAGATGACGTATTTTTTTCCAGTGGATTTGAAACATTAATGCATTTGATCCTTCTTTAGTCTGTTGTGTGCACTGTGTTGCAAACCTCTCTAGTAAGTCCGTAACCATAGTAAATGTGATGTTTGTGAGCAGTCAATTCAGCTGAAAAAAGTGTATGTGCCGTGGATTTGTTTGTCACATTGAAGTGTGCTGTGCTACTGAAAAGGATGGGAACCACTGCTGTAGTAAATGCTTTTCTGAAATAAAAAATAAGGTAATGCAACAGCCCAGCATCATCTGTTCTGTTAAATCATTTCCCTTTTATCACCCTTCAGAACTAGCTGCATGTATTTTCCTTGCGGTTTCTTCCTATGGCATCCTCATCATGTATGGATCTTCTTTCCTTTCCAACCTAGAAAGGTAACCCAATGATTTGTCCACTCATGTATTAGGTTCAGAACTGCAGTCCTCTTTGAGCTGCAGTAATACTCAGCAGGACTGACTGTGGCTCTTCCCTTTGGGAGATGTGACCAGTGATGAATACAGTGACCCCAAACAGCCTTATTAACAAAAGGAAAACAGCATAATCACTTCCTGAATGAAATATTAAGAGAAATAACCCCACATTGAATAATAAAAATGTGCATGTCAGCATGTAGCTTAAATTGTTAGTAATATTAAATTCTAAGGCAGGTTGGGCATTTTGGACAAGTTCTCTTTCCAATTTAGAGCAAAAAAAGATTTATTTTAAAAAAATGTCCTATGGAAAGGAAATTCTGAAAATATTTAATTTGCAGAAAAATCAAAATATTTTGGTTTTATTTTCTTCCGCCGCTGAATGAAATAGAGCAGCCGGCTGCTTCTGGCTCTCAGGAATTCCCCAGGCTTCAGGTATCTGAGGAGTCCCCTGCTATGGAGCATCAAGCCTAAAAGCTCTGAGGATCCCATCTCAAGTTGTGACTTTCAAAGCCACCATCCTTTGTGCTGTGTAGACTAGAGCCTAGTCCATACTGCGGGGCTAAGTCAATGGGAGATGTGCAATCTATGTGTGGCAGAATGCGTATCTCCCGTGAACTTAGTTACTCTCACCATGGTGTCTTTACTCAGCTGCCTTGACTTGAAGGGTTCTCCTGGCAATGCAGCATTACTTCACCTGGGGGGTGGGGGGGGGGGGTAGGGAGGGGGATGGAGTTACTAAGTCAATGGGAGAGTGCTTCTGGGATCGATTGAGTGGGTCTACACGGGCTACTCAATCGATTCTGCTGTATTAATCCATGGGGATTGATAAAGCATTTTCAGTATAGACAAGTCCTAGATCTTAACAGCCCCATCCAGAGTTTCCAGGCTCCCAGCTCTGTAGTGGGGAGCCTGGAAACTCTGAAGTTTCCCGTGGTCCAGCAGGTGCGGTGGTAGAAAATCAAGCAGATCTCGCTGTCAAAGCACTGTCTGTATTTCATATAGTTTGTTGAAATCAAAATAAAATGCTTTGAATTCAGATGAAAAAATTGTTTTGTTGAGAAAAGTTATGCTAATCAGCTCTAGTTGTGAATCTTAATTGGAAGCCATTTAATTTAGATGTAATTGTGGAGTTCTTCAGTTCTCCTGAGTATGGGGAGGCCAGGAAAGCTCTGAGACAGAACTTGTTGCTCCTTATCCTCTCCTAGCTTTACATTTTCTATACTTAACTGAAGTTAACCAGAGCTGAAAAAATATAAATGAAGAGACACTCGCCAACTTGGCCAGGAGCAGAAATATTCCAGAAATAGAAAAAAGATGATTAGAGAGAGAACTGAACTCCACTCAGTAAAAGCAGCAGTAACAGCCAGCACCCAATTGAAATTTAAATCTAGTTATACTATAAATAATACAGAGCATCTGCATATTGCTGCTGATTTGCATTTGTATGCTTTGTGACATGAGATGATTGTGCAGTTACAATAGTGTAACTATTTGGCCTTGTAAAACAGACAGGGTAGAGTTAATTTCTGGGTAGTATCATGAATGTTTGAAGTGTTGTCTAGATTTGTTTGCCTTTTGACCTTGTTCATTTGCAAACAAATATGATTTTGTTGAACTGTGACACCATCAGCATCAGAATTTGCACCCGTGTGGTAACACTTAACTATAACTGCTACCTGATGGGTCCTGATATTCTATTCAGTGTAGATAGACATCTGTGGTTGTGCACATGGAATTCAGTTGGGGTCTATCTGGGCCCATGTGGGCCTGCAAGATCAGAGCCTTGGATTCTAAATTCTCAAGAACAGGGAGAATAGTTTTCATTTTATATGGCACTGAACACATTGAGGCCTTGTTAAGACCTCAAAAATACTACGGTAATACAACTGTATGGCCCTGAAATATTAGAGTAAAAGTTTTTTTGTGCTTTATATAGTTAATTTTGCTATGTGTGTGGATCTTTCACTCAACATAGCCAAGGAATTATTTTTCAAACAAATGGATTGTAAAAAAGAGCCCACAAATATTTGTCACAGGGATGCAAAAAATTGGTTACATTTGCTTCGGTAGAGTATTTTTAATTTGCTATTAAAATACATTTTTAGTAGCCCTTTTACTCTAAATATTATGTAGGGGGAATAAAGGAGGATAAAGAATGGCAAATATTTTTCTGTGGGTCGTTTTAAGTAAAGAATGTTAGAAATTCTTAGCCAGTGCTTTTTAAAAAGGGAGCAATCTATGCATGCCAGTGATTCTGATTACAGTAATCTTCAATAAGGTTCATCATGCTGATTGAACTTTAATACTTGCACTTACATGGGAATTTCCATTAGAAGGTGACTTCCTGACTAATTTGCTATATCCTTTGGAGCTTTCTCAGGACATTTATGTTCATTTTACTTACTGGTTTAAACAACTGTGATCCTATTATCCACCCTCCCCCTCCCCCCCCCCCTTTTTAATAAAGGTGTTTCACACTTAAGATGTTAATTTGTGATGAACAAGGCAAGTCCAGGGCCTTATTAATATTCTTAGTAGAAGAACATGAATACCCATAAATCTGATAACCAAATAGCTTGTGATATATTCCCAACCAACTGCACTTTTCATACAGTCAATTTTCAGATCTCTATATAAAAACTGCAGTTCTGCTGGCAATCGCAAATGAAACAAATATAAGATGTGGCTTAGAAATTTTAAAATGAAAATGGGATGAAAGTAAAGAACAAGCAATATACACATAAAAATCCATTTAAATAAATCGCCCAATGCTTTGATTTTTAAAAAAGTCACCATTTTATCCTTTCTTCTAAAACACCGTATAGACATTATTCCTGTTCTTAGAATTCATTAGTTTTATTTGTTAGTTTATTCATTAGTTAGCCCATTTGAAAGTATGGAATAGATTATCAAATTAAATAGCCCTGTTTAAGAACAAACATTCATTTTGAGATCAAGATGCAAGGTTTATATTTATGGCATAAATTATAAAGAAGTTAACTTTAAGTGACTACACAGTAATTATGCACATCGACCTTGTGAGAAGCAAATGTTTACTACATCAGCATCCTCTTCAAAAGGCATCATTAATATGTAGGTGTAACGTTAATACTCCAATTAGGATGCTTTTGCATGTAGTTGTATAGAGTGATATGTGAGCTAGACTGATGGTGTCTCCTTTTCTTCCACATTAATATCTGTGAGAAGATTAGGGCAACAAAATGACAGTTGAAATTCAATATTGATCAATGTAAAGTAAGGCATATTGGAAAACATAACATAAATCATGGATTCTCAATTATCTGTTACCTCTCAAAAAAGCAATATTGGTGTCATCATGGATAGTTCTTTTAAAAACATTAGAACATAAGAACATAAGAACATAAGAAAGGCCGTACTGGGTCAGACCAGAGGTCCATCTAGCCCAGTATCTGTCTACCAACAGTGGCCAGTGCCCAGGTGCCCCAGAGGGAGTGAACCTAACAGGCAATGATCAAGTGATCACTCTCCTGCCATCCGTCTCCATCCTCTGATAAACAGAGGCTAGGGACACCATTCTTAACCCCTTTCTGGCTAATAGCCATTTATGGACTTAGCCACCATGAACTTATCCAGTTCCCTTTTAAATATTGTTATAGTCCCAGCCTTCACAACCTCCTCAGGTAAGGAGTTCCACAACATTCATCTAATATGCAATGGCAGTCCAAAAAAAAAAAAAGCTAACTAGAATGTTGGGAGTCATTAGGAAAGAGAGATAAGAAGACAGGAAATACCATAATGCTTTTATATAAATTTATGGCATAAAGCCACACCCAGATCTGGTCATCCCATCAAAACGGTATATTGGAATTGGACAAGGTACAGAAAAGGGCAATTAAAATGATTAGGGGTTTTGAACAGCTTTCATATAGGGAGAGATTAATAGAACTGGGACTTTTGAGTTTGGAACAGAGACAAGGAAGGGAGGATATGACAGTCTATAAAATCATGACTGGTGTGGAGGAAGTAAATAAGTATTATTTACTCCTTCACACAACACAAGAACTAGGTCACTAAATAAAATAAATAGGCAGCAAGTTTAAAACAAACAAAAGAAAATATTTCTTTACACACCCCATAGTTTTACCTGTGGAACTCTTTGCTAGAGGATATTATGAAGGCTAAGACTATAACAGAGTTCAACAAAGAACTAGATAAGTCGGCAAAGGAGAGGTCCATCAATTGCTGTTAGTCAGGATGGGCGGAGATGCAATCCATGCTCTGAAGTGTCCCTAGCCTCTGTTTGCCAGAAACTGAGAATGGGTGATGGGGTGGATCACTTGATTATCGATTGTGCTCATTCCCTCTGAGGCACCTGGCATTGGCCATTGTCAGAAGACAGGATACTGGGCTGGATGGGTCGTTTGTCTGATCTAGCATGAGTGTTCTTAAGGAGAAGTCTGAATATTTATAGGAGTTGAAGAGAGAATCTGTTGAGATGACTTGTAAGTTGTGATGTAGTTTGGCTGTTACTGATAAAGCATGATGAGCAAGCTGTATTATGCCCTTAAGAAGTAGGAGATGGAGTTGTTGTTGCTCTCTCTCTTTTTGGATGCTTGCCCCTTTTTAAGCTGCAAAGCTTAATGTGATTGGGGCAACCAGGACTGGAGAGAGGGAATAGCTCTCTTTTGGTGTATGCCCAAATACGATCTAGTCTGGGTGAAATGGAAATACTTTTTGATTACAGTAAAAATTGTTTGGTTATCTGGATCAGTTTTTTGATCATCACCTGGTGTAATTCATGGCTCAGTGAGTGAGTGCAGAGAGGATGTTAAAAATGTTTTTATAAGGCACTGACGACTATCTCATGCTGCACACAGAGGCAGCTGTCATTGGGCTACAGCGCATATGTATGTTTTCTGTTTCCTGTGTTAGTAACATTGAGCACTAATCTTACACAGGCCTCATCTTCACTGCTTTAAAAAATTCTTTTATCTTGGGGTAACTAATATGCCTGGGCAATCTTGAGGTAAAAAACCAGTGAAGGTCAGGCACTGTAGTTTTACCACACATAAAAGCTGTTGAGGTCAAATCCTGGAGGAGAAAGAGGCTGGTTATCTTGAGCATGCCTTTTTTAATGGAGAAGGCAAAGTTTAGTCCTGTGTGTGTGTCCAGAGAAGGGTCAATATTAAAAAGGTAGTGTCATGCTAGCAGCCTTTGTTGGATCAGGCTAGGAGTACAATTCCTACATACAGAGCTTTAGAGAAAACACTGTGTAGCAGTTGCTTGCTTCCTTCCTCTTCCTCCAGCCAGCCGTCTTAACAGAACTCTGAGAGTACCTCCTGATGGCTTCAGTTGTGCTGTTAAGATGTCACAATGACAGCAGCCATAGACTTTATAAAATACCAAAAAAAAAAAAAAAAAAATCCACCCACAAAGATGCACTAATCCAGTGGTTTTTCAAACTTTTTTCCTCAGGACCCAGTTGAAAAAAATCATTTATGCCCATGACCCAACAATTGCATCCTTGAGCAGTCCAGTCTTGGGGCGGTGGCAGCAGGAGATGCCATGACCTAGTACCTGAGGTCCCGACCCTAAGTTTGAACAGTACTGCACTAATCTGTATATTCATTCAACACTTAGCAAGTCGTCCGTTGGCAGCTTAGAAGTGATTTAGTCTTTTGAACGTAATGTACTGCTCTTTGCCTCCTACTGTAGCATCTTTGTAATAATTCCCACCTGTTCCAACAACTTTAAGTTTACTGCTGTATAAAACTTCAGCTTTGCTTTGAAGTCTGTGACACTGGAAGTTTTGGCTCTAGTCCCCTGTCACCTGATGCAAACTTTAGGTTTCCCATTTCTACTATTTGCATCCAGTTTACCTCACCGCTTGTCCTAGCATCAGCTTTTGGGGAAGAGATAGAGAACATCTGTTGCACAGCTGACAAGTGTTCTTTCTCCCCCCTTCTCTCTTGCTGCTTACTGTCAGCACTTCAGAGTTGAGCTGGGATTCCCTTTGTTAGTCTATGAGTAGATCAGGGGCAGGTCACTATCTTGATGGTGAGTCTTCATTGCAGTCCAGCTTGCACTTAAACCCACTTCTGCCATGTAAGTTTAATTCACACATTTAGTTTCATTGGTAGCAGTATATGCAGTTTACTGTGATCCAGCTTATCCCATAATAAAGGACAGGTGGCAGCCTAGGCAGACAATGATTTACTGTCCCTCAACCTTGTGATAGTACAGAGAAGTCCCTTGAATCTGGATAGATGGTTATGATGTCCTGATCAAATTGATTAGTTTGCTGACCTTATTTGAATTGTTGGGCAAAGCGCAACTCTGTTTCAGTCCCAATGTTATGTTCTAATTTTTCATGTAATATGACTTCTTAGTTCTTGGACCCAGCCCATTACCATTTCTCAACCTTTGGGGTCAACCCTAGTTGATCAACCACTGAGCAGTTCACCCACCTGCTGCTGAACAATTTCCTCTTTTCTTTTGCTCTGGAGCTGAGCCCATCCTCTGAGCAGTTGGCTGCTCTCCAGCTGGTCTCTCCTTGCCTTCTGGAGAGTAGCTGAATTGCCAGACTGCTGCCCTCCACATAGCTAAGCAGCTGCTCTGGAGTCCCATCCCTGCCTTCTTGCAAGGCTAGGAACAAAGTGGGCTTTGTAGGCGAAGAGGCCCTGCTTCAGTCTCTCCCACAGGGATCCCTACAACATTGAGTTCTAATGAAGCATTTTTAATTATGGAAGAGGGGAAAGGACAGAGTTCAGTCCAGCACAGCGGAAGGGACAGGGCAAGGAAAGAAACACTTGGCATTATAATGGACTTGGGAGGGTGGGGAAGAAATGTTTCCATCAGCTGTGGATTTGTTATGTAGATCAGAGGGTGTATATATATTAAAAGCATTCTCAGGTTGATGTTCCCAGGTTTCAAAAAAAAAAAAAAAAAAATCCTTGCTCTTGGCTGCAATGTTTAGTGGGTATATAAAAGACCATATAAATCTAGAAACAGTATTTCAGTGGCCCCTGACTCATAACTAAAACAGTGTTGACAAGATGAAGATAGAAAATGTGTGTACTTACAATGCAGTTCTCAGGATGAGAGGTGTTTGCACTAGTGCAAAAATAATACCATATAAATGGCAACCACTGTGGCAGCAACAGCAGTTTCTAAAGGGCTATGGCTTTTTAAGTTCCTCCTTTAAAGTAATTGAAATGTTTAATTTAATCAAATGTTGTATGAATTCATGATGATGATATCAGTCAATCTATATTGCAATAAGGTTTCTTTTTTTCCATTGCATCAAGAGCATATGGATATGCTATGACTTCAGTGTACCATGAGTGACTGACCTTTCTTTTTAAAGGCATTGCTAAATTTAAATGTAACATGAGTTTGCACGACATATATTCGTATGTTTGTTTAAAACATATTCATTGGGTACCGAAAAAGATCAAGCATTTGTTTGAATAGAAGCGCAAATAGTTATGTTCCATATTCCTAGTACAGGTATCCGTCACTTATCTATTAATATAATACTTCTATAAAATGGAACAGTGTTCAGTTACGGTTTAACAATACTTTAATATAAATAGTATTGTAGTCTTTGGAATTCTTCTCCCTTCCTTCTCTTCTCTTTCACCCCCAGAGAGAGTAAAAGAGAGAGAGCATGCACCCATTCATGTTTTCCTGGAGTCTTGATCATTTGATGAGGCTTTCTGTAAGAATTGTGTCGCTGACTCACTGATTCAGACGAGATCAGGTTTGTGTTGGGTATTGCTTGTAATTTTGCTATGTACAATAAAGGCATTCACACTTCAAAATGCATCTCTGGTAGGAAAATTCTGTCCCCTTGCCTGGGTACCCGGTGCCAAAAAGAAAGTGATTGTTCTTCCTCCCTTTTGGAGAATAGGGAGAAGATGGCTTGCTCCCCTTCCTACTGTCTTGATCTTACCCTTACCACAGTAGTCACCTTTATAAAGTCACAATACATACTGGTCTGAAAACATATGTACTTTGCAAGTATAGCGGACATGATAAACATGAGTGTGCCAAATTCAAACCCCATGGTGTGTATAAATGTATGGGCATGTCCTACAGTTGTGAATGAATGTAGCTGTTGGGGCTTTGTGAGAACAGCCAGAATGGTGGAGGTTGCATATACAATAGCTAGCTGAGGTCAGCAGATGCTTATGCCAGATCTTGCTCAACTTGAGATGACTGGAGTGTGGCCCTGTTGGACATAAATTTTCCCATTGATAATAAAAATTTTAAAGGATTAAAGAAAAATATATTTTTGATGTACTCTTTTCACTGAAACTAATAAGGTAAACTGCATAAGTGGGACCTAATTTATCCAAACAGAAAGGGGGATGTACTTAATGTAATTAGAGGGCTATTGAATTTGTTCCATCTGCTGCCATATCTCATATGTTTTTGGTTAGGGCCTTGTCCTGTATTGTCCACATAAGCAAACCATATTGGAGCACTATGCTTAAAGTCACAGTGCAGTACATGTGTTTATATAAATGTTAAGAGCCTCATAAAGATCAATGGTGGTGGTAAAATTTATGTACTAATTAAATTAATCTACACACACACACAAAAGAAAAACAGTGACATTTGGTGGTGAGCTGTGAGATGGACCTTTGTTTAAAAGATTTACGTGCTCTGAATTTTCCTCCCATTCTGTAAGTTCCCCATCTTCAAGCATCTGACGAAGTGGGATTTTCTCCCATGAAAGCTCATGAGATAAAGAAATTTGTTCGTCTTTAAAAGTGCCATGGGACTCTTTTTTTTTTTTTGAGCTATCTCTGTAGTTCTTCATAGGCGTGTTACTTCTACAGGAGGCTAAATTGACATCAGAGTTCAGTTCAGCACTATAATAGAAAGCTACTTCTGTGAAGTCAGCAGTATGATTAGCAGCCTTTCCTAGGGATTTGTGAGACAATTCTTGGCTGTGCAGTCTGTGCGTGGCCTTTTTCTGTTCTTGTTTTGGGTGAGCCATGGGGACTCAGTCTAACTAGAGTTGTGATGGTCAATGGCTCAGTACAGTGCTCTATGCACAACTGTTACCCTGGTGACATCTTTGTTAGTTTGTCTAGAAATGACAAGGAAAAATATCTTCATCTTGTCTTCAGTCTAATTTTGTAGATCTCTGTTGCCAGTGCCAACAGTCTTGTTGGGTCAGTGTTCATGTTACTGAGGCATCCACGAATAAGCTTGCAGAATCTTTAAGGTGCAGCAAGAAATATCTAATGTATAGTGTCTTCAGGCACATCCACACAGTGAAAGCCATGCACAGACCAGCCTGCCTGAACTATCTTGTTACCCATGCTAGCTAGATTCAGTTGCACTGCAGGTAGTACAAGCCTGGCATAGATACTGGGGGCATGTTTAACTTTCTAGCCCATTCTGAAGTCCACACTGCACTTTGCTACCTAGATGCACACTTGTTTGGGTAGGCCAGCTCGTACGCAGCTTCTACTTACAGATAGCAGCCCAGAATAAATAGAACACTTACATAATTAAATGCCACTACATTGATTTTTAGACATTTTTATTAACTGTTAGTTATGTATCATTGTAAATCATCATAACACCTTTTACAAACCTAGGTTAAGATAAGCCTTTCCCCAAAGATGACACAAACTAAAATGGACAAGACAAGATGTCAGTCAGTGATTCAGGGTAGGGTAGATTATGGAGAGATTTTTGGCAGGGGCGGGGGAGAAGGCATTAGTGCTATTTCTGGCCTTTAAGGAGACTTTGCAAAGTCTTGCCAGACAAGAAATCTCAGATATTTTCAGGCATAAGAAGAAACGTGACAAATACAAAGCTGGAAGTGCAAATAGGAACAAGCAAGCAGTAAAATAAGAGTTGGGGGGAAGATGTGTTGTAAAGGGCTCTGGGGTAAAGGGATGTGTCAATTCTGCTTCCTGTGATGAAGTACCTAGCATGATTCCAGGTGCTCAAAAAATCAATATAGGATGGGAGGACGCTAAATCGGAGATGTAGACAGAAGTGAGATTGGACTTTGAAGGCGGGGGAGGAGTGTCACTGGGCATGGGCTCTGAATGTTTGGCACAGTGCACCAAGCTGCAGCACCATCAGCCTGCTTAGGTAGACTGATCTGCTCAGCCCTGTGTGCCAGGGAGCTTGGGCGGGGCCTTTTAAAATCTCTCATCCTGCCCAGACGCATGGCCCAGGGTGAGAGACCTAGAACATACCCTGTTTTGAAATTAATAAGTAATCCACCCAAAACATCTCTTTATGACAATCTAAGTTATCATAACTAGTATAATAAGATGTGGTAGGCATGCTGAATGGTGAAAACCTAATTTTACTAACCAGTTGATCCAGATTGTTCAGACATATTCCCAGCATCATGCAACTCATTGCCTTCTGAGAAACATTTTTCAAAATGTTGTTTTATTCTGACAACCAGACTGTAGCAGGGTGCTGCTGGGCTAGTGCCTGGTGCTGGTCCCTATTAGGGGGGGAAAGGGAGCAAGCTGAGCAGGCTGGATAACCACTGGGATGAGGAACAGCTGTGGGAGCTGGGTGGCCTATAAAAGTTCCTTGGAAAAAGAAGCTGGGGAGGAGCAAGGGCCTGTAGTCAGAGAAGGAAAAGCTCCAGGGAGCAAAGGGTGAGAACCCTTCTGCCTCTGGGCATGAGCTGTAAGACCCCAGTAGTTGTGTGGACTTTTGTCTATAGACCGTGGTAGGCAACCCACTATGAATAAAGTACACGGGTGAAGCACAAGAGTGGTTTCAATATGGTTTGTGGGGGCTACAGGCCTGAATAGTAAAGGGGCCAAATGCAAATGCCTACACAAGCCTTGCATCTCTTTGCACTGTTTACATTTGGCATGCATTGCTTTTTTTTAACTTGGAAATGCAGCAGTTTCTTGGAAATTATTGTCAAATAGGGTCTTTTTAATGATCTGAAGCCATAGTAGCCTTTTTTTTCTCCAGTTCCCAGGTGTTGAAATCAGCCCTAAAGGCTGTGGTCTAAGAATGTTGTCCCTTCTTTCCATAATATCCTGCCTTGACCCCAGTGTTGCATGCTCTGCTCCTTCTCCCTTGTTTATGGAACAGCCCCCAGAAAAATGGGAGAACTAACAACAATCCAGGATTTCTGCTCATGTAACCCCCATGCCTTTTGCACTGCGGCACTTTATTTGTTGAGAAACAGAGGGGGGCAGTTGAGAAACTAATGGATTTCTGTTTCTATGTCTTTGTATACATGCAAGGAGACTGCAAGGCCATTTACTTGAAGTGTCCAGAACCATCCAAAAGCAAGGGCTGATGGTTACTGGACAGCTAAGTTCCCCCCTCGCCCTCCTCCCGCCATGAGTTGGAGTGTATGCTTCCATAGTGGATGGTGTCATAAGAACTGAGCCAATCAAAGCTCATGTAGGAAGAAGCTATAAAATAGGAGTCCAAGACCACCCTGTGGATTCAATAGATGGTCCTGATAAATAATGGGGTCTTCTGGAACCAACATCTATGATTACTGCCAGTTTTCTGCACCCAGTATACAACCCCTGGTTCGCCAACATGATCAAGCTCTTAATATAGTATATGACCCCTTAACACTCTAGCTTGGGCTGTCTCTCTCAGTGCCTTGCTAGCGACAAGCAGCACACTCCTCCGGGCACTGTTAAAATCCAGCTCAACAGCATGCAGAGTCCTACACCCAGTGAGGTTGTATGAATGTTTACCAGTGTTGCTTCTCCCCCTATGATTCTGTGAGCAAGATCTCTTACACAGATATCTACAGACAGAGCGACACCAGCTGAGTCCCATGAGTACTTTCCCTAGTCACTCATGAACCAGCAGTAGAGAGGTACCGGCCAATGTCCTCCAGAACTGTTCTGTCTTGTACAGCTCAGAAGCCTGGCTGCTGTAAATTCATTGTTCAGTTCACCACTTCATCAAAGGAAAGAAGACATGTACCAGTCTTTTTAACTTGAGCAGATTTCCCAGTCACTTCAATCAAAACAACCAACCAAAACTCTTTTAGGCAAAATATATCGCAGATAAATTAACTACAGAAAGAGTGATTATACATGATAGGCATAAAAGATCAGAGTTGGTTACTTGAGAAATAAAAGTAAAATCACAGTTTATAAACTAAACAGGATTTGAATCAAGCAGTGTTTCATCCTTAGAGTACAAACAGGTCACGGATCTTAAGTACTCAGACTGAAATGCCTCTCCTGCCCGGGACCACTTCAAAGTCCTTTATTCTCCATATGTCCAGGTGTTGGGTTGTGAGTGGAGTGAAGCCAAGTGATGTCATTTCTCTCTTTTGTAGCTTCTTCTAGCTTGCTGGAAAGAACTCTGGCTAGGATGCGGTGGACTGTCCCCATTGGTCAAGCAGTGTTCCATTGTATACGTGCTCTCTCTGTGAAGTCTTTGTTGATAATAGATTCTTTCCTTGTTGGGTGATGGTGAGCCATTAATGTTGTCTGGCTATCCATTGTTACGCCTAAAAGGCTGGCTGTGGATGGTTCCCACCTCACAACACATTTTAGTAACATATATAGCAATACTTCACATACAGTCCAAAAAGATATTGATGTTTCAGATCATCTTTTAAAAATACCTCAAGGCATATTTTGTACAAAACACATAATTATATGACAGCGGTGAATATGGGGTTCTAGGGTGCTGTTTTTCAGAGTGTCGCAATGATCTATTTTAGCAAATTTAGGAAACTTAACATCTGAAGTTAGATATTTTTCCCGATTCTTTCTTTGTATAGAAAATAGTCTTTCATTCCATGTGTGTGTTAGAGGCTTATGGATTCAGCAGACTTATTTTTTATTTAAATGTTATAAGAGATGATAAATTCAGGCCTTTACGTATTTTGTAACAAATTCAGATTTAATTTTAAACAAATTTGTTTTTTAAAGGAAATACTTCTTATAATTAAACTAATGCAGTAAAAATCCCAGTTAAATAAAATCATATGTCCTGTCCCTCCTTTCCCTCCCACCAAATAATTTTATTTTTATCCATCCTGGTTTGAATGGGTGTTTGCACAACGCTTTTCACCAGCTGTGTAGAAATCTGTTTATACTCCAACACTTTTAATTAATATAGTTTGTGCATGTGAATGATCCTCCTGCCTCATTCTGACAGAGTAAGTAGTGTGTTTTAATGGTGTTATCCCATGACACAATCCTACAGTAAAACAGTGATTAAATCAGCATTAGCATACTGTACTTTACATACTAGTTATAAATGCACATCTAAATGAAGTGTGGGTTGGCATTGGCTCCTCTCCTACCCTACCTTCTGTATATTTGCCAGCTGGAAAATGGAGAGTCTACCTAATAAAAATATGAGTAATTTTGCAACTGTGCTCTCATAACATCATCTTTATTCAAAGTCCAGCACAGTAGTGCTAAGTGTGAATAAGATCAGCGGCCCTGAGCTGTAATGGTTACCAACCACATGGCTTCTTGAACTGTAGAGTTTTGTGGCACTATAACACTTTGTTTGGAGTATGGAGATGAACAAATAATATAGTTGTACTAACTGAGTAGATAATAAATTGCATCAAGCAGAGTATAATGCAATCAATTTATGCTTATTAGTCTATTTACTGCTATTTAGTGTACTGATAATGTGCCCCATTACATTATTTTCAGGGCTGCCTTTGAAAATGTTCTACCAAGAATACTCTCCATTGATCTTTTGCCTACATAGATTAAAACAAATATTTGTTTGGTTTTTTTTCCAGGAAAAATCATAAAATCCACTTATTCCAGTGAAAATGGCCTTTAGCAATCTGACATCAAGAGCTGCACTGCTTTATGATGAATGGATTAAACATGCTGGTAAGTCATTAAATCTGAATGTTGCTACTAACTTTAAGGCTTTTCAATAGATACAGAGTTGTGTTGAGCATAATTTGGAATTGCAAACTTAAAATAGCATTGTCATACTCTAATTACACCTAAATGTTCTCATTTTTAATTATGGAGTAGTGTAATGTTACACAGACTTTAGAGCTGTAACTTTTGGAATTACAAAAATTAATTTGCTAAAGAGTTAAAATTTCAGGCACTACATACACAGAGAATGGCATCAGGATTGCATTTGCGTTTTGCAATTTGTTCTGAGACGGTCTAAAACTAATTCTATTTAATTATAAATGGAGTTAAATTTTATTAGTTACCTAAATTATTCTTTTGCAAAGCAATGCGTTTTCTCTTTCTGATACTAAAGTAGCAAGTGAAAGAAAGTGTGAACCTTGATAATTTAACACTGTATCTTGCAAATTCCTGTAAGTGATTCACAGTATCAAGTTCCTGTTTTGAAAGGGAATATTTATGCTTTCACAAGGTTCAGGTAATAAGTATATAAATCATTCAGTGGTTTAACACAAATATTTTATAGTGCTGTAGATCTGCTTAGTGCCTGTTAAAAACTTGCACATGTTTAGTGGGTTCTGGCTTTTCATAATTGTGTAGCTATGGAATTATATGCAGTCAATGGAAAATACCATTTGATGGTAGAACATGTATTGCCTTGAACTAGGCAATTCTGGTGAAATCTCTGAACAGAAACTCAGTGTAAACAGGGGTGGCTGAGAGATGCTATACCTCTGGGATGGGGTGAATGAGTCCAGACTCATACCATAGCTGAAAACTTTCCCTATCATCAGTGGGAATTGGACACAGCCAGTGCCAGGGGAAGTTGAAAGTGAATGGAGATGCTAGCCCAGAGGATAGCTCGATGAACCAGGGAAGGAGGATGAGTCTCTGGAAGCAGGTGATCAAGATGAGAATGAGGAATTAAGCCAATGCAGGCAGAGCAGCTGTAAGACTATAGACCTGGAACAGGAGAAACTTCATCTGGAGCTAGGGATGTCAGAGAGTGAGTGCTGCTTCAGCCTAAAAATACACCACGATGCTGCACCAGGGGAACCTAATAGTCTGGTAAACTAATATGGAAGCTTCTCATCTAATACTCTGACTCTAGGCTGTCCCTCCAGTTTTAAGATGGTGGACTTGTGAAGGATTTCCGATGGCTTAGTGGAGATTTCTAATTCTCCTTTGAGTAGTAACATTTTAAGAATATATATAATTTGTAAAGTTCTAAATGAAATTTAAACCTGCTTTATTTGTAAGTAATGCAAATAAAACACTTGAATTAAAACTTGAGCCAACTTGAGTTGATTGTGTGGGTTCCAGAAAGAAATGGCAGAGGCAGGGTCTCCATGCTAGTGTGTTATGCTGTCTTAGGGTTTTGTTCTGCTGCCCATCACTATAATAGGGGCACAGTAAGTGTTGTTTGATCTCCAGGGGAAGTTCAAAGTGCTAGTTTTGACCTATAAAAACTCTATGTAGTTGGATTTTGAATCAATTACTGAAAAGCCACTTCTGTTTTTGTGCAATATCATAGCAGTTATGATCAGATGAGTGCTCAAGATAACAGCCCCTTGATAAAAATGGAATGATTCTGATGGCAAAGTACTCTTGCTGAAATGTCCTTCACTTTCACCCCTTAGCCTTCTGGAGCTTGGCTATGTTGTCTTGCATCATGCTGTGATGATGACATTTTGTTCTCCCAGGCACAGGCAGAGGGATTATTGGGTAGGAGCTGATGGAGTGGGTGAAAGGGAGTAGCTTGTTGTGAGGGTGTGGTGGTCCTCTTACAGCTGATTACTTGCCTAGTTTTTGTTTGTTTATAGTGCCTGGAGCATTTGACTAATGTTTTGTAAATGTGAATGAATAAATTAGAGAATCAAGCGGTTCCTTTAAAATACTGCAAGTTGAAAATCTGGATTTGTGACTTCAGCCCAGTAATATGACAGCAAGCTATAAAAGCAGGAGAATGTTAATCCCAAAACCACACTGGCATTGCTCAGAAACCTAACAAAACCCACAGAAGGTGATTGGTAAAAGGGGGATTGAAAACAACTGACTGGGTCACTACTACTCTTCCCAGTGAGGAAGAAATGGTCAAGTCTTCCAGAAACCAGATCCCCACAATGAACCAGAACTAAAAAGGAAGATGCCACTGTCAAAAAAAAAAAAAAAAAAAAAAAAAAAAAAAAAAAAAGTCTGTAGTGCCTATCAATGTCAACTATTAATAAGGGAAATGGGTTTATATGGAGAAAATCTAGTCCTCATAACACTTTAATCTTTGTAAGCTATCTGGGGAGGAATTCACAAAATTTCGTCCATATAGATGATTTTAATGTGAATACTCCCAGTTTACCCTGCAGACTCAACTCTGGACCCTCTACAAAACCAGACATTTAATTATGAGAGGGATGGAGACAACTTTCAGGAATTGCAAGGTTTAACAAGCACTATATTATGGGAAACTCAGCTGCCAAAACTTTTTCTGTCAAAATTTGGGCTCCAGTTGACAGCATCCATTAACTGGGCTTTTCATTCCAAAGGCAATCAGAGAACAACCTTGAAAGTCACCCCAGAGCCAGAATTATTGGAAGTCCTGCTGTCTCCCACTTACCAAAATCTTTTCTGAGAAATTCAGCCACCCCAGTCATCAAATTGGGCATCGAAAATGCCTTAGATGAAAAGCTATAAATGTCATAGATGCAAAGTACATAACTTATGGCCAGATGAGTTCAAGGGATCACTTGAATGAAACAAACTCCCAGTGACCCCGCAATGGGGCCGGGGGGGGTGAACTTTACTTACCATCTATGGACAGGGCCGTCCCTAGGGGGGAGCAGGGCCTGGGGCCAACAGCTCTGGGGGGGGGGGGGGGCAACCCCCCCCCCCCCCCCACGCTGGAGAGGGGAAGGGAGGCCCGGGTCGACCCGCTCCCCTGCCCGGGAGCCCAGCAAGCCTCAGCTCCCAGCAGTGGCGCGCCCTTGGGTCACCGGCTGGGGCTGGCAGGAGCAGGCTCCAGCTAAAGCTGCGCCCACGAGCCGGCCTCGGCCGGGACCCCAGGCTGCAGCCAGCAGCGCCCTGGCCGGGGAATGGGTCCTGAGGCCCTGCCACTGGTCGGGGCTGAGCATGTGGGGCAGGCCGGGCCCCGTGAACTGCCCCGCCCCTGGGCCTGCCTGCTACACCCCAGGGGTGGGGAGGGCCGGCCCTGGCCAGAGGCTGGGCAAAGCCTCCCATCCTGCTGCTTTTAGCCAAAGGCAGTGGGGGCAGGGCGAAGTGCAGCAGTGCAGGGGGGCCACGGCATGGACCCCGCACTGCCCCCAGCTGGGAACGGGACAGCGTGGGGCCCACATAGCCGCAGGGCCCAGGGCGATTGCACCGTTCGTGCCCCCCTTCCCCCCCCCCCAAGGACGGCCCTCTCTATGGAGGAATAAGTCTTCAAAACAGACCTTTTAATAGAGTTCTATTGGTTTTTATCTTGGCAAGGAGGAGTATGTGAAAGATAACTCTCCCTGGGCAAATCTAGCTTTAGAATTCCACACGAGCCTGTTGGGCAACATTCACATTCATCATGCACAGAGATTTCTTTAAGATGAGGACTGAGATTTGCCTGTCAATGGATATGGGATTGGAAGTGGAGAATTAGATAATAGACAGTCATGACTCTTTATGTACTGGAGCATGGAACAAAACTGCTAATACCTGAGAGGATGATGTGGTGTGCAGTGAGTGTGTCAGGCACCTTTACATGTGTGTAAACTTTAACTGTAAGCTTTGTGCCTGGTTAGTTGGAGCAATTTATACTATTAGTGTAGCTGCGTATATATTAACCAATTTTTATTTAACATGTTTTCTGTGTGTTGCCAATAAAGTGTCCTTTTTTAATTTGAGTTGACTAGGAAGCCTTAAACGAAGTACAAATCACTGCTAGGTGATGCATGGAAAGACCTGACCTCTCTGCTTCAGAGACTGTGTGTGGTCAAGGACAGCAGTGGCTTTATTCACTTACCTTGACTGCTATACCAAGGAATCTGTCAAGAGCCAATGTTGGTTCAAAACAAGGCTAACAATCCTGGAAGCACTAAATCTTGTTAAAACAAGTTATAAAGACCTGAATCTAATAAGTGATTCGAAAACCTGACGAAGCAGAAGCTACTTGGTGATCAATTTAAGAAAAGAATATCCTCACTGTTAATGTGGATATAAAAAGCATTATGAAAGACATATGATTTTTTTTTTCTTTTTAGATCCAAGAGTAGAAGGCTTCCTACTCATGTCTTCACCTGTGCCACAGACGGTTATCGTTGGAGCCTATATTTATTTTGTCACTTCTTTGGGACCAAAATTCATGGAAAACAGAAAGCCTTTTGAACTCAGGCAAATAATGATATTTTACAATTTTGGCATAGTAGCCCTTTCAGTGTATATGACTTATGAAGTAAGTATTTCTCTAATTACTTGTTTAACTTTCATTTCCAATTCTTGTTAAATTTATATACTTTTTCATGTTTGTAAATATATCTATAATCCATTCTAAGAAAAATGTCATGGTTTTTTTTCCTTGAGGTTCTCCCTAATCTGTTATGTTAAATGTCAAACTTATGGCTTCCAAAAAATTACATAAAATTAGCTGAGCCACCTGAAGGAAAAGAGTTACACATGCAATCAAGAGGATGATTGTTTATTTTGTATTAGAAATACCATAATAGAAAACTTGAATGATTTAAATACTAAAGATCTAAATATTCCAGGTTTTAGTTTTTGAACTTCCTTGGGCTCAGAAGGTTGAACTAGACTAGCAGGTTGCATGCTTTATTTATAGTCTTCTATTTTTTTGACTGCTATATGGTAGAATATGTTGAGATTTTTCAACACTACCCAGGGAATATTTAACTGCAAGATCCTTTTCAATTAATTTTTGATTTTCAAATTGTCCAGTCGCAGTTCCATTATCTAAATTTGCAAACTTTAGTTTAGGTTTTTAGAATAATTAATAAAAACCTTTCTGGAGCGTTCTGGGATGTTGTTTTTTCTTTTCCTCTCTAACTTGCAGCTCAACAAAAAGTGAGGCTTTTTAGGAGAAAACAGCAATATTTTTTTGTGACAGTGATCAAGTGATGCTTTTGTAAAATGCATTGGTTTTAATGACTGAAAAAATAAAATTCTATATGTATCTAGTGTGCATCAACAGTCATTTAGAGTTAAAGAAATGCCAGTTCAAAAGTTAAGTTTGTAAAGAGACTAAATTATGACACTTTTGCAATTGATTTGGCTGCTTGGCAATACTACAAGCTGCCTGATAGTTTTCTACAGCTGGCCAGCTGAAACAAACTATTGTGATTGCCAAATATGAAAATAGCTTTGTAGCTGGGGAATTTTTCAGATACTGCTGCCAAGTTGACTGCTAACCCAGTTCACGTAACCGTCTTAATGAATTGGATTGAGCTGTTTGCTTTTAAAAAGAAACTGATACCTTGGCTAATAATTGTTGTACCAAATACCTTAAATGCCAAGATGGATGAAAAGCATGCTTTTCTTTAGCACTTCCTGCTTTGAGATTAGTTAGTGCCATGATGATTTTATGTGTATTTTTAAAAAAAGGCTTGCTGCTTTTACTTCTGACACTAACATGGTATTTGATTTGCTCACCATTAAGCCTTTATTTAAAATGTCTCAAAGGTATGCATAGATACTGTATACCAGATTAAATTTCAGCTATCCTCTGTCTTCCAACAAATACCAAATTCTTTTCCTCATTGGTGATAAGCCATTTTGTGGGTGTGTTGGTATTGTATTCATTTGTAATGTTTGAAATCCTGTTGGCTTCAGTGTCTGATTTGTTAAATGGGTAATCCTTTGCTCATCTTAATCAAGTGATGTTTAATTGAAACTATAACTCTTCACCTACCAGGGAAAATTTAGTTTCCTGTTATACATTCATGAATAATTCTGATTGAGAATATTTATTCAACATAAGTGGAGTTCTCATAGTATTGGCTGGGATTTGGTATGGGGGCAAGGGAGAAGCAAATAAAGTGTAATATCTATGATGCCACTCTTGGATGAGTTTTAATATCGTAATAGAGAAAGGATTTGATGTTGCAACCTATTGATATTGTACATCTGCATATTATCTCAAGACAGCTTCCCATATTTTCTGACAGTTATAGTTTAATTTGCATCACAAAATTGAATATTTTTTTACAAGAACTTGAGGTTTTTATGGTACTCCCTCATCCTTTCCCCACCCCCAAAAAGTCTACACTAATTCTTCTTTAGCCTCAATCCCCACTGTTGGCTACAGATCAATAAATTCATAAAACAAGTTGCTGAAATACAAGTTGTTTGTGTATAAACTGAAAGTCCATTATGAGTTGTAAAATGGAGAAGGAAAAAAATGCAAGGCAGAAAACTTTTTTTTTTTTTTTTTTTTTTTTAACTTTAGTAAACTTTTTTTTGATTGCCTTTTAGAGTCTTTTATCCCCTTTTATGAACTTGTTGTAGCTAGATCCAAGAAGCTCTGTGTAGTTGAACCTGGCATGTGAACTGGCCAAAATAATTAAGTGCAATGGGGGTTTCTGACAAATGGCAGTTCCAGTTGTATGTGTACTTAGACCTAGTCTATACTGCTGTGGTAAATCGAGGGAAGATGCATAATCTATGTACAGCAGAATGCGCATCTCCCATTGACTTATTTACTCCCCCTTACTACGGCACCTACACTTGGTTGCATTGATGGGAAATACTCTCCCTTTGATGCAGCGTTACTCTCTTTGGAGGAGTGGAGTTACTACGTTGAAGGGAGAGCACTTCGGGGCTCGATTGAGCAGGTTTACACTGGCTGCTCAATTGATCCTGCAACGTCAATCCATGGGGATCAATGCAGCAATTTCAGTGTAGACATGGCCTTAATTTTGGGATGTTAATTCTTCTTACTAGGATTTCCTCATCATCATAGTGTGATCTTTTTTATGCTGTTGGCCAGTCGCTGTGTGGTGAACAGGCTAAATTGTAATTCAGAGATTTAATTAGCTGTGTTCCCTTGTCCTGAGTACGTTTCCATTATGAAGAAGTGAGTTATTTAACTACTAAATAATAAAAATGTGGTTCCATGTTAAGTTTGACTATTCAAAATTACCTTATGTATCAAAATGCCTGGCTTCAATACTAATATTCTTTTTTTGTTGTGGGTTTTTTTGTTTTTGGGGTTGTTTTTTTCTTTTTTGGAGGGGTGCGGAGTGGTGGTGGAGGGTAGTTTATTTCTTTCAATCACCTGTTCCGTTAGTGAGAAGTGAGACACTGATCTACTGTCTGTTCTGGGGAGCAAATATTTTTTCTTCTTGTGGCACTGAGGCTTAGGTACACTGAAATGGGTATAGTTAAGGTTCTCATCCATATTTCCAAGTTATGGGATTCAAATCTCTATCCGGTGCAACACAGTGTTGCTAACCCGTATTGAGATAAGTAATTCTGGCAAGCTGACTGAATTTGCACATTTTTTTAGTGATTACATGATTATTAAGGTTAACTGAAATTAATGAATTTTTCTCAGGTGATAAACTAAATCTTTGCTCTCCCCTTCTCCTTGTCACAGTTTCTTATGTCTGGTTGGGCCACAGGTTATTCATTCCGATGTGACATTGTTGACTACTCCAGGTCACCTACAGCTCTGAGAGTAAGTAACCAAATGAAGCTAATTTTTATGCTACATTAACTTTATTTTTTGGAATGCTTTAAGCATCTTGGAGTAGAATTGCTAAATGGAAATGCCTTGATGCATAATGAAGAGCATGTGAATAACTATAAAGGGTGATGGGAGAGTGAAAGGGATGTTAGCGGCAACTTATACTAGCATGTTGGATTGACTTTTAAATCAGTGATTTAAATAGGCTTGATTTTAAATTCAAAGTAGTGATTTAAATCACCAAGTGGAAGCCTTGATTTCAATCTTTAATATTAATCAACTTTTCCATTCCCAAGTTTTTTTCCCAATGGTTGATATAAACCTTAAATGTGCTGACTTATAAATAAAAAGAGCCTTTACGCTATGTTTGATACATCCTTTTCTAAATAAGACTACATGGATTGTAGACAAAACAAGCCCATAATACAATACATGATGTGTTGTGCAATATTTATAAAGCTTGACCTGAAAAACCAAATGGTTTTCCCCCAGATTTTCATTTTATTAAAAGCAGCTTTTAGCTCTAAGTTGGTGATAGAGGCTGGTGGATTCAGCATAGTTATTTTTTTTATTGAAATGTTTTAAGAGATAAGAAGTGTAGGCCTGGAGAGAGTTTGTTTTTAAAAAGAAATCTGAATGTAATGCAAACTATTTAAAAAGAAAGTTTTATAATTTAAACAAAAAAAATTATATATCTAGGGTGCATGTTTATTTAGTACAATGTTTTAAAGTTCCCTGATGCCAAAAGACCATTTGGTTTGCTTGTTTGTTAAAGAAAAAAACAACAAAAATTAGACTACTGTCCTGGTGACTTTCACTAGACTTGACCCTGTGTATCTGTTGGATTCCTTAGATGGTTCGGACTTGCTGGCTTTACTACTTCTCCAAGTTCATTGAACTATTAGACACGGTAAGTATGTAGTAACCAAGCATGGTAAATACTGTGATCCCCATTGATAAAATATGACATTGGTGTTGGAGCAGTTGGATCATGTGGTAGTTTTATTCTGTTAGCTCACTAATCAGACCTCATGTCTAGAATCAACAGGACTGTTAGGGAAGGGTAACAGTGAGAGTGTATCAAACTTTTATGCACATCTCCCCATTAGTTACAAGGGGAGGTTTCTAAAAATGCTAGCAGGGTCTGGGTCTTTTAAATTGTCCTAGGAAGTACTTAGGGGAGGTGGGCTAGCAACAAGAGCTGAATATGATTTGTCTTTTTCCTCCTCCTCCTCCCTAACAACTTGCCCTCCTTTTTCTCAAATATTGGCAGATAGGGTATAGCACAGCCAACTTGTATCCACCTGCCTTAAATTCAACTACCCATTCTGGCAATTATGACACAACATTAACCTGATCAGTGCTTTTTTTTTTTTTTTTTCTTTTCTAAAAGGGTTGGTACACTGGCAGGAGTGGTGGAGGGCGGGCAAGACCCCAGTGGCCTTCCCAGGCCCCCGCCATTCCCCCCTGCCCCTCCCCAGGCCCCTTCTCTGCTCCTCTCGGCCTCCACCTCCACCCCTTTCCCACTCCTCCTGGCCTCCCCAGCTCCATCCTCACCCCCTCACGGGCTCCCTGCTCCTCTTGACCCCCAGGTCCCTCCGCTGGCTCCCCGCTCCAATTGGCTCCCATGCCCCTTCCCCCCCCCGCCCTACGGCCACTTCCTTGCCTGCCCACCCGCTGGTTTCTCGCTCCTCTCACCTCCCCCAACCCTTTCCCGGATCCCCAGGCCTCCTCCCCCCTTACCTGGCTGGAACTGCAGAGGCGGCCAGAGTCGCTCCCTGGCCTGGCTGCTCCTACCCTGAACACGCTCTATCTAAGCATGCTCAGGGCGGGAAATTTGAGAGAGCTCCAGCCTGGCCACAGCTCCCAGGCGACTGCGGGCTGGATTCCAGCCCCTGGAGGGCCGGATGTTGGCTTAGGGCTGCCGCTCCTGGCCCTGCTGCCCAGCTGGGGGCCAGGGTCAGCAGGGGAAAAGAGACCCGCTCCTTTCCCTGCCCTGCTGACCTTGGCCTCCAGCTGGGCAGGAGGCCAGCCAGGGAAAAATAGGTGCCTGTACGCAGTACCGGTTCCTACTGGCAGAGAAAAGCCCTGAACCTGATGCCTTCCACTGTTTCTAAGGCCCTACTAACTAGGTTCCAGGTGGTCTCCTGTAGGAGGGACCAGGAAAGCTGAAAATTGAAGTTACGACCTTGCTCTCTTTTCTACTACTTCCTGATTGATGATTTTGAATGAGTGCTGGGCCTGAAAAGTTCTTTTCTTCATCTGAATCCTCTGTTGTATACTTGCTCTTGTACCTGCTGGTTATTTAGATAGCAATATCTCAGCTTCCTTTTAGTTTTATTGTGAAAGTTTAATTTCTTGAAACTTAGGCAGTGTACTAACATGTTACTATTATGCTGCTTCATTTGCTATTTCCAACCATTTGAAAACAGTCTTGAATTGTATGTGCGTCTTCTGTCATACCTGACCACTCTAGTCCCCTCTTTCTGAGTGAGACTTCAACTTGCTCTTGCCATCTGACTCTATTCATCTCATTCCCATGTATTGTCCCATCCATTGACACCTTCTTTTAGATTGTTTTTGCCCCTGACCCCTTAAGTTGCCCTCAATGGATTGATGGGTATTTACCTGTGTGGCAGCACTACACCCATAGAGAATATTCACATTCAATCGTCTCGGTACTATTTCATCTTCCTTTTCCCATTTTTTGAGTCATTATTGTCTATATAGTTCTTTTAAGATGTAAAATGCTAGTCTTTTGTTAGTTGCAGTGTGGTTCTCATTTCATCTTTTCTCCCTTCTGTGTACCTGTTCTGTGCCTTTGTCAGATGTTTAAATCATTTTTTTTTATTTCCCTTAGATACTTTTCTCAACCTGTTGAATTCAGAGTGTCAAGGGTTCTAAAATACTCTTGCATTTAGCTGGATAGTTCAGTCCAGCAATTGAGGCCATCTTCCCTGCATCCTCTATTATTTTCACTGGCTTCATAGCCACCCCTGAATGTATAATTTAAAAGTGCCCTTTCTAGCTTTTTATTTATTTCATTCAAACTTCTGATTTCATATCCACTCTTCATCCTTCTGCACACACTCATTCTTTGGTCTTGGCCTTACTTCCCATAAAATGTGCTGATTATTTTACTTTATCTGGAATTGAGTTCTTCACTAAATACGTGGAAGATCATGCTTCTCTTGCTTAGTTCTTTTGAAAGCCTTGCCTCCATGTTAGGCTTCACATCAGTTCAGTTTTACACTTAATGTTTCTCATTTATAGATCTCAAGGCCTTTACAAAGGTGAAGTACCATTATAACCCCCGTTGTACATATCAGAAAACTGAGGCATGAAGGGGCTGAGGGCCTGATTTTCAGACCTTCTCTACAGTGAGGAAGCATAGAAACAGTATGAATTGTTTTTGTAAATATCTTGTATAGATAATGGTGTAATACTATGGATGACAGTCCTAGGAGGAAAGGTAAATGCTATCTAGTGGCATGAGTGTAGAGCTAGGAGTTGAGACATCTGAACTGATTAAAATGAGAACTGATTATTGATCAGAAATGCTGATCTTCTGCAGCTTGCATTGTTTGTAATAGAAGTTCAGATTATTCGGTGCCTTTGAAAACCAGCCACTCAGTTTCCACATACATAAAATGGGATCATATGTGAAAAGAATTTAAAGTTATTTATTGTGCAACCTACATTTGTGTGTATAACTAATTGCAAACAAATTACTTTTATACCTGACTTTTCTAATACCTTATTCTTGAAACCATTTCAGATCTTTTTTGTTCTGCGAAAGAAAGATGCCCAGATTACATTCCTGCATGTCTTGCATCACTCCATCATGCCATGGACCTGGTGGTTTGGAGTCAAATTTGCTGCAGGTAGTCAAGAGAGAACTGAAATGATACTATATGTATAGTTGTAAAACCTCCATCCTCTCTAAATGAAAAACATGTTCCAATGGACACTGTCCTTTTAAATTTTTTTTGTCATCAGGTGTATCTTCTAGAATTACAATAATGCCTAAAGATTACTGTACTTAAACTAGATTATAGCAGGAGGGGGAAACCTTCCAGTTGGTTCTTTTAGCAACACACTACGTATGGACGGTTTTCCCTGGTTGCTATGTGTGTTGGGCTAGGAGCAGAGGGAGAAGATATACCAAAGTTGGGATTTTAGGAAATGGATTGTAAAACCCAACAGGGGAATTATAAGGCTGGTTATTTATTAAAACTGCTTCAAAATCATTGAATAGATTTCATGTTGACACGGCAAATGTGCACATGAGCTACAAGATCAGATCCCTTGCTTGTAGCATAGACATGTCTATAAGAGTATAAAGCTTGAAACCTGCAGAGAGAATGCAAGTCTCTTGGAACTCCGGGGGGGGGGGGGGAAAATTATTCCAAGTGGCAGTGTCTGGAGGAGGTGAAAATCAGTATAGACAGCAGAAGTACTCACCTGTGCATCGTTTCCTTTTATGTAATGTCACCCATCTTTCCTGGCATTGTTTTTTTCCTACCGCTTTGATGCTTAATTGAAGGTGATAACCTTGGTTTACCTAATCCCTCCTGTGTATATTAGTTGCATGCATACAAAAATATATGTCCTGAAAGAGGTCCAAAAGCTTTGCATGGATTCCATGGGAAGTTGCTAATGTGCAGTTAGCTAATGAAGGGGGTGTCCTACATTTTCACTCTATAATTTCTAATATAGAAAAGAAATATCAGATGTTTTGGACTGCATCCTTTTCCCCAAATGAATGGTACTCTGTTACTACAATGGGAGTTGCCTTCCTCAGTTTACAAATCAGATCATTTTATATCTGTTAAAAAACATATTAATGTGGTATTCCCAGCACTTAACAACAATACCCCCTCAAAAAGATTCCATTACCGATACTGTTAATTTTTTGTTTCAAGCTGGGCTTCAGAACTATGTACCAGCTGTGCACTTTTTCCATGATAAGGCATCTCATGCTTAAATCTCCTATGTGGTAATCTGGCAAATGCTTTCACAAAGTGTGAGAGATCCATTTTGTCCTCAGACAGTAATATTTCCTCATGTTATCTTAGAGCATTGTTTCTTTCCCAAAGCTTGTATTGCCCTTCTTTAAAGTAATCTTCCCAAATGTTGTCCTGTTTGATATCTTAAAATAATTTCCAAGAATTTCAGTCATTTCCTAGTTGTTTTTCTTTTAAATAATGGCATCAAGCTGTCTATTGCTCCGCCTTCTGAACTTGTTCTTAATCCAAATGAGTTCGTGAAGTGATGATCTTCTCTTTCTGATGAGCTGACATAGACAGAGAATTCAAAACTATTTTTATGCAGTGGAGTGACTTACCTGTGGAACAGTATTTTCCTAATGTTGCCTAGATAGCTTTTATTTCTCCTAGTTCAACTCATTTTGAGGCTTCTTTCATGAATTTTCACCATGCGGCCTAAAAGAGGAAATGCATTAGTCTCAGAAAAGCATTCTAATTGTTTGAGGAACATATTACAGCGTTTCAGAGAGAATTTGCCATTGAAACAGATATGATGGTCATCTGTGGCAGGGGAAAGCTTCACTAAGTACTCTAATAATTAATAAAGAAAACGTTTATTTTTATCCTAAATTTAAAAATAGGGCTAGTTGAATCTGTTTGATGCATCATTGGGGGTGGAGGGAAGGAGGGGTTTGGGCCGTCTCTTTTCATGGACTTATTACCTGGGAATACATAATTTTTTGTATTTGAATTCCCATTAAATAATCAAAATGCCATTTTTTTCACTCTCTAAACCATTTTTGACCAACTATATTTAAAACTCCTTAAATATTGCTACTATGGTCAAGATAATTTAGCTTTATTGGAAACCCAGCAGGACAGGGCTCTGGAGAAGGAAATATCTGCATGGAGCTCCTCAGTGACAAGTTCCTTCATTATCATTTCATTTAATGTGTTTTCTCCCAAACCTGAGGGTTATGTGGGAAGCTAAGGTCACGTAGTTTGCGAATTAAGTCCTTCACTTCTGGCCCTTGGCTCTTCCCTAGTCTTGGGATAGTGGCTCATGGGTCCTTTGGAGTGTCCCCATAGGGTGACTGAGAGAATAGCGGTAGCACCTCTAAGGACTACTGGTAGGATTGCTACACAGCCCCCTCATTTGCAGCCCATGGACTCATGAAAAGTTAAGCATGGGATGTAGAAAAGGGGTGGAATAAAAAGCAGGGGGGACTGCAGCATTGTTTCCTTTCATGTAACACTCTAACAAGTGTTCACATTGTTACACTAATTACATTTTATTGCAGCTTCAGAAAATTGACAATGTTGAAGCATTTTACTAGAATATTATGGCTAAAGTATTTACAGAGAGGGAAGAGCTGAAATTCTTCAGAGTTGGTGACTACAGAGCTTAATCTGAAACTTAGTATTTTGTGTGCTAGTGAAAGAGCGTCACTCTTTCATTTGGTTTTCTTACCCAACTCACTTGGTAGCTGAACACAGGGGTGTGTGTGTGTGTGTGTGTGTGTGTGTGTGTGTGTGTGTGTGTGTGTGTGTGTGTGTGTGTAAAGATCGCTGTTACAACAATCTTAGGTTATTTTTATCATTGCTCTACAGGTGGTTTAGGAACATTCCATGCTCTGTTAAACTGTATTGTGCATGTCATCATGTATACATACTATGGACTTTGTGCACTGGGACCAGCCTATTATAAATATTTGTGGTGGAAGAAACACATGACATCTATACAACTTGTGAGTATTCTGACTGAGCCAGACATTTTGCAGTCAGTCAACTTTTATGCAAGTGATTTCTTAATGTTAATTCTTAACCATGTTCATAGAAGCATTTTTACGTCACAAGTTTTGCCTTCAATTTTCACCGCGCTCAGCGGAAAATGTGAGACCAGTTAACTGTGTAAATAAAATCTGTTAACCTGATTTCCAGAGGTGCTAAGTACCCAGTTATCTCTGAAGTCAGTGGGAGTTGTAGGTACTCAGAGTATTGAATTACATTGTACACTTAAGTGTACTGATAAAGAACTATTTGTTCACTTAAGAACTGTTGAGTATGAACTCTCACAAGAAACCAACAAATGGTGTTGATTTTAAAGAAATTTGAAAAACTGTGTTGGTGACTAACACTTTAAATAAAAGACAGTTTTCACCACTATTTATTAGGAAACATTTGAGTCTACAGAAGTCGATATCTCCTTAATTTGGATGTTTCCTCTTTAAACTAAACAGGCATAATCCCTAACTCTTTAAACTTCTCTCCCTATAGAAGATTCTTTTCATGCCTCTGATCATTGTGGCTTAATATTTACTTTTAATTTAGCATAGTACTATGTACATAGCCAGTGGGACTCCTTGTGTAGTAAAGTGTTAGTCTACTTTAAGGGATAGCGGAATCAGTCCCTCTGAGAATATGCCATTTTGTAAGTAGCTTAAACTAATCCTTCCACTGGGCTGGCAGGGAGAATGTCTTTCCTAGTCTCCCTGATATGAATTTGCTCCCCTGTCTTTTCACCATGATGATGTTTATAACTAAAAAGAAATGATACTTCATTTTTTTTTAAAAAAAAAAGGTTCTCCTTGGCCAGGTAGGAGAGTGGAGTTTATAGGTTTACACAACTTCAGATTGTCACCAACTTTCTCCTTTTTTGTGTGGGTGTGCATTATGCTCAAAGCTATTTAAATCTGTTGTCTAGTATATCTTTTCATCTAATTCATCACTAACCATATTTTTCATCATCTGTTTCCTCCAGGTCCAGTTTCTTATGGTTACAATTCACATAGGACAAATCTATTTTATGGATGATTGTCCATATCAGTATCCAGTCTTCATGTTCGTTATTTGGCTCTATGGTTGCCTATTTTTAATTCTGTTTCTCCATTTCTGGTATCATGCTTATACCAGGGGCCAGAGACCACCAAAGATTATGGAAAATGGAATCAGCAAAAGCAAAGATCACTGAAGCAATCTATGTAAATGTGTACATCTCAGATCAGTAACTTGTATTACTTGACAATCAAGATATTTAGGTGCACACTACACTGTGTACATTTTATGTTTTTTTCCCAAAACAAAGAACTTGTATTTTTACAATAACTTATTTGGGTTTCTGATGCTGCGGGTTGGGGGTAATTTTCTGATTAAAGATCTGCAGTTTTTCAGTGACTTAGACATACCTAGAGAAATTTTCTCTTTGTGCCTAGAAGAAATGACTATTTAATAGCACTCTTACAGGTGAGATGCCTATAAATAAAAAGATCTTCTTTAGAAAAAGTGTATGATAAGTACAGAGTACTTTGAGCACTAAGAAAAGGCATAAAGAGTATTCATTTTAACTGATACTAGAAACTGTAGTATAATTTTATTAAAATAACCCCCAAAAATCCTTGTTACATGCATAACTTAGAGACTAAAACACATTGTTAATATAGTTAATACTTGTAAACATTCATATTTTGTACAAATTGTACCATATTAAAGAATTTAAGTTACGTAAAACCTTGGCAGGCTAAAGTATTTTTTTAAAAAAAGGATGGATTTTTGGATTATAATGTTTTATAAAACGATTTATGTTAATGGATTTTAAATGTTCTTAATTAATAGAACATTATAATCATAAAAACTGTCTTTTGTTCAATATTCAGTTTAAAAAGTGATTTGATTCACTGAAGTAGAAAAATAATCTTACCTAATGCCATTCAAAATTTGCCTGTGGATGTATTTTGAGATCTGCAGATAGGTACGTTTACTAGGAAAGACATCTTGAAATTAAACAACCAAAACCTTAGTACATTTTTAGAGCAGGTTTTGTTTAAAATATAAATGCCAGTTTCATTACTGTGTTTTGCTGTATTTTCCCCTTTCCACTGTCTGTTGAAATGAATGGTGCTTAATGAAATTGCTCGGTATAGTGCCTTGTCTTTGCCTTGTGTTACTAAAATGAACTATTCAAAGAGACTGCAAACTACATAGATTTTTAGAGGGGGGGAAGAGGACAGATGATGACTACGTAATAAACTCCAGTCTATGTAGGATGAACTGATAAGGTATCTTCAGTGTCTGGTCGCAGGGGCATGCCTGTCTGCTTAGTAGAAGTTTATAAGACCTATATAGCTGTATGTGGATAGCATCTCTATGGTGCGAGTTGATCAAGGAGTGACTGTGTTACACAGAACTAAACTTAGTTATATTCTGCCTTGAGATGCACACCATACAGCATTCATTGATTACTTGGGGGGGGTTTGTGACAATTCATGCTATTGATGGGCTGAAATCTACCTTGTAATCTGCAGGAGTTGTGATATTCTCTAAAACATCAATTCTCAACCTTTTGTAGGGTTGCACATGCTGTCAAGTGCTCTGGCAGGCGGTTGCAAGCTCTCTGTGTCACACTTCGTAGAATCATAGAATAATAGGGATGGAAGGATCCTCACGAGGTCATCTAGTCCAACCCCCTGCTAAAAAGCAGGACCACTCCCACTAAATCACCCCAGCCAGGGTTTTGTCTAACGGGGCCGTAAAAATCTTCAAAGATGGAGATTCTACCACCTCCCTAGGTAACCCATTCCAATGCTTCACCACCCTCCTAGTGAGAAAGTTTTTCCTAATATCCAACCTCGACCTCCCCAGCTGCTCCTTGTTCTGTCCACTGTTACCATCGAGAACAGCCTAGCTCCCTCCTCTTTGGAGCACCCCTTCAAGTAGTTGAAGGTTGCTATCAAATCTCCCCACACTTACCACTGTGTAGAGACAGAGTAATGTGTCACCACACAGCAGTTGGGAACACCTGCTCTAAAATGCATCTTCTGACCGACCCATTTGTGTTCAGTGGCTGAGGAATTCCCAAAAGGCATGCTTTTTTGTTAAATGGACAGGATTATCAGAATAGCGTTGCAAGTGATGACTTAGAAAATAATGGAATCTGACTTTTCCTTACTGAACTAATAAATACAAATTTGCCTCTTGTCTTTTCCCCTGTTTCCCTGGAATGTTAAAGTGGCATGAGGGGACTTAGTCTTCAAATAGCAACTACTAGAGGTTTCTCATATTGTTTTTAGTTTTTATTTCTTTATTAATTTTACCTCGATCTGTGGAAAAGACCTATTACCTCCAATGATCTGTTTTTTAATATGGTGAAAAAACTCCATAGAAGTTGCTATGAAATAATACTGCAATAAGATGAACTGTGATTCATACTTGTCTTCCAGAATATAATTAATCTCAATTTATAGCATGTTTTATAAATCATATTTCCAAAGTTGATGGGCAAGTGCGTTTGATTTGTTGTTTTGATGGAGTGTGCGTTTTTTGTTTTTGTTTTTTTAAGACTTTCATCTTGCAGACACTAAACTTGGCAAATAAAGCTTGGAAAAGATAAACGTATACATTTGTGCTACCATTGCCCATCTTTCTATGACAGCAAAATATGAACAGTGCCTATTTACCTTGAATACCAGGTTTCCAAAAGTTTCTTATACCTGTTCTTTCCTGGAACGCATTTTTAGGAGGTGATGGGGTGGGGAAAAGGAAGGAAAGTTATGTTTTTTTTCTGGGTAAGGAGACGATTATGAGAGGTGAACTACTGTTTATTTTACAATGAAATTACTGCTATTTTAACAGATTATTTTAGCAAACTATAAAGGCTCCTTGGACAGTAAACATTCTAACTTCAGCAATTCCTTACCCACCTACTGGATTGTTTTTTTACATAATCTTATGTGGTCAGATCAGATTTCGTAGCCAGCTCTCTTTGCTCCATGATGCCCTAATTAACCAGCAACTTGAAAAATAGGTAGACATTAACAAAAGAATGCTGCTGACCTATTTCTGGAAGATAAATAGTGATACATAGTATTTTATCTCCAGTGTGGTATATATTCCTGGCACAAGACAAGCCAACTTCAGTTTCACAAGTGTTCTGGCCTATTTCTCCCTAGTGCAGAATGGTTGACTATAACCATCATCTTTCTGAGTTAGGAACAGTTGAAAGGGAATTCATCCTTTTAGAGGAGTGATCCTGGGTCATTCTATAGGTTTGTATGCACATGCAGTATATTGTAATAGTGTAAGTACCTCAAATTGTCTAATTCACTATAGGGCACAAAACCCTTTGGTCACTCAACACTACAGAGCCTGGGGAGCATTTTTAGTGGCTTTCCTACTTAAAAACTAGAAAGACTTCTACCCAAGGCCAAAATGTTTCTTTGTAAAATGAATCAGTTTGCCTCTGTGCCCAAACCATACGTGGATAGAAACCTCATTCACTCCATTTTAGATCAGAATAACTGAATAGAAAAAAATGGAACATTAACCAAAATAATCAGTATGACTTGCTGTCCACTGATAATGATGGAAATTGGTTTCTTATTTTAGAAGTTTAGCTTAGGTACTAGAGCCCTCTGCTGGTTGAAACTAACTTTAGGAGAAATTCTGGAAAACTCAGTTTTCACTGTCTCTACTACATGCTGTAAATGTAATCTTACCTTCACTTTATAAAATAGTGGCTAAAATAACTTCACAAAGTAGGATCAATATCTTATTTAGACTGTGCTAAAACTATGGAATAGGTGTGTTCTAGACTGTTCAAAAGTTTACAAACTTATTCTAGATAACATCTAAAGAGGGAAGTGAGAGAACAAGTAAAGTTATGCACGTCGTTAGTGAAAGTAAGTAAAACATGTTACTTAGTGTGTATAGGCCTTCTAAATTGATCTCACCAATAGGTTTCTTCTAGAAGAGATGGTGAAGGCAAAGGGGTCTGGCTCTCACCTTGTTTAAACCTGACTCAGGCAATGCAGAGAAAATCATTGAGTGTTTGAAAGGTCAGTGAGGACAGGAGCAGCACTGAGCATGGACCCATGGGCCCCATGCCCTGAATATAATGAGGAGTGGCATGATCTGGCCCTGCAGATGCTTGTTAGCCCAAAGTCGTCCTCTACTCACCCATGCACCTGGAAGCTGGGGTTGGGCGGGGCCTTTTCAAGAAAATGTAAAAAGCCACAAGTCTGCTCCGGAGCAGGTTCTGGCAGGTGTGGGTTGGCCCCTTTGCCTAGCAAGGGTGAGTGTGCACCTCCTGGATGAGGGGTGGGCAGGGATTGGGGACCAGGGGTGAGATTGGGGAATGGTAGAAGGGGAAGGAGAAGAAATTGGGTGCTGGGGGGGAGATCCAGGGGCCAGGGAGGCTCGAAGAAATTGGTGGCCACAGGATTGATCAGATGCTAGGGGGAAGAGATTGGAGGTTGGGGCCAGAGGAGAGGAGAGGAAGGGGAGAAGAGATTGGGGCCAGGAGCCAGAGAGATCAGGGGCTGTGGGAAGAAGAGAGCAGGGAGGGGTCACGAGAGAAGGGGGTAGGGAGTGAGGTGCTGGTGGTGGGGAAGGAATCAGAAGCTGGACAAGGAGTGTGCTCCAGCTGAGTGCTGCCTGGTGTCCCAGCTGAGCTCTCCGCAGGGTGTGGTGGGCAGTGCTCCTCAGTCACTGGATCTATAAGTCTCAAACGCCTTTCATGTGAGGACCCAGTTCAACGGGTTGGGTACTTTTCAAGCCAGTATTTTGTGTGGGTCACTTTTCCCTAACACTCATTAGTGTTCATCTCAGCTCTAACCACTCGGTTAAGAGTTATAATGAAGGTGGTGCTGGTAGCAGAAACTTTGCCGCCTCTGGTAGCCTGTATGTGAATGAGACCCAGTCTTAAAAGCAGCTTCTGAGCACACCTATGGGACTGGGTCCCATGAGTGAGCTCGGTCCTTGGCCTGTCGTCCCTGGGTTTGTGGCTAGCACAAGGACTGAGGTCTGAGATAGACAGCTGGATGCTTCGCGTGAATCAGCAGCACACGTGCCCCTGGGCAGAAACTCATGGGACATCTACACAGCAAGCAGAAATCGTGGTAGTGAGTCTCGGAGCCCAGGTTTACAGACTTGGGCTCATGCTCTGGTGCGAAAAGTAGCTGGGTTCCTATAGAGAGGGGGCTTGGAGCTAGGGTTAGGATTCCTAGAAGGAGGGGATTGGGGGCTAGGGTTAGGGTTCCTATAAGAAGGGAACTTGGAGCTAGAGCTAGGGTTCCTATAGGCAGGAGTCCCTGACTTAAGTTTAGGGTTCTTATAGGGAGGGGACTCGGAGCTAGAATTGGGGTTCCTATATGGAGGGATCCCTGGCTTTATTTCTCTTTTCCAAGTTGTGGCAGTGCTACTGACTAGCTTTACTTCAGAGAATTATGTTGCCTTTTACGTTTGCTGGATCTTGTGAGTGAGTTAATGATGAAAAGCTATGGATTAGATGAAATCTGTCTTTTTGTACTTGCTGAAGTAAGTCACTTGCTTCAACAGTTGATTCTTTCAGACTGGCTAAGCCTTTTTAGATACTGGATGACGTCTTTCATGTTAATTCTCATTTCATATCAAGTCAAACTTCAGAGGAAGATGACTTCCATTTTGAAGTTATTCATGGAGGTGAAAAATCCATTTAAAAAACATCCTTCCTGAAACTTTAGAACACATGGAATTAACAGAGGGCTTTCCCTTTTCACCATACACCTGAGCTGCTGTAGATGGTGGCTGAGTTGGGACTCCAACAGCAAGATCCAGAGAGATACTACAATGAAAAATCCAGTGTTCACTGCTGATACCAACTCCTGGAAAGGACTATAGATAATCTTAGCATGGTGCTGTGCTCAGCACTGCATGTGTGCCCCACCTTTTGCGTATTTCATAACACCCTATGTTTAGTGCAGTGTTTTTCAATCTTTAGTGGATTGCGGAACACCTAATGGTATTAATTATGCGGAACAACTGATGAACACTTTCCCTGAGAAAGCTGGTATACACCAGCTGTAACGTTTGTAATATCTGTATATTACACATTTCTGCAAAAATGATTCAGGAAACCAAATTAAATACAGTTTTATGAATATAACATTTATTTCTTAAAAATAGATGCAGAATAATTATGCCCTAAACTTAAAACTGAAAATAACCAGGAATTAAGAGCACTGTCTGGCTGAAGTGGAGGGGGTAGAAACTTTACTGCAGCTGGGGCATTTTAAATCTCCCAGGTGTGTATCAGCTTGCTGTGTAGCTCCTTCCCCCCTCAGTCCCTCTGATGGGGAGGGATCGCGGAACACCTTTTCTTTGTCCACGGAGCACTGGTGTTCCCCAGAACACTGGTTGAGAAACACGAGTCTAGTGAGTGTCTGATAAGTTCAAAGCAACCACCCTGTGTCGCTGGAAGACGGAATCTCTCTCTTTCTAAGTCTATTGCCCTATCAAGATGCTGTGGGTAGGGGCATCTCCACAAAACTATACATCTTTCTCCTCCTACCCCCAGGCTGCTAGCAAATATCTCTAATGTTCTATTTCTCTTTTGGTGGTTTTTAAAAATTTATTTCTATTATTTTAATCCTCCCACCTGCAAATAGCTCCAGTGTCTATCTCTATTGTTCATTTTCCTAAATAGCAAGTACACACTGCAACTGATTACTGTTAGTTTTAGTGCTGTCCACAGGGCTTCAACTCGAACAGGAAATAGTGAACATTTTAGAGCACTCGTAAGTGACTCAAATGAATACTACTGTATTCTTGCATCCTACAGTTAGGTAAACCACCTAGTGTCTTTAGTGTTGCTGCGAGACTTATACAGCAGCACTGTGGCTTGGTACACTTCAGTAAGTGGGAAGCACTCTGTAGCTAGACTATCTCCAGCTCCTTTCTGTTTTAATTCCAAAATTGCACCACAGAAATGCCAGTTCTCAGTTTGATCAGGTTTGTGAAAACACACAAAATGGTTCCTAGTGTTTGTGTTATCCCGGTAACTTTGTATCTCTAATGACAACACTTTTGCTTTAATAAATTCTAGTGTTTATGCTGATTTTTATAACCTGAATTGAACTAATCAATTTTGAAACATTATTTTAAATATTAATACTATGTTAAATTTACTCAGAAAAGGGCTACAGAGGGACTAAATGAAAGATTTTTCCATGGTAGGGACATTTCATGTTTGTTTGAATCAATCAATGGTATTTGAAAAGATGCGTGCTATTTTTTTTGAGATGTAGCCACCAAAATGTCTCTAGTTTTCTTTCCACTTACTGTCATGCACAGAAATCTCTCATGGAAATAGCTGAAGGTCAAATGTTTGAATCCCTGTGATCAGACTTAATTACAAATGTAATGAGTAAGATTCACCATTAATGAAATGTGTACTCAGCTGGCGATCATTTGCACTTGTTCACGTTGCCTCTAAAAGTGTAAAATAAGTCAAGAAGTTGCTATTTATTGTAATAAAATATTTTAATTAATTGAGCAATTGTTGCTGTTGGTAAAGCTGATCATTGAGTGTGACATCTATATTTAAGCACTCCTAAGGATTTTTATGACACTGTTTTTGCACAGAAAGGAAGTTTCTTTATAATATGGTGCTGTCTGCCTCTCTATAAAGAACTTTTCATAGTCCATATTCCAGACACACTTAACTATTGCACCAAACATCCCAATGGCACCTTTGATAAAGGTGTGTGCAGAAGGATCAGTAACAGGACTTCATATATTCAAAGATTTTCAGGCCAAACAGGACCATTAGAAAATCAAGTCTGATCTCCTGTACATCACCATAGAATTTCATCCAGTTAATCCTGTCATGAACCCAGTAACAAATTATGTTTGATTAAAATATGTTCAAGAATGGCAACCACTCTTGATTTAAAGACATCAAGACATGGAAAATCCACCATTGCCTTGGTAGTTTGTTCCAATAATCACTTTTGTTGAAAATTTTTGCCTAATTTCTAATTTGAATTTGTCTGGCTTCAGTTTCCAGACATTGGTTCTTATTCTGCCCTTCTCTGCTAGATTAAAGATCCCTTTAATACTAATACACCATACTCAAGTCAAATCTCAGTCTTTTTCATAAACTAAACAGAGGGAGCTTGAACTCTCCCATTGTAAGACATTTTCTCAAGCCCTTGAATCTGTGGCCTCTCCAATTTTTTAAAATCCTTTTAAATAAGCGAGTAATGGAACTGGATGCAGTATTTCAATATCATACACCTTCCCTACCAAAGGCCTATAGTCATTAGGGTCAGCAATATTGCAGGGAAAGGTTGAAGTCCAGGAAAATAACTATCAACTAAAATAAAATCATGGAGACATTCTGTGTCAGATTTTATGCTGCTCCATACCTCTACTGTTTAAAAAGAGAAACATATTGGTCACACCATTTCCATAAATAGAGGTAAAATCACTTCCATACATTTACTCATTTCTCCTGTTTTATATACCCAAGGATCACATTAAGTCCTTTTTGCCACAGCATTGCACTGGAAGCTTGTGTTTAGTTGCTTGTCCACTTCATGAATGACTTGGAAAATGGAGAGTATGCTTATACAGTGTGGATGTGACACCAAGCTGGGAGTGTTGCACGCACTTTGGAAGACAGGATTAGAATTCAAAAGGACCTTGGTAAATTGGAGAATTCATCTGAAATCAAGATGATGAAATTGAATGAAGACAAGTGCAAAGTACTACACTTAGGAAGGAAAAATCAAATGCACAACTACAAAATAAGGAATATCTGGCTATGCAAAACTACTGCAGAAAAAGACCTGAAGATTAATAATGGATCACAAACTGAATGAGTAACACAGATGGAGTGGTAAAAAAAGACATATCATTCTGGAGTATATTAACAAGAGTGTCAAAAATAAGCTATGGGAGGTAATTGGCCCACTGTACTTTGCTGTAGTCCATAAGGCCATCAGCAGTAGGGACAGCATTTAGCCCCACAGTTGAAAAAGCAAACAGAGAGGGGGAGAAAACTTCCTGGATTTTATCTGTTCTAGTTTAAATAACAAAGATGGTGATAGAATCATAATGATTATGCATGAATGCAGATTCTAATTTCAAATGTAAGGGTTTTGATAAGTAATAAATAATGGTAACTTAGAGCAAGTTTTAGCTAGAAATCTAAAACGGTGACTGATGAAACCATGTTTAAGAGAAAGAAACAAAATAGAAATGTTAAGAAACTGACAATACCAGAAAGATATAATGGGATGAAATAAAGGTCATTCCTAATACTTGTAGGGAAGGGTCAGTAGATAGAAAGGAGGATCTGAAGGAGGTCCAACTCTGAAGTAAACAAGTAAAGCTAATTAGCATATTAGACAGCTGATGGGTTGAAAATGATCTCACCCCTGTGTGGGGAAGATGCTATTGACGGACATTAAGAAAGCAACCAATCCGGCAAGGGCAGAAAATCATATATAAGCTAGAAAGCTGACAAGCTTGAGAATGGGTGATTGTGATTAGAAGAAAAGATATCAGCAATAAAAAGCAGAAAAGAACATCAGCAATAGTGGCAGAACATCGGAGTGACAGAACAGAAGGACCAAAGACAAAACAGAGGGATCTAATCAAGGAAAGAACTATGCATGATTATTCTTAGAATAAGGAATGTATGCATGTAATTGTAAATAAAGCTGGATGCTTGTGCCCGAATGATCTCCTACTTACCTATTCTATGACTGCCCAATCAATACTCTCAGAATGTTAGTTTAGTAGTTAGTACAATAGTATTATATATTTATTAGTATAATGCTATTGTACACGTGTATAAATGAGTTTTATGGTATCTAATATAACACTATATTAAGGTTTTAGGAATATGTATGCAGGATTTCTTTGTTATATGTTGCAATATTGTGTATTTATAACATATGTACTACAAAAATATTACATTGTGCTGTGGGTATTGCATTTCAATCTTATGGTTTGTTATATTTGATTCTGCATTACATTGGGTTATACAGTTTATGGTGTTTTGTATTGCCTTAAGTGGCTTATTCCATAAATTACATTATATGGATTTTTGTTTTAAAAATCCAATTGTAGTAGAATTAGTATTTAATAGACACTTTGTTTTTGAAGACATTGCTGTCTGAGTGTCAATCCTTTAAGCAGAGGGTTCTATTCCTGTCCTCTCAAGAGTAAACTGAGGCAGGCAGGTGGTAGGGAGTTTTCTAATAATTTAAATGGAAACCCTTGCTAAACCTTTGTACATCTTTGAAGGTGGACCACTTACAGAAGTAAGTTTGGGATTGGTTCATTAATATGCTTAAGCCAGTATAGGGTCTCTTGGGTCCAAAGTTTAAGGTAACACTGGTGAGGCCTCAGCTAGAGTAGGCCGAATTTTATATAAGATGTGACCACACTGAAGAGAGTCTGCCCCCATTTTAGAAACACAGCCATAGTGTTGCTTCCTTGAGGCTCTGGACACGTTGTTCCAGGGACCTTCCAGCAGTATTGCCTCCCATCCGGCAAGGCTTTGATGTTCCACCTAACCCAGTCCTTCCTCTCCACCCACTGTCTACCAGCAGCCCCTTATAAACTCAGGTGTAGTCTATCCCTCTTTAATTAGCTGGATTAGACTCACATGTTCTAGTCCAGAGGTACTGGACTCAGTTTAACCACAGAAACCAGCTACTCTGTGACTGTGGGCTATTACAAACAGCTTCCTATTTTTAAGGATAGTTAGATACTAGAGTAGCTTATTGAGGGCAGTTGTGAAACCCCTATCATTGGAGGTTTTTAAAAAAGAGGCTGGACAAACCTGTTAGGGATGATCTAGGTTTACTTGGTTCTGCCTCAGCACAAGGGGGCTGAACTACATGGCCTTTTCAGCCCTACATTTCTATGTCCTAGGGCCCTGTGGTGGGGTATATAAATCCCACAGTGGGATAGGATGGTCTTAAGCAGTTTTGGGCCCAAGTGTCCCCACATCAATGCAACAGCAACATCTGGGTTAGCTGGAAGAGGTATTTTTAAAAGATCCAGCAGCGCAGGTAAGGAAGGAAATGGCATATGGGATAGATCTGTCCTGAGAGCTCTTGTGTAAGCATACATCAGGAACCCATGCTGCAAGAAAGCTGGGCCTGCAACTGGCAGAAACCCCTGATTGCAGAGCAGTGAGTAGCTTATCGCTAAGGATTAAGGAATCATTCATGTGAATTGTTGGTGGTACTATGATCATGCTCTTGTAACCCATATGCCTCTCTTTGAGAGACCTACTGAGGGTGGGTTACTGTTGCTGGGCGGATTAGCTACCCACAACCAGAAATTTCTGGAAGCAGGGAGTGGTAGCATTTTGAGCATGCTCCACAGTGTACCCTGCTGGTGTGATGTGATGTTGTCAGTCAGATGACATGAGAGCAGCAGTCTGTATAGACTGCAGGCTAGAGCTGCCTTGAAAGGAGCCCATGTGCTCAGTTTTCTGGAGAGGAGCTGAGCCAGGAGTGAACAAGATGTTTTCTCCCTGTAATGGAGTCATTTGCAACAGACCTTGCAGACATGCATATGGGACTGAGGGCTGGTTGCAAAGGAGAAGAATAAGCCTGCATGGACTGCTACAGAGGATTCCAGCAAAGGAAGAAGAGGACAGTGATTTCTTGCCACTCAACCCTCTACATTCCAACAATGACTGTAGCTGAGAGTTGGGTGAACTCCACCTGGACTTTGGGACTTTTGGGTATCTTTCCTGTGGGGTTTTGTAGAGGGATTGTTCTTGGTTAATTGTATTTTGTTTTCTTAGGATAAGGTTCATTTAGTTAGTAGTTAATAAAGTTCATTGTTATGTTTATTGTAGTAGTATTTTAATGTGGGAGTGTAGCTCTGAGCAAGCTTCGCTGTGAGTCCTGTACAGACTGGATCGTGGGTCTCCAGCTGCTTCCTCACAGGGATTGGGATTGATTTCAGTGGGGCACTGGAGAAAGGCAATTAAATGAATTTAGCCCACCTGAAGGTTACACTCTGGACTGGGAAAGTAAGTTCTGCAGTAGGTAGTGTCTTTAGGAGCAGCCTGGGTGCTTGATATTGCTGCTACTTGTAGAGCTCTTGGTCAGAGCCTAATGGAGAGGGAGGACACAGGTTTGTGTCATGAGAAGGGATGGTAAAGAAGCCTTTCTCTCCTCTCCTACTCCATATTAAGGGGAAATAGAGAACTGGAGAGATCTGAGGCAAGAGCACGCAGCCCACAGGAGCCTGGAGATGAACGGAAGGCTCTTTGTTTTTAAGGACATTGGACAACTATATCTTCTTCAACTCTGTTACCCAGGAAGAGGGTGGACTCAACTGGTGAACTGGATGGAGGATCAAGTCGCTATCTACTAGAAGAGGAGATGCCTGAGGCTGTGTCTACACTTGTCAAAATAAGTCGACTTTGCTAAGTCGACTTAACAAAGTTGACTTAGCATGTCTACACTATAAAATTAAGTCATCTTAAAGTGGACCTTGCCAAATCGACTTGGAGCATCCACATTAAGCAGGCTTAAGTTGACTTAATTCACAAGTGTAGACGTAGCCATAAAGCTGGAGTGAGTGTTGGCAAGGGATGCCAGAGAGGAGAACTGTCCTAGACCTAAAGGCTAGGCAGCACATTGTAAGTCGCAGATTTCAAAATCCTTTTTCAGAGTCACTGTTTTCCAAAACAGAGACAACCAGAAAGATTTTGGAATGGGTTTTGGTTTTTTAAACAGATTCCTGAATATATATACTAATAGAGAACTTAGAGTAATAATTCACTTCAACTGCAATACAGAACTGTATTTTCAACACCACTCAGAAGCAGAAGGCTTGGGGGAGTCAGGTAATGAAGTAGCTGAGGGAGAGGGAAGAAGCCTGGGGCTGAACCTGGAGGGTTGTTGGGGTGAGTAGAAATATGGAACAGTCTCTTTTGGGGGGGGGGAATGGAGGGATTGTTGGGGAGCCTTCCCAATGCAGACCCTTGCTGACCCTTAGCCTTTCCATTCAGTCAAAAATGTCTGCTCCTATCCTTGTGTGTTTCTGTACTCCCCTTCTCCTGTGTCCCTGAACGCCCACTCAACTACCTCTTTCCCATGTGTCCTCACATTCCTCCTCCCCCTGTTCCCACATAGCTCTGTACACTTACTCAACTATTCCCTCTCCTCACATCCCCCTGGGTTCCTGCATCCCTGCTCCTATTCAGCCCCTGGCTCAATGTTGTTACCCACTAGCTCTTGTGTCCCCACCCCAGTCTGTTCCCTCATTAGTTCTTTTGAACCCCAGTCTATGTAACCCACTGTGACAGGGTGTGTGGAGCAAGGACTGCTCAGTTAATCCCTGTCATGCCAGCTCCCATTTAAGGAAGTAAATGGTTGGAGAAAACTAAAACTTAGACAATTAGAGGCAGCTGCCAGCCCAATGAGCCTGGGGCTATAATAAGGGCTGGAAGGAGGGAGCTGGGGAGTAGAAGCAGAGTGGTGTCCCTTCCTCCCCTCACCATGCAAGCCTAGCTACTAAGAGGGCAAGCTGTATATGAGAAAAGGCAATGGGAGCACAATCTACAACTACATTTTTACTAGTTATTACAGAATTGAGTGTCTCTGTCTGGCTTTGTGAGAGGAAGAAGAAGAAGAAACTGGACAGCTTCAGTCCTATTACATCCCTTCCCCCCAGGAGCCTTATGTGTCATACTCTGTCCACTGCCCCCTCCATATCCTGTGCCTCCTCACCTGGCCCCATAGATAGGGTGTTGTAAGGAAAGCAGCCTTTTCTTCTTCCTCTCCACAGCTGATGGCTCTGGCCAGGAGCCAGCTGCTTGCTTTTCTGGCAGCACAGCACTCTCTGATTGGCAAAAGGTGTAACTGCAGTGCCTCCCCTGCAGAATGTTTTCTGTGGGAGAAAAAAGAAATCTCTAGGGGACATGAATTCCGTGTGTGCACAGTGGTACAGAATTCCCCTAGAAGCAGAATATACATATGGATGTGTTTATATGGGAGAATATATAGGTCAAAGACTTGGAGTTGAAGGTGGTGAGGTGTATGTGTGAGTCCTTAGCTCCTAGGGGATTTCATTCCACCATCTGAGACCATCCATTCAAAGTTCTGTCTAGTGTACAGACACTCTTCATCCTGACTGTATAGTGCCACTGCTGTTGTTAGCTCACTGGGGACCCTAAACAGGAATATTTTGCCCGCCCTACCCAAGTAGGCAAATTCTCATAATAAAAAGCAAATGTCAAATCCAGCTCTGCAGAGTTCTACTTTGCCTGAGAAGCAGAGCTGTTGATCGTGATCTTTGTTCAGGAACTTGAGAAATCTTTTAGATATTGTAATGCTGACAGACCCGATGCCACGTCATGTCAAGGCACCTACACCTCATTCAACATTGACAGACACATAACTGGAAACCAGTCTGGCTCACTGTTTGTTAGTATTGCTAAAATAAGTATTGATTCATGAAAATGTGTTTAGACTTTATGAAAGTTTTTTAAGAGGATGCAAGCAGTAAATTAATTTATAACACGCATATCCTGTGCTATAAAGTAATATTTGTTTGCTCTGAAATTGTAAATCCCCAGGCAGGAGAGAAGCATTACCAAATGTGAAATACTAGTTTGTCACAGGTGGTGTTATCACCTGTCTAACAAAAGAAGGTCCATAGTACCAGACATAGCATTGTGGTACATCAGAGGACAAATTACTCTGTTGATTCCTTCCCCTGCACCTAGGAAGAAGAGATGTGCATGGGGATTCACCCCATCAGCTTGAACTATGGGGGAAGGGAATAAAAAGCTCTGACAGGAACAAACTGCATCTCTGTGCTGCTTGGACTAGTATATTGCAAGTTTTCTAAGCATAACCCATGGATCCACAGCTGCTTAGTGAGGGTTAGCCGTAAAGGATTTACAGAACTTGCATACTACGGCAGCTTCTATTACCTTTTTGGAACCAAAGACTGTAACTCATTTGTGTGTGTATGTTACTTGCCTTAACTTTGTAAATAACTTTTTTTTCCTCTAGTTAATAAGTCTTTAGTTTATTACAGGATTGGCTACAAACATTATCTTTGGTGTGAGATCAAAGGCATAATTGACCTGAGGGAAGTGATCAGTCCTTTAGAACTGGGAATAAATAGATGATCATTTATTTATTTATTTGATGTAACGGACCATCTGTGACAACAGTGCACTTACCCGGATGGCAAGACGGACTGGAGTATGCCAGGGACTGTCTATGACTTCATGTTAAGGCTGTTAAAGTGATTGAGGTCTTCACACCTGATAATCGTTTGGCACAGAACTCACAATCCAGTTGGGGTGTGTGCATTGGCGGATTTTGGAGCTGCCTTCAGGGAAGACAACTCCAGAGTTGCCCCTGGAAGCCCCTCCACAGTCACACCACTTTGCTACCCCGAGCCAGCCCAGGACCAGCTCTCACCACTGCCGGGGGAAGCCCTGGGACCCCAGCTCTCACCAGCCACTGTAGTAAAGCCTCCCCTGGCCTCTTATAAACTCCGCCCCTGGGTGTGTGCCCTGCTTCTTAACAGTCTACCCAGAGGTTGGTATTCACACTCTTGAGCCACTCCAAACAAAGATATCCTGACCTGGATCTAAAGAACAGGGTACCTTGAAAATAAGGACCATGGCCTTGAATTTGATCAAAAATTCTATGGGAAATCAGTGTATAAGTGAAGGAGAGGTATTCATGGTAGCCCTTAGTATTGAGAAAATTCCCTACCCTACAGTGTTTCCTATTAGTTGGAGCTTACTAAATACAGAAGCCATCATGCCTACATTGTAAGATCTTTTTTCTGCAGTAGACAGCAGTAGCCATGAACTAACAAGCAGAGAGTCATTCTCCGATTCCAACTAAATTGCACCAAAAAAATGTAATATGAGGCTGGAAAGAAAATATTGCTGTCCTAATAGTACCCATCACTACCAGATAGAGAAACAGAGGTTAAGATGTTTATAGGAAACTTTGTTTGATAGTATTCTGTCTGGCAAAGAATCACTTATCAACAATTGATTGTGAAATCAATTTCTTGATTGTTTTGCTTTTATGGCCTTTATTTCTCTACTGTTTATCTGTGTCTGTCTGATTCTTTAATTGTTTGTCTGTTGCATAACTAATTTTGCAAGATTTAAATCAACTTGGGCCATGGGGTATAACTGCTTAAACAGGTCTTTCACAATATGTTAGTAGTGGTCAAAGAATTAATTTGTAATACTTTAATAAAATGATTGGTTAAGGTATAGCTAAACTGGACTCAAGTTTCATTATATAAACTGGGATCCAAAAAGGAGACCAGGTGAGAAAAAAAGTAAGACCTGAAGGAAGAACTCACCTACAAGACACAGCCCAAGATCAGAATTGCTAGAATCTTTTGTACAGGGCTTTTTTTCTGCCAGTGTGCACCGGTATGGCGTACTGGCATATATTTTTCTCTGGCTGGCCCTGCTGCCCAGCTAGGGGCCTGGGTCAGCAGGGGAAAGCTCCTAGCTGGGCAGTGGGGCTGGCAGAAGCCAGGAGTGGTGGGTGCAGGCCAGAAGATGGCCGGGAACACGTGTGAGCTGCAGCCAGCCTAGAGCTTTTTCAAATCTCCCACCCTGAGCATGCTCAGATACCTGGTTCAGGGCAGGAGCAGCCTGATGGAGCGACTTGGGATGCCACTGCACCTCTGGGCAGACAAGGGGAAGTGGGCCGGGAGGGTTGGGAAGCAGTGGGCGGGGAGGGGGCAGGAGAGCTGAGAGGAGTGGGGAAGGGACTCGGGGGGTCAGGGAACTGGTGGGTGAGTGGGGAAGGGGTGGGGGGAGGCAGAGAGTAACAGGGAAAAGGTCCAGGGGGATGGGAAACCAGCAGGTGGATGGGGAAGGGGCTGGGGATCAGGGAGCCAGTGGGTGAGAAAGGTGGGGCCTGGGAAGGCTGCTGGGGGCTGGCTGTGGACTGGGGGTTTGGAGAGGCCCCTGGGGGGGCAGCGATGGTGGAGGGTCCGGACAACCCCTCCCCACCAAACTGCTCCTGCTGGCATAATGGCATTTTTTTTAAAAAAAAGGAAAAAAGCACTGCTTTTGCATGACCAGGAATCAGAACCCAGACAAGATGGACCTTGCCTGGTTAGCAAGGAAAGTCTGCCTGCATGATAAGGATTGGTGAGCACAGCATTATATGCTTAGTGTGTGTAGTCTGCTTGGTAATTGTTAATAAATGAAGGTTAAGGATATTACTGTATAAGGCAGTAGTTTTCAAACTTTTTTTCCTTGAGACCCAGTTGAAAAAAAATCATTTATGACCATGACCCAACAATTACATCTTTGAACAATACATTTCAGTCTTTTGGCTGCAGTAGTATGTGGTGTCACAACCCAGTGCCTAAGAGTCTGCAACCCAATTCTGGGTTCCGACCCTAAGTTTGAAAACCATTGATGTAAGGCTCTCTCACTGGGAAAAGATCCTGCAAACCACAGAAGATCACACTGTGAGTCCTAGGAACTGTGTATGGATAGGTGTCTTTTGCCCTGAGCCCTAGGTACCGGGAAAGGGGGACGTGTTTAACTTAACTGGGTTACACCTTGAGCCCATGGAAGGGTAAAGGTGGGGTGCCTGAGTGTGGGTAACAAGGTACACCATATTATTGTAAGTTCCATGTTTAGTCTATATATATAAAAAATGACAGTTCCACAGCACCTTAAAGACTAACAAATTGGGGGGGGGGATAAGCTTTTTATGGGCTGCAACTCACTTTGCCAGATGCATGAAGTGGAAACTACAGTTAGGAAGTATATATACAAAGGTAAGGATGGGTGAGAAACATTACAATGAGGAGGGCAAGCACTAATGAAGTCAATTCAGTTTGGGTAAATGAGACCCATGCAGAACAGTTGGTTAGAAGGTGAGAAGGTGTGAGAAGGGACCCTTACCTTTTGTAAAAAGCATTTCCAAGTCCCTATCAGATCTAGTCTGCATCAAGTTTCCAGCTCTGCAGCCTACTGTTTTCATCCAGCCCAGCATTGATAGAGATGTGAATAAATAACTCAAGATCATTGCCCACTAGATGGAATGAAGTTTCTGAGCCCTGGGTAGGAGACCCCAGCTCACTCCCATGGGGATAGGGAGAGGACTTCAGGAAGCACAGTGTAAAGACCCAGTCATGGAAGCCACTTCCCCCCCTTGCATTCTGAAAGCTAACCATTTATTCCTACCCTTTGTTTCCTAGCTTTTAAACAGCCACTGACCCAGGAGAACACCTTCCCTCTTCTCCCATGACCTTACATTGCTCAAGATCCTTTAGAGCAAAACCTTGTCAAAGGCTTTCTGAAACAGCTAAGCACACTATATCCACTGTGACAAGTTCCAAAGGGGTAGCCGTGTTAATCTAGCTCAGCAAAAAAACCCAAGGAATCCTGTGCCACTTTTAAAGATTAACAAATTTATTTACCGCATGAGCTTTCGTGGGAGAAAAAACCCCACTTCATGAGACGGTATCACCCTTGTCCACATGCTTATTGTCTCCCCTAAAATAATTCTTGTTTAAGAGTGAGGTATGATTTCCTTTACAAAAATGTTGACTTTTATCCCTGTTCCTCCATAGCAGGTTGAAGTGATTGCGGGCTGGTAGAAATCGGGTCAAGGTCCTGGGTAGCCCACCTAGTGATTCAGGGAAGTAGAGTACCCAAGCCCAGAGACAAGCTAAGTCAAAGCCCACTTCTCCTGCCTTAGCTCCTGCTTAGCTGGAGGAACGGGCAACGCTCTGGTCAGATTGCCCTGGTCAGGCACAGCTCAGCTTTCCCTGCGCTGCACAGCGAGCCCCGCAAGGCTGGGGAGGTTGCAAAGCAAGGGCTGGGTTATGGTGCGATAGCGCCACCCTGGGCACCGTGGGCGCGCGCTGCCCCCTGGAACGCCACCAGCAGCACCGAGGGAAGGGTCTGGACCGGACGTCGCCAAGACTAGGATCCAAGTTCCATCCAATCCCGCACGCTTCCCCTCGCCATTACCAGGCAGTACGCACGCTACGTACGTACGTGCGCTGTGCTGATAGCCGCCTGTGGTCTCTCTGCCCCTCCCCCCTTTCCAATAAGGGCTCTATGGGATGTCACGTGCTCACCCTCCAGTCCAATCAGAGGGCTGCGCCGCTCTGGGCCCAAATTCAAACTCTTCGCCGTCTGCGCTGCGGTCGGGATTGTGTATCGCTCGGTTTCCCTGGCGACAGCCGGCCCGGCCGGGCATGGAGCCGCGACTGCTGGGCCCCGGGCCCTACCGGGCAACTCGGCTGGTAAGTCGCCGACCCGGACCGGGTCCTGCAGGTTCCTCTTGGGCCTGGGCGCCGAGCCTCTCCCCGCCGGGAGGCGGCCTCCGGCATTGCTCCGAGCCCCCGACACCAGCCGCTGCCCCCTCGGCCGCTGAGTGGTGCCCGAGCCCTACACCGCAGCCTCCCCGAGCGGTGCCTGGAGCACTCCCCAGCCTCCCACTCCCCAGCCCCAAAGTGGGCATTGCCCGACCGTGCATGGAGCCCCACCCAGAGCTCCTGTTCCCCCTTGGTACCCACAAGCCCCCACCCCGGACTCATGCCTTGCAGCGGCTCCCCGCACCGTGGCCTCGTGCCTCCCCTTCATCAGGCCCTGGTGTCCCCAACCCGGACCTTGAACCTCCAGGAGCTTTCTATAGCCCCTGTCCACCTTAACCTGCCTCAGTGTCTCCCGTCTCTCTCAGAGCAAATCCCACTTCGTCAGATTTGAGGAAGTGGGATTTTCTCCCACAAAAGCTCATGTGATAAATGTGTTAGTCTTTAAAAGTGCCACAGGACTCCTTGTTTGTTTTGCTGAACTAGACTAACATGGCTACTCCCCCTTTGGAACTTGTCTCTCTTAGGGTTACCAGACAGCAAGTGAGAAAAATCAGGCTTAATATGTGCTTATAGAAGACAAAACCCTGAATATCCAGACTGGCCCTATAAAGTCAGGACATCTGGTGACTGTAATCTGCTTTCAGTGCCCTACTTCTGCCATGTTCTGGCCTCTCCCTATTTCCCCAGGGCTGCTATTTGGCATCTCCTTGGTTTCTCCTGCTATCCAGAGCTGCCTTCCTACCCCTCTGCTATCCCGTTCCCCCAAAAGAGGCATTTTCACTGCTAGCTGGATCATAGTCCAGTAGCTCTGAGCCCAAAAGTTCTTACGCTTGCACATTGACACCCTGCTTTGCTGCCCAGAGCCCAGCCCACACCCATTCCTCTTCCCTTCTGTCCCATTTCTGTTACTTGGCTTAATTCTGCTCCCAGGTCTGTTATATTGTGCCCTCTTACAGGAGAAAAAAGGAAGAGACACACCAAGAAGGATGTTTAAGGTTTAATAAAAGCATAAGTGACCTACAGCAAGCCCTTCTTTATGCACAAATTTATGCCAGTTTAACTAAGGCTGTGTCTACACTTAAACTGCTACAACACAGCAGTTCTTCTGCTGTTGTGCTTCTTTGTAGACACTTTCTACAGTGAGCTGGATTGCTTTAGATAATGCAGCTCCCTGGCATGCAGTAGGTAGGTTGATGGAAGAGTTCTTCCAGCCTTGTGCTCTCTATGCTGGGGGTTAGGTTGGCTTAATTGTCACACGAGTGTGGGTTTTTCACACCCCTTAGTAGCATAGCTGGGTGAACGTAACTTTTTAGTGTACACCTGGCCTTGCGGCTAATCTACATTACAGCGACTGAAGAGGCAGGAAGGTTTTGTCTACACTACTACTTTTTTCGGTTGGAGTGTGAAAATAAACACCCACCTGAGCAGCATAAATGTCACTTACAGAAGCACCAGCATGGATAGCACTATGTCAGTGGGAGACACTCTCGTGCCAGCACAGCTACCACCACTTGTTGAGGGTGGTTTAATTATGTTAGCTAGTGGGAGAGCTCTCTCCCATCAGCATAGAACAGCTACATGGGAGACCTTACAGCACCAGTACAACTCTGCTACTGTGAGGTCTGTAGTGTGGACATAGCCTTAGTCCCTAATTGCAGTAACTCTCCTGCCCACACCTTAATAGCTAAGATGACAAGAATGTCTATATCTTATTGTGGGGAGGGGGTTATCTGGGTATAGCAGTGGTGCTGAGGACTTCTGATGAATACTGAGTGTCATACCTAGGTCAACCAAAGTTTTAAGTTCAGATTTCATTATGTTTACAGATTTATTTAGCTTGCTGGGGGCATGATATTGGAGACACAGCAATACAAGTATTTTTTGTTCTGTCTCGAGGTTTTAGCCCTCAGGTCAACAGGTGTCAATCAAAACTCTGGTCACTTGTGACATGATGGATAACTGGGTACAAGAATATTTGCAGTTTTATTTTGTATCCATTAAAACCAGTGCTTGCAAAATGCTCTAACTATATTGGTATTGATTTCAGATCCAGCACCATTCTACCCTTTATGATTATTATTTGAGCTCCTGTAATTGTATCTCTCCCTCCACTCCTTCTTTTCCAGTGGAATGAAACTATTGAACTCTTTCGTGAAGGGATGCCATTACGGAGGCATCGTAGTCTTTTAAAAAACTATGAGCGTTGCTTCAAAGCTTCAGAGGCAGTAGACTGGTTACATGCACTGCTCAGATGTAATCAAAACTTTGGCCCTGAAGTGACTCGCAATCAAACAATTCAGCTGCTTAAAAAATTTCTGAAAAATCATGTTATTGAAGATATCAAAGGAAGATGGGGCAAGGAAGACTTTGAGGACAACAGTCATTTATATAGGTAAATCGTATGATGAATTCTGGGTGAACTTAGTTCTTGTGAAGGAAAGGAGCTAATGACATTAGCCAAGAGTTTTGCAACCCCCCTTAGGTAGATACACAAAGTATCCCTAAGCATGCTCACTTATTTTATTATATTATATTAATATATTATTTATATCTCTTCAGTAGAATCAGAGATACTGTGTTGTTCTAATATTGGGAATGTTACTAGAAGCATCCTTGTATATGAAGTTTCATTTTTTGAGCAATTTATATAAAATTGCTAGTCACTCCCAAATAATCTGTAGTATACAAATCTGGTGTTTGCTAACTGTGGCCAATATTTTTACTAAATAAATCAACACATACACTAAAGCCCCCAACCTACTAATACTTATGCATGTTATTAAGTATGTTTGAGCACTTCCCCTGTTGGAAGCCTAACTACATTTCTGGCACGTTTTGGTCCTCATTTGTTTTGGGCATCTGGGAAAATCAATTAGTAATGAGATAACTCCATTGAGTTTCTTTTGGTCTCTTCTTCCTGTTTTCTTTCTACCTCTTGGTCTGCAGTCCCCTAAATATCTTATTCTATTCTGATTCAGGAGCTTCTTCAGGGGCCATTTTTTCCAGTACTGTAAGGAGAGAAGAGACAGGTGTTTTCTGAATCCTCCTTACACTATTTGACATCACTTAGCATGTAAATGTGACTCCACCATCCCTTCTGTCCTGGACTGCTCTTCGCATAGCCAACACAGGCACAGCACATGATCTTGATAGCCACTCTGAGATCTGTCCAACTTTTACCAGCTTCATGGTATTTAAAGTATTGCTTTTAACTTGCTTCTCTGGTCGCAGGTTTACAGCAGTGTTGCAAAGGTGTCTAAGCCCATATTCTTATTGGACAGAAGGCAAAAATGAAAGCTAGGTCAGGTTTGAGAAGAAATAAGCTTGAGAAGAGAAATGACACATGGGACAAGGGACAATAGCAGGAATTTAAGGATCACATCCTGTACAGTATTTGGGATATAGCAGAAACTAGTAGATGCGGAGACATGATTTAGGTCTGTATGCCTGGCTTGATTTGGCTAGGGTGTCTTTTGTGATCAGAACAATGAAGGCCCAGTGATATCATGATGGGTCCCAGGAGATGGTGGGCTGGCTTGCTCCTTCCAGTCCAACCATGCCCACTTCCTTTTCAATGATTCTGAGATTAAAAAATGCCCCCAAAAGGCTGTTAATCTTATTTTAAAATTAATCAATCCAAATATATTTTGATGTTTGCATCTATTAACATTTCTTCCCATTTTTATATTATTTTCGTTATGGTGATACCAACCTGTGACTTTATTGGGGGCTTTGAAGATGCTTTATCACAGTTCTTTAAGTTAATCTTGTTTATGCCATTAAAAAAATCTTTGTCTTGCTTTCTTTGCAAAGTTTTATGTAACAGGTTGATTTGGGCTTTGTTACCTTGGACAACTTAGAGTATAGGCCTCTGCACAATATCACTTAGGCACTTTTGAAATTTTCCCCCATAGCCTATTTCAGTATCATTGCAGGCAAGTGGGAAGAGAGTTTAATAAATGTTAAATTGCCAATCAGAAGACTCTGCTTTTGAAGGAGAACTTTGTTTATTCTGAGAATCCAAACCTTTTTCTTGAGAAGCTTCTTGCAGACAGAACTTCTCAGTGACACCTTCAGGCCAACTTCTTTTTTCAGCAGCAGTATTTGCTCTGCACATTGCAAGAGCTCACTCACCATGCCCCTACTTCATTCTTAAAGGGACAGCTCCACTGTCAACATAGGGGTAAATAGGGACAATGGGTTTTTTTTAACCATTACAACAGATAATTTTGCTTTCCTTTTTCCCTCATCTCCCTCTATACACTGTTCTCCATTGTTTGAATTTAAACAACTGCACTGATTTGCTGTAACAGTCTGACCTGATCCCATGAATTATGCTTCCCTGCATTTATTTTCCTCCCATTCATCTGTACGTCGCATCTTCAAGCATCTCGCAAAGTGGGATTTTCTCCCACGAAAGCTCATGCAATAAATATGTTTGTTAGTCTTTAAAAGTGCCACAGTACTCCTTGTTTGCTATATAATATCACTATTAACAAGAACAATAAAAATATTCAAAACTATTACTAAATATAAATTATATGAACCTGTTTTTAAAACATCTATTCCTGGCAACTCAAATCTGTTCTTGATAGATTCATTGATATTACCTTCAAAGACCCATCTTTCTCTGGTATCTTGACTACAGTTGTTTGCTTAAGGGCAGCAATTTTATGAAACTGATAAGAGCCTTTTCTGTTTCAGTTCTGATGCAAATGGGTAGTCCCTGTGACTGGTCAATAAGTGTTTTGGTCAGGGTGTGCTCTGTGGCACTTTTTTGAGAGAGAAGATCCAAATTACATATGGATCTGGTTTCATGTGTAGTCTGTTTTGCTTTGTTTTGTCAGGCTGTAAATCTCAAGACAGTTAAAAGCTCTGCATATGCCATCTTATTATTATCTGTTCTTTGTTGTGAAGACAGGACACTGGGCTAGATGAATCATTGGTCTGAGCCAGTATGGCCATTCTTATGTTCTCAGAAAAAACTCAGAAAAAAATTTATTTTATTTTAAAGTATGCAGCATGAATATGTCTTTCTCATAGTTAGGTTTTTTTTCTTATCATATGAAAGCTAAGCTATCCTAAGAAATGTCTGTTCTCCATTAAGTCTTAGGCAAGATAATGATTCAGGTTAACTAACATTACTTGTTTCAACACCTGACTATTGCTGTTGATCTGTGTTATAGTATAATCATTTGATTTGTATATACTTCTGTCACCTGGTACTCTTGTAACAAATTAGTCTCCACTCAACTCATTTCTTGATTTAAATGTAATGTAGCTCATCACATTTTGTAACTTAAGGATTTTTTCCTTGTTACGAAGACTTTCTCTTTTGAGAGCTGAAAATTGTCATTTCAAATTGATGTTGTGTTTTCAAATATCTTAAAGTAGTTTTTTTTCTGTCTGTAGTTGAACTTTTTAAAACAAGATTATCGGTTTGCTTGAGAAATATATTTCTTCTGATATAGCACATTTGTATTTCTCCAAGGCATTTGACTTGGTTACATCATGGCATTCAGATTAAAAAAAATAAAAAGAAACCCACCTTGCATGATATGGATTTAACAGGGGTTACGTTATATGAATGAAAACTGACTTGCTGGCAGATCTCAAAATGTAAATAAGGGGGTTATTTCTACCAGAGTTGGTTCTTGGTCCAACATTTTAAAATATTTTTTTTATCAGCCTATCTAGATGGTGGCATAAGATCTTAGTTGATAAGTATGCACCTTACACACAGATAAATGGGATGGTAAATAATGAAGAGATAAATGATTACTGTAACGGTGATCTGAATCACCTGGTAAAATGGTTACAATCTAACAAAATGCATTTTTAATACAACTAAATATAAGGTAATACACCTGGGAACCAAAAATACAGTGTTTTACATCCTTTAAGTATAACCTGCATTAGAAAGCTGTGACTCAGAGAAAAATTTAGGGATCATTGTAGAAAATTGCTTCAACATGAACTCCCAATGTGATGCCATGGCAAAAAGGACTAATCTGATCCTTGCAAGTTTAGAAAGGAGAATATCAAGTAGAAAAAGGGAAGAGATATTTTGCCTTTGTATACAACATTGGTGAAACTGCTGCATTGGTAAAACTGCTGTCTTGTTCTGGCTTCAGTACAAAGAATGTGGAGATGTTGGAGAGAGTTCAAAGAAGAAGCCACAAAAATGATCCTAAGGCTAGAAAATAAACTGTAAGATTTGAGGCTTAAGGAGCTCAACTTATTCATTTTATTGAAAAGAGGGTTAAAAGGTGACTTCACTGCTATGTTTTGATACTTACACATGGAAAACATCTGTTAGTTGTGGAGGGCAGGGGGCTTTTCAGACTTGCTGACAGAGGCATAAGAAGATCCAATGGCTGGAGACTGAACAAATTTAGCTTTGAAATAAGATGCAATTTCTTATCTACAAGGGTAATCAGACATTAGACAAGCTTACCAGGGGAGGCGGTTATCATTTGGAGTCTTTTTTTGGGAGGCGGGAATGGGAGGGAAGGTATAGCTCCACTGCACTTAAATACCCATGGCTGACTTGTGTCAGCTGACTTGGTCTCCGACTATAGGGATGTAAAACGTGGTGTAGAAGTTAGGGCAGAAGCCCAAGCTCCAGGGCCGCACGAAGGGAGAGGGTTCCAAAACCTGGGCTCCAGCTGAAGACTGAACGTTTACACAGCAATTTTACATTCCCATAACCCAAGTCAGAGTCAGCTGCCACAGGCCAACCAAGAATGTTTAATTGCAGCATAGAAATACTCTTAGTTAAGATTAGAAATCTTCCAGTGCATTTTGTAGGGGAAATTCCTCAGCCTGTGTGTGTAGGCCCTTGAGCCAGGTAGTTGTGATTTTTGTGGGCCTTGGAATTTATTAATCTGTGAATCACCCAGTTCATCCCCTTCCTTCATGAACCTTTGCTTCATGCAGAAAACAGGAATACTTGCATTGCCATCATACTCATAACCCTTGCAGCTCTGCATTAGACAATAACTATCATCAAGTTTTATGCTTCAGGACTTCAACTAGCCACATACTGCGGGGTAGGAAGGAATTTTGTTCCCCACAATTGGCCAGATTGTTGACCCTGGATCAATACCCACAGCTGGGCACACAATAACTGTATCAGTGAAGACTAGGATTCAGTCTGTTCAGTGCAACGCTATTTATTTGAAAGCTGGCATCACAGACAAATAGCAAAAGCTATACAATACCTCTCCTTAATATGCCTCAATTCCCCAAACACCCTCAGTAACCATACTGGCCACCATGGGGTATCCTGATTACCAAACAAAGCAGGTATAGATGCCAATTTTAGATGGAGACTGTTTCCTTCCTTCTTGATTCCTTTACATATTTAGTCTATTTTCTGATTCTGTCATGGCAGAGTCTTGGCTATCCCAAGGTCCTCTGGTTCTTCTTAAGTATCTGCTCTTTTTAATGGTCCCTTGTGATATGGTGTTGGCTACCCTGAGACTTTTTAGTTCTAAAGTCCCTCTCCAGATGTTAATCGGGATGTCTGTATGACATGTGATAGTCCCCTGTCTTTATACCCTTTTTCTAAAGGCGTGACATGTCCCCCAAAATATGCTTTTTAAGCACTTATTTAGCATATTATGATTATTTAGTTTTGTAATTAATTTTGGGAGGGACAGCAGGAATCAACTGACATGTATATATTGTCAACATTCATTTGGACACCCGATGACATTGGCTGATCATGATCGTTGGTCTGATCAGCACAGCTAGCTACACACACAGGGTCTGGAAAACAATTCATGGCTTTATATCAGTGCCAACTGCAAATTCCTAGTGACTTGCCATGCAATCTGTCTAGTGCTAAGAGGCCTTGCTTCCAGAAACCTTAATACTCAGACTTACCAAGCTTTACTATATTTATGTCAACCACAGTGATTTTTTTTTTTTTTAAACTAACAAATTTATTTATTGCGTGAGCTTTCGTGGGAGATGCTTGAAGCGTCTGACAAAGTAGAATTTTCTCCCATGAAAGCTCATGCGATACACTTTAAAAGTGTCACAGGACTCCTTGTTTGTTTTGCTGAACTAGACTGATGTGGCTACCCCTTTGGAGCTTGTCAACAGTGATTTATAGTAATTTAGTACCATCCCAACACAAACGTATTCTGGATTGTTTTGCCTTCTTCTGACACATCAGAGATTAGCCACAGCGGGAGCTCAGACAACAGGGGGGTGGGTCAGTGTTTAAGACAGTACCAAAAGTTGTCTTCCTTAGATGCCTGGCTAATGAGGCTTGTCGATGTGCTCAAGGTGAAACTGATCATCAGATCTGGGGTTGGGAAAAAGATTTTTCCCTGGTCAGATTGGCAGGGACCATTTTTTTCACTTCCCTTGTAGCATGGGCATGGGTCACCTGCTAGGGCAGGAGTAGTCAACAGGCAGACTGCAGCTTAAATCTGGACCGCCAGATGCTTTTGAACAGATCTCAAAATCTCTTTATTTACTTTGTTGTTGTTGTTTTTTTATTATTTTTCTCTTGAGTCTGGGCATTGACTATATCTTGACCAAGAAATGTGGACATTGATAAAAATAATTGATTTACTATTGTGCTAGGGTCATCTGGTCATGTCTTAACTAATCAGTTTCCTGGCGTTGTGAGGGCCTGGGAGAATGATGAAAACTTAGTTTTTCCTGTTTTCCAGTTGTGGCATACAACATACTCTTCTGAGGACTGAAATGCTTTGATGTAAGGCAGGGGTTCTCAAACTTTTTTTTGCTGGAACCTCCTTTGAAAATATTTCAGACTATGATGACCCCTCATCCCAAAGAGCTATTCCTCCTCCATGCCATGTCACCTTTACTGAGGGGTTGACAGCTCACTAACCCCCTCACCACCAATAATCTTGTGACCCCCAGTTCGAGAACACCTGATCTAAGGGCTTAGTATAGGGATTTTTTTGTGAAATTTGTTGTCTAGTGGTATATGATAGGTCAGACTAGTTGAACTAATGCTCCTTTCTGGCCTTAAAGCCTATGAAATATTGGTGACAATCTTTTGGCACTGGTGGCTCCACAATTCTTACCCTTAACTACCAAATATATTTTGTATCTTCTGCTTAACATTTGCAGAAGTAGAAAGCCAATTAGGCAGTTTTTGAGTAAAATCAAGAACTTTGCGTGCTTTCTTTTTGAATAGGCACAAACTTCCTCTAAATAGACTTGCTATATTTTTTGACTTATTTAAGCCATCTATGATTGTGGATTTTGGATTCAAAGTAGCAAACCATGCTCAATATGCAGTAACACAACTTTAGGTGGGTTTTTTTTTTTCCTTCCTTAAACAGAATGCCCAGTCTCTGCAGAGAAGAGGCCTTGATGAGCACAGCGGCCTAGTCCAGGGGGCATCCTGGGGAAAGAAGCTGGTGACAATATGATAAAGAATGGGGGCATTATCTTCCCACCTCTGGGGAAGGTCTGAGTAAGTGGCATTGCTGAACACCTTAGGCCTAAAGATGTGAGTTGACATAGATTTGGAACATCTTCTAAAGTAGATGACCAAGAACCAGCATTCTCATTGCTTGGCAGGTGGGCTCCAGCCCATGGCCTAATGCTTGAACTAGCTCTTCCCTGTGCAGTCCACTAGCTCCTACTTCGTGGTATTCCTGGTAAGGAGACTATAGGCTCATCTGAGCCTGCACTTAGAGTGTATTGGATTTTCCATCAACCGTGGCCCCTTAGACGCTGGTGCTTCAGATCTGGAACCACGCCATCAGGCCACTGATCCTCCCTACTATGTTCTCTTAACTTGAGACCCTCCTTTTACCCAAGGTGGCTCCCTATGTGATGTCACTCAAGCTGGTTCTGCAGCCAGATGATTCTCAATAAGTTGCACTGCATTGGCTAGGGTCTCTGCTTGGTGTTTGAGTACCCAATCCAGACCTCTGAGGTGGGAGTATATGGGTGAAGTGTGCCACCAAGATGAACTCAGCAACTTGGACTCCAGTATAAGTTTCTGGTTTTAACCATTGCCAATAAAAGTCTCTCAATTTCTGGGTCACTGTGTGGGTCCCAGCTCCCATCAGGTATTTCTCCTCACAGAGCTGCAGTCAAAAGGTCTCCTCCATGATATCGAGGTAGTCCAATATAGCTATTTTACCTGGGTGTAGTCTAATGCTGCTGGGTTTAGCCCATGGTAAACAGCCTGTGCTGGCTTGATATGTAAGGCAATAACAAGATGGCCCACTGCCTGGGTGGCAACTTGTCTACTGTTGCCTGTTGCTCAAATGTCCCAAGGAATATCTCTAACTCATGCCCTGGGTCTATTTTTGTGAGTTTCGTTGGCACAGCCACACCTCCAGGGGCTGTCATTTGGGCCCCAGAGGCTACTTAAGGCTACTACCTATTGAATCAACTGCTATTGTTGTTATTTTCCTAAGGTTCCTGGACTAGCTGTTGTTGGGCAGACATCTGTTGCCGGAGCTGCTTCTTCTGGCCCCCTGTTGCTGGTTCTTGGTCATCTACTTTAGAAGATGTTCCAAATCAATGTCAACTCGCATCTTTAGGCCTAAGGTGTTCGGCAGTGCCACTTACTCAGGCCTTCCCCAGAGGTGGGAAGATAATGCCCCCATTCTTTATCTTATTGTCACCAGCTTCTTTCCCCAGGATGCCCCCTGGACTAGGCCCCTGCACTCATCAAGGCCTCTTCTCTGCAGTGACTGGGCATTCCATTGCACTAGTCTAGTCATAAAAGGCTCAGCCAGAGACAATCTACCCTTTTCAGGGCATCAATGAACATAAAAAAGAAACACAAATGAATTGTCCCACATGGGTGGTAAAGTGTTCTTTGTTCACAATATTCCTTTTAAACTGTGGCCCCACCTAGCTCAGAGATTAATATAGCGAAATAGTCCCCTCAAATAGGTGGATCAGCTTTGAGCCCTCCCTTACTTCAGAGAGACGTTGCTAGGATGTGGTCATCTGAAAAGCTCTTACCTTCAATCAGCCCTCTCTCCAGGAGCTGGATAGGAGTTATGCTCTCCTCTCTGATTGGTCAGCAGTAATACTGTATCTTTCCTCTTTAAGCTCCTTCCCTCAATCTGACATTTCTTACAGGCCTGATGGGATGGAGCTTCCTAAACCCATAGTAGCTCATTAACCCCGCATTGCCCAACATGGGATTTGTTATACTCCCATTACAGTTCACAATTGGATCATTTTTTGTATTAGCTACAGCTTTCCTTCTGCTTACCCAGGAGTTGGAGTCTTGACTTCCTTTCTGAATGCTTCAAGTTTCTCCAGCTCATCTTCTATTGAGAGGGAACTATTCTTACTGCCTAGGCTCTTCTATGCCTTTTTACGTGGGTTTCATGAAGCAAGATTTGCTTTATTTGATTACTGTAATGAGCCTTTTAAAATTTAGATTTCCAGATGTTACGAACAGCTCATAGCTCAATTGTTTGGGTGTGACACAACAGAAAAACATACAGTTGACTTTATTTATTTATTTATTTATTTTTTTGAAAGTAAAATACACCCAGGCTGGATAAGCAAGCAGCTTTCCCAAGCTGTCATAAACAATGCAGACACTGTAGAGTCAAATCTCACCCCTTTCCTGGGATTAGTTTTTATTAATGAGGGATTTCATACTGAGTTCAGCTTACAGTTTTTCCCCAGACTGGTACTCTAAGGGTTGCTATTTCCCGACTTCTCTGCTCACCCACGTGTGTGCTCTCTCTTTGCCCGAAAGGGAATGTTTTCACTGCACTGTTAACCTGGGTGATCAGCAGTTAAGCCTGAGCATCTAGGTTACCTTAGCTCAGGTGTGAGCAGCCATTACAAAGCCATACTCGAGTTACTTGTCCTGACCAGTGCTTCACTGTGTATTGTTAGTCCACTTGGAGAATCATTCATGATTCTTTGTTCTGCAGTATGATGAGTTGCTCTGATTGTTTCCCAGTGAATTGTGGGAGAACTTTCCTTCTGGGAATACAGTGAGAAATTATGGGAAGTCATTGGAGGACTGTAAGCATTCAATGACTTGCTTTGCATCCTTGCTGTAAAGAGAATGCGGTACCAGCTCATGTTAAAGGCTTACTTCAGTTTTAGATTGTAGCCCTGTATGAGCCAGCTAGCCTGGGTTGAAAGCATTACTCATGTAAGGAGAGAGGAGTTTGTATGTGAATGGGAAGGGTGTAATGGATAACATACAAAAAGAAGCTCAAATGATCTTGTCCGTCCGTGAAAATGTAATCTATGAGAAGTCTGAATAGTTGATAACCCACCTGACTCATTGAGAAAGGAGAAACCACTTTAACCTTTCCTGGTAAGAGCAACATCTTCTAATGAAGAGAAGTGTTCAGACATATATCATCAGCCTCATAGACATATGCATATGCACCGACATATTTAATGTAGCAAGATGCAGCTTGAAAATAGTAAATATAAAATTGCATAATATTTAAAAGCTTTTTTAAAAAAATGTTAGCTTTAATTTTACTTAGGTTTCCTCCTTCTTCACCACTGAAACCATATCCAACAAGGCCTCCTTACAGAAAGGAAGTAATCAAATTCCCAGACTGGAATGTTCCTGAAGCAGGCACTTCCCAAGAATACATCCCAGTGAAGCCTATCATGATGGTAAGATTTCTTATTTCCAGTTTCTAAAATGAGACATTCTGAAAAGGAAATAGGTAACGGGAAGGGATAAAATAAAGTAATGATCTCCTCTTTTTTGATGCATAGCATATGGCTATAAAAAAATTTTAAAATAGACTTTTGGTAGGGTGTATTTTTGCTTAGAGGAAGCCATTGTTCTTTCATTTTTAAGTATAGGTCATTGGTTGTTTTGATCCTCTCAAATGGGTTTTTTCCTCTTTTTTATTATTTCTATGTTCACAAATTACATTGCTTAAACTGCATATAGAATTTAAAGAATAAATTGATAAATTTGTGAGAGTTCAGATTTGAACTAATTTTAGTTAGTTCGAATTAGTGATCCCCGTTCATTTCAATGGCCGGTTAGTTCGAACTAAGAAATTAGTTCGAATTAACATGGCCATATTGGCTAATTCGAAATAGTTAGTTCGAATTAAAGCCTTACTTCTAAAGCCCTATTCAAACTTATTAGTTCAAATTAAGGAAGCCCTTAATTCGAACTAACTAAAGCCTAGTGTAGCCAGGGCTTTAGTTAGTTCGAATTAAGCTTCCTTAATTCGAACTAATTTGCCAATGTAGACATAGCCATTGAGTCTATCTTTTTAGCCAAACAAAGGAAAGGTTAAGGGGTGACTTGATTACAGTCCATAATTATCTACATGGGAATTGTTTAATAATGAGCTGTTCAGTCTAGCCTAGAATGATTTAACATGCTCCAAGGGCTTGAGGTCAAAGCTAGACTGCATACCTGATATGTTGTTAAAGGCCTGAGCATCTTAATTTATACATCTTCATACCTCCAACCCTCCTCTGGGCTAGTCCTGTGTGTTTGTGTGAGCACATACTCCCCAGGCACACATAAGAAATAGCTGCAGATCATGATAACGATAACTTTTCTTGAATCACTGAAATCGTTAGGAATGTTGATATTCCAAGTATCATTGGCATCTAAGTTATCATCCCTTGAAATTAATGGCACCATTCACACTGCAGAGATGTCGCTCCACGATTTCGTAAACACAGTCAGCTCTCTGCTATTTTTAGCATGTTAGCTTGAGCAGGGTAGCAGGTGTACATCTACTCAAGGTGGAAATTATACCTTCTAACTGCAGTGCGAATGTAACCAAGAAGCTAACTGAGTTCAATCAGTGCAGTGTGGCCAGGATAGTGCAGGGTATCTGCCCATGTACCCGTCCTGCCTGAGATCCTAGGTATACACTTGAGTGGCTAGTCTAAGCTGCTGTGGCTACATGGCTGTTTTTAGCACATGAGCTTGAGCAGAACTAGTGCTTGTAAATCTGCTTGATCAGAGAAATAAACCTCCCAGCTGCAGTATACACTTAGCCTTCAAAGGATTTATTTGCAACCATTCATAGCTACTGCCTATTTTATATAAATACATTATTTTACTTTTTAAATTAAATTTTAAGACTCTTGAGAGCAATTGAGGGATCTGTTCAGATGCTGCCATACCCTATCGCCCGCCCGCACCCTTTACTGCCTTTCTCCCAGGAGGGTGCACCTCACTTTGGGAAACATTACTGCAACCCATGCTACTGAAGTTATGTTTTATGCTCACCATTCTTCTAGGCAGGGGCTAGATGGAGTTCCCTGTGCTGTTAGTTAGTAACACTTCTTAACTTGCCATTACACTAAACTTGGTTACAGTTTTTGGATTTATCTGAAAAGTCACGTGGCAGAGTAGGACTGCCAACTTCTCTAGTTCTGCTCAGTTTTAATCATTTCCCTTCAAATGCTAGCAGTCACTCAGACATGCTCATATCAATGAAATAAGCTATTGTCAGCCTGTTCCTCAAAGAAAGACTGGTTACAGGGATGCCAGCTGCTCTTGAATGCAATGAGGGGATGTTAGCATCATCAATTTAATTCCTTTTTAAAGAACTGCCAAAAAAATCTTGAGGCTATCAAAGATGTATAGGCACATCCCTTTGGAACTTCTGTAGTGTGTGGGAGATGTGCTGTGAAGGAGGAGGATGGCTGATTGCAGTGCATGCAGCATCACTATGGAAACATGCCATCAAACCTATTAATTCTGCTAAACAAATCAATCAATCCATTATTTGCTAAAAAAGAGGAAGTCAATCATCCCCCCAGACCAGTGAAATTAAGGAGGATCACTCCATGCAAGCAGTTGTCATCTTTTAGGCTAAAAAGATGAAACTTGGAGTAATTAAGAAAAGTTGCGATTTCGTCCACTCATGCTGTCTCTGGTTCTTAATATATAGTAGACTGACACTCTCACCAGTGCCTACTATCTCACTTGGGCTCACAGGGTGACCGCTGTGTGGTGGTGGTCACACAATCTTTCATTCTCCACTGCTTCAGTTCATTCCTTTCAGTCAGGATAGAAATGACTATTGACATGCCAGTTTTTGTGAACAACTATCTTTGATGGGTCTCTTTATTTGTATCTGTTTGTTTTCATCTTCTGTCTGCGTTACAATTGCTAGGAGTTGCTACATGGATCCCATCTGTGTGTACAAAGCCACCAAGATGAAGATCCTGGACTTGGTACACAGTGTCGCAGAATGTGTCAGAGGGATGTGATCTGTGAAACACTTTGTGTTCCACTCTAATTGCCCCATGTAAGCCCTGCTGGCATGCTCTAGGTTCCTAGTTTGCTGAGCATAGTCCTGTTTGAAACATGTTAGACTGCTTCATAAATCATCTCTCTCTAGTGTGCTTTGCCAGAATCGTATAAACAAACTCTAAGAATGACCATCTCTCCTGATTATTCTTTGGGACTTCTTACAGCAGTAGAAGTTGTTCTTAAATGAAAGTGTGTGATGTAGTACATCTTGCACACTATTATAATAATCTTTGTATAAAGTATGCCTTTGAAGATATCATTTGAAAACTCATAATTTTCTGGTCAGTACTCTGCTTAAATGTGTGGCCACATTGTATGTGAAGTTATAAGTTTCCCCGGTATGATATTATTAACACATGTTCCAAACCCCACAGCCCTGCCCAGGCAGAAGACAGGTCTGTCCTAAACAAAGGAAGGAATTTGTGCTTGCCTTAATTTGCATTTAAACAGTAAACAAAGTCATCAACCAGGGAGGAAAAACAGAGGAAGTTCAAACAGGTGAAAGAAACCAAAAGAGATCATCCTTCCCTTCCTTTGTCTCCTTGGTCTCAGCTGGAAATGTTTTCAATAGGCAGACTGAAGCTGTAAAAGGAAGGGACACCGTAAGCCTCTTCCCTCCCCCACAGTCACATTCACTGCACTTTCTCCCACGAAAGCTCATGCGATAAATAAATCTGTTAGTCTTTAAAAGTGCCACAGGACTCTTTTGTCTTTCTACTATAGACTAACACGGCTACCCCTTTGGAATTTGACTGCACCTGAAAAGACAGAGGAAGCAGCCCTTGGACTCTGGGAGGAAGGGTCTTACTTAAAGAGTTTGGTCAGTAAAACTGATGAAGGCATGTTGTGAATCTAATGTAGTTTGTTTGCTTTGAATCTAATGTAGTTTGTTAGACTCCATTCAGCGTTTTATCTTGATTTTTCTTATAAAGATTTCTGACTTTTATGCCCCATTACTTGTATTCACTTAAAATCTATCCCTCTATAGTTAATAATTTTTTTAATTGTTTTATCTAATCCAGTGTAGTCAAATTCCAAAGGGGTAGCCGTGTTAGTCTATTGTAGAAAGACAACAGAGTCCTGTGGCACTTTTAAAGACTAACAGATTTATTTATCACATGAGCTTTCGTGGGAGAAAATCCCACTTTGTCAGACGCTTTGAAGATGTTTTATCTAATCCAGTGTGTTCAAGTTGAAGGGTCCAGGTAACTCTGTTTGGGATAACCAGTTGAGTGCATATTATTTTCTTAAAGGAATAACATAATGAATATATTTGTACTGTCCAGGAGAGGATGGATAGTACAGGACATAAGTTTCTCAGGGGAAATCTTGGTCTGGGAATGTGGTGGGGGTCCCCATAGTAGTTTTTGAAGTTGTAAGGGCCCAGGTATGGCTGGCAGTCGGCAGCATACACACACAAATTTTGGAGCAACTTACATGTCAGAGTTTTTGTGAGCAGTTCAGATTGGAGGCTTCAGCAGCAAGACGTAAAGTGCACCCTAGATTATGGAGTAGGGGTGACCATCTACTCATTCATCTGGATTGTACCCTGTATGTCACAAAGTATACTTGTACTGTTTTTAGAACCACATGCATATAGGGTTGAGGACTAATGACTCCTGAACTGAAAGCATTGCTCTGACATGGCCTCCTTCTGAAGTTTTGGCTCAGTTAAGTGAGCCAAAGATGCTTTCCATCTATAAAATTGAAATACTTAAATGCTTTCTACTCAGAGATTTTATAAGCATTAAAGCATGCTAAACTGTGTAGGTGCTATATTACTTTAATATTGAAAAAAAATGGTAAGTAAAGGAATGTGCTTTTCTTTTTCTTTTGTAATCCAGAATTCTGAAATGTGGTTCAAACGTCACAGTATAGCAATAGGAGAAGTACCAGCATGCAGACTTGTGCACCGCCAAGAGTTAACACAGGCAAATATAGAAGAGATATGGAAATCCATGACGCTATCACAGTAAGTATGTTTGTGAGTCCCCCTCTTTTAGACTAATGCATATAGTGGGTAATAATCTCACCCTCTCTGCTGTTTCTCATATACACCCATTCTTTACTTCTATAATGCCATTAGGCCTAGGCTAATTAGATTTGCCTATTATTTGACTATCAGCCTTTGAGTTGTGAATAACTTCTTTTGCATTTACCAGCTTTAACAATTCCTCTTTCTGTGACGTTATATAGCTGACTTTTCTGCATAGGTTTGTGTGGTGCGGTGAAATCTCTCTTCTTCCTTCTCTTTTTGCAATAGTAAACTTCAAATAGCTCTTCTGGGGCCCTAAAATCTTAAAAATCTCTAATAAATGCAATGTTTAGTTTGAAGGCACAGGAAATGGAAGATCTAATCAGCTGGGTGCAAAAAAACCTCTACAAGCTTCCTGGATATAGAAATAAGCTATATTTTTTTTTAAAAGTGAGGGTAGTTAGCTGTTGGAACAATTTATCAAGGGTTGTGTTGGATTCTCTATAACTAGCAATGTTAAAATCAAGAGTGGATTTTTCTTTTAAAAATGATATACTCTAGTTCAAAAGGAATTATTCTGGAGATTGTTCTATGGCCTGTATTTTAGATAGGAGTTCAGACTATATGATCACAATGGTGTCTTCTGGCCTTGGAATCTATATTCTATTTCAGCGGTCCTCAACCGCTGTGTCGTGACACAAAAGTGTGTCACGGCACAGTGGTGAGTATGTCGCGCGCTAAAAGCCTTCCCCTCCCTGTGGCGCTGCTGGAGAGCTGCAGCGGCAGGGAGCTGCTGTCCGCAACAGAGGCAGCCTGCCTGTAAGGGGCACTTGCAAAGGCATGTGGCCCAAGGCAGGAGATTTAAAAGGCTTCCTGGCCCTTGGAGAAAGAAAGCCAGCCTGGGACCGGCTTCCCTCATGCTCTGTAGGTGAGGCTGCTGCTCGGGTCAGGGGTGCTGCTGTGCAGGGCCGTCCCTGGGGGTGGGGAACGGGGTGATTGCCCCAGGCCATGCGAGTATGTGGGCCCCGCGCTGTCCCGCTCCCAGTGGGGCAGTGCGGGGCCCGCATGTGTGCCGCATCCCCTCCTCTCACAGTCTCCCCGCTGCCTTTGGCACCCAGCCGAAGGCAGCGGGGCGACAGGGCTATGCCCAGCCTCTGGGCTGGCCCTCCCCGCCCCAAGGGTGGAGTAGGCAGGCCCAAGGGCAGAGCACAGAGCATGGGGGCGTGGCCCCACTTTGGCCAATTGGCCCCGGGCCCTGCTCCCCCCACGGGACAGCCCTGCTGCTGTGGGGCCGTGGCCGGGAGTTGCAGCCGTGGCTGGGCCCGCTGCTGGGAGCCTGCTCTGCTGCAGGGGCTAGGGCCAGGTCTGCTCTGCTGCCAGGCGTCGCTTGGAGGTTTGGGGGCCTTTGCTGGGGGTTGCGGCTGGGGCCGGGTCCAGGCCCAGGCCCACTGCTGGAGGTTGCGGTCAGAGTCAGGCCTGCTCTGGGAGGCCTGGGGTTGCGGACAGGGCTGAGCCTGCAAGGAGGGCTGTGGGCCACTGCTGGGGATTGTGGCAAGGGCTGGGCCTGCTCCGGAGGCCATGGGCCGCGAACCGCAGCTGGGGCTACTAGAGCCAGCACTGGGGGGCTGCTGTTGGAGGCCAGAGCCTGGACCTACCGGAGGTGGGGGAGGTGGAAGAATTGGGCCCGCTGGGGACCCTTGCTGTGTTGCGACTGGCTGGGAACCCTCCCAGCTGTGTTGCTACTCAGGAAAGATTAAGAACCTGCACAGTGTAGGGGGGCTATCTATTTTGTGTATGTGTGTGAGGGAGAGAATTACATTTAATTTTTTCCCCTCTGATTAGAAAATACAGTGGTTGGTTGTCATGCAGGTGAAACCTAACCAATGATCTTTATAGTTGACTTTAAGCTGTTAAAATGGCATGCTATTTTTATAAGGAATTGGTTCTACAGCAATCAAGCGTGCAGCATGAAAAAACTTATGATCATATAATGTATTTGAAATGACTTCAAACTTCCAGAGACAAGAACAACAAACAGAAAGGGATTAATTTAAACACCAAAATAAATAAATAAATAAAATCAGGTGATTCAAAGTATTTATTTCTCTATTTATTTTAACAGTTTGCAAAAAGTTTTGGGCCTGGATTCTCTGGATGAAGTGTTGGATACAAAACTTGTGAACCCAAAGCATATCATCCACAATGTATACAATATCAATAAACAGGGCATTGTCATTTTGGAAGACAAAACGAGTGAGTCTTTTGGAGGTTTTTATTAGCTTTAAGCCTTCCTATGTTGGCTATAGATCTTAATTTTAATTGTTTTTTTTTCTTTTAAGGCTGTTTTCTTGGCCTTTTGGGGGTCTTTTAAGGCTTCTCTACACTAGAAAGTTTTGTTGCTTTAACTATACCTGTACTGTTAATGGAAATGCCTCCTCGAGTATGGACATATTTATTCAGAGCAAACCCAAAGTCCCTCTTTTTCTTCACCCTTTTATAAGGGCCAAACCACATACAAGTCTGTGGAAATTGCTGCATCATGTTGTTCCTATGCTTTAAGTAGCCATTCATCACTCTTAGATATACCAAAAATGACATTTCTGTTGTTGTCCTTCCGTCCCTGTTTCACACTTTTATCTCATTTCTGTCTTTGGGTTTTAACTCCTCTGTTCTTTGTGGTTAACTTTCTCACTGTCTTCAGCAATCTGAATCTTAAAAGACCCTTTTGGAGGTGGTACACCTCCCTCTGCATCTTCTTATCAGCTGTAACCTTCAGACACATTCACTCCTCAATAACACAAACTAACACATTTTGCTAACTTTTCTACATTTTATTTGGTTAATTAGAAGAAAAATTTTAAAGCAGAGGACCTGGTCTCAGGAAGTTTCAATAAATATTGGGTGTCTTAACATATTAATTGACCTTAGTGTTTCCATTTATATGCATAAACAAAGTCTGACAAAACACCCCCTCAGTGGGTAGTGGTTTACACCTCTGAGAACACTACAGAGTGTTGTAATACCTTGATAGTTATCTCATAATGTCCTCTTGCAATCTTTATAACTTTCCTCTGGTCTTTTCACTCTAATACCAATACATATCTTTTTACTTTTGGGTGTACACAACACCCCTAACTGGTATTTTTATGCTGGTATATCTTTTGTAGTATTGACCAGGACTAAGTCAGCCACTAATGGCCTTTGAAGAGCCCTGCCAGGAGGAATCAGTCTTTGTAGTTTCCTCATTTCACCCACAGGCACAATCCGAGGTTTCAAATACAAGGGTGGCTGAGGGTGAAGGTGGGAGACTTTCTCACTCACAGATTTTAATTCTTGGGGGTTAAGGCTTCTTTGCCCTTCTCCTCCATTCAGTCTAGATGTCAGGAGAGCTCATGCATTTCTCTAGTGTCATATCAGCCCCTTACAGTACTTGGGCTGCAGAGTGTTTTGAGTTGAGTAACTATTATCATGTTTCAGAAGTATCAAGCCAGTGTATTCTTAAATCTTTCACATTTTCCCTGTTTTCAACTGAAACCTTCAGCCAAACCCTTATATTTAAAAAATACTGTTAAAAATACATATTTTGATGTACGGGGGAAATTTCTGAATTGAAATTTCAACATCTTTGTCACTCTTGCATTGTGCCAGACTGTTAATGTATTAACCTATTAAATTTTCATCATTTCTCCACAACCTCCCTTCCAAGCAGATGAGCTACCTCATTGGGTACTGTCAGCAATGAAGTGTCTAGCAAATTGTAAGTATACCAACAAATTATAATAAAAATAAATTGAAGTAACTTCTGACTTCCCCAAATTAATTTTATTTAAAGGGTTAAAATGATGTTCTCTGATTCATATCTGAGAAAGTAGAGATGGAAAAGATCTTCCAGGTCATCTGCTAATTCAACATATTTCCTTGGACTATATGAAGCAGTTTTGGTTTTAACTATTTAGCTTTCACTTGTGACAAATCTCTGTAAATTGGTTAATTGACCTTTATTTAAGTATGAGTCTAAATACACACACACACACACACACACACACACACACACATTTGTTATGTCAGGTGTTGATGAATATTGAAATTCAGGACCACACAATATATGGATGGCTCAGACCCTAGTAGAGGCAGTTCATTGTAAAAAAGGCATCCTTTAAAAATTAAGAGTCAAATCCTTCTGAGGAAAATAGTATAAACTCTGGCAAGTCAAGTGTAAATGTATAATTAGGAAGGCCAAAGGAGAATTTGAAGAGCAAGTAGCAATAAATATAAAAGCTTACAGCAAAAAATGTTTTATGTACAATCAGAATCAGGAAGCCTGCCAAACAGTCAGAGCGGCCAATGGACAATCAAGGAAAACAATGCCGTTGCAGAGAAGCAAAATTAATTCTTTGCATTAGTCTTCACTGCGGAGTATGTTGGGAGAGATCCCCACATTACAGCCATTCTTTTTAGAGGCACGCTCTATGCCTGCTGAACATCCTGAGCCTTATCAGGAGAAGAGAGAAGCGGGTAAGAAAGGCTATGTTCTTTGAGATCTTCCCATCATCTATGGCTCCTGATCGTGAACACAGGGCTTTCAAGAGGTCATATGGCCTAATCATGGAAACAGACTGAGAATGGAGAGAGCAGTTGCTGTAGGAGAGGAAAAAGGACCTGAGAGATGCACTGGGAAATGCACCAGGACATTATGGGTTTGGTCAGGTAATAAATTCAGATGATTCAAAGCATTAATGACCTTCATGCCCAAAGACCTTTCCAAAGGTCAGTAGCCTTTTCAAACTCAAGGTTAGTCTCCATATACACCTAACATAAAAGATGGCAGCATGGCGTACATCCTTACACCTACAACTCCATACTGGTGGACAAGAAGTAGAACCGTAGCTATATATCCATGTGTGAAATTCCCAGGATCAGCTACAATCCATTTTGATGTAATAATTTTTATGGACATGAATGTAAATGTTCACTATTTACTTGTGTTTTTTACTGGGGGCTTTTAAGTTTTGTACTTGTGTTTGCATTTTAATTTTGTTGTCTGTTTCTTTATTTTGTGCGAAGTTTTGTTTTTGGAAATTTATAGTATATTCGCTTACACCAAGCATTAGAGAATTTGATAATAGGAGGCCGTAACCTACCCATGTTTAATCTCCATTACAAGACAGACTATTTCATAAAAGCACAGCTCTACGGTGGCTGAGAAAACGCTCTTTAAGGTCTCCCTCAAATGTATAGCTCTACAGTTGACTCTTCTAATGGCCGTTGTGTCTGGCTATTCAAATTCAGCAGACAGTTGGTCCACCTTGCCTCTCCATCCTTGTGATATCTTTGCCCCCTTCACCTACTATTTCAGAGCTGGATGCCCGGAAACCAGATTTCTTGGGGGAGACCATATTTCTTGATCCATGATCTGATTTTTTTTTTTTTTTTTCCACAGCTGCAAATTTGGTAGACCTCTATAAGTGTTGGGCAATCTGAGCTACAGGCATGACTTCTAGCTCTGCCTATAACATGTATATGAGGTTTGGTGACCATCTTGTCTTTTAAAAGAATAGACTATTTTGTTTTGAGTGTGGGTGCTTTGAAATTAGAATAGGATGTAGGATGTTGACAGTCTATATGGAGACATATATCTGAGGTTTAGATTTAGTGACACTTGTGAAATTTCATAGTCAGTGTAATGCCCATCAAGGAGCTGTCTCTTCACTGTTTGAGCGGTAAGACTTAAAACAGTCTGGTGCTTTGAAAGTGTCTGTATTGATTATCAAAGTGTTTCTAGCCATGGAAAGTAACAAAAATACTGAATCTTAAACAGGAATGTTACCTATTGTAGTAAAATATTTTTGCTATGTGTTTCAATATTACCCATCTATATATTTCAGTATCTTCACAAAAAAACTTTAAAAGCAGAATAGTATTTATACCTCTGATGTAGTTTCTTTTCCAAACAAAAACATTTTGAGTTTCATATTTTTGCAGATGTCTGTCATAAGCAGTCCCTGTTTGTATGTTCAAGAAGCACTACTATAACCAACTAAATTTAGTTAAGAAAATATCAACATTTTGTTTTCAATTAAATCTGATAATTTTCACCCTACGGTTCAGTTAATTGGTAGTAGTAGCATCTGAAAGTTCTGACAAAAACTGCATGAGTCATCAGCAAAAGCCTGGGAAAGGAAACCACAGGAGAGGAACAAATATTAACTCTGCTTTAGCTGTTGTGTGTGAAGCTGAGTACATTTACATAGGTAACACCTATTAAAGAATTTATTTTGAAAATAAAAATATCAGTTGAAATTAGATAATACTGATCAATGTCTTTCAATCTTTCCTTTTCAATTCCAGAAGGAGATTAGTAGTTAATATTCCTACGAACACATAGTATTTAGAGATAAGTGCTTATACTGTCTTAAACCTAATTAAATAACAACTTAAAAAATGCATCTCTCATTGCATAGCATTCTAGTACTACTGCATTTCAACCAAAAGCTGCAAAACATGACTTAATATTTTATTTAAAAGACAGTATTGTGTAGAGTAGTAAATAGCAAAAAGTGGACTCATTTTAAGGATGGTAAGAACTGTACAGATATGTTTTATGTCTATTTTCAGTAGATTAATTGCATTATGTGTAACTACTACTTTGAATAATTAGTTTAGTTTAATTTTTTTCCTTTTGAAATTTCCTTGTATTGGCTAGAAATGAAAATAGGTGACCCTGGTTTCAAATATATTTCCTCTCTTAGGGCCCAGTTGCTCAGATCTGAAGCAGCCTACATACTTAGGATTTGAAAGAGATGTATTCAGAACGATAGCAGACTACTACGGCCAGATGAAGGAGCCTCTACTCACATTTCATCTTTTTGATGTTTTTGTCAGTGTGTTAGGTAAGTTGGCTAGTAATATAATAAATAGAAGAATTGTAAACTATTGTGAATCTTCCTCTCATTGCCCAAATTCTTAGCTTTTATAAGGCTTTAACAAGTCTGTCAATTTTTTGACTTGTTCTTCGCACTTTAGTTATAATTAGTTATCAAAACATATTTAAATATTAGAATATTCTAAGACAATCATAGAATCATAGAATAATAGGGCTGGAAGGGACCTCACGAGGTCATCTAGTCCAACCCCCTGCTAAAAAGCAGGACCACTCCCCCTAAATCACCCCAGCCAGGGTTTTGTCTAACCGAGCCTTAAAAATCTCCAAAGATGGAGATTCTACCACCTCCCTAGATAGCCCATTCCAATGCTTCACCACCCTCCTAGTGAGAAAGTTTTTCCTAATATCCAACCTTGATTCCCCAGCTGTAATTTGAAACCATTGCTCCTTGTTCTGTCCTCTGTTACCCTCGAGAACAGCCTAGCTCCCTCCTCTTTGGAGCACCCCTTCAAGTAGTTGAAGGTTGCTATCAAATCTCCCCTTAGTCTTCTCTTCTGTAGACTAAATAAGCCTAGTTCCTTCAGTCTCTCCTCATAAGTCATGTGCCCCAGCCCCCTAATCATTTTTGTTGCCCTCCGCTGGACTCTTTCTAATTTGTCCACATCCTTTCTGTAGTGGGGAGCCTAAAACTGGACACAGTATTCCAGATGCGGCCTGACCAGTGTCGAATAGAGGGGAATTATCACATCCCTCGATCTGCTGGCAATACTCCTACTGAGGCAGCCTAATATGCCATTGGCCTTTTTGGCAACAAGGGCACACTGTTGGCTCATATTCATCTTCCCGTCCACCATAACCCCCAGGTCCTTTTCTACAGTGCTGCTACTTAGCTGATCGGTCCCCAGCCTGTAGCAGTGCATGGGATTTTTCCGTCCTAAGTGCAGGACTTCGCACTTGTCTTTGTTGAACCTCATGAGGTTTCTTTCGGCCCAGTTTTCCAATTTGTCCAAGTCTCCCTGGATCCTGTCCCTGCCCTCCAGAGTATCTACCATTCCCCCCAACTTGGTGTCATCCACAAACTTACTAAGCACGCAGTCTATTCCATCATCAAGATCATTAATGAAGATGTTGAATAGAACCAGCCCCAGGACCGACCCCTGGGGCACTCCACTCGTTACCGGTTGCCAACCAGACATCGAGCCATTGATTCCTACCCGCTGAACCCGTTGATCTAACCAGTTTTCAATCCACCTTACGGTCCACTCGTCCAACCCATACTTCCTTAACCTGCTGACAAGAATGTTGTGGGAAACCGTATCAAAAGCCTTGCTAAAGTCAAGGTATACCATGTCAACGGCTCTTCCCGCATCCACAAATCCAGTCATCTCATCATAGAAGGAAATCAGGTTGGTCAGGCACGATTTGCCCTTGGTGAATCCATGTTGATTGTTCCTGATCACTCTATTTTCCTCCAAGTGTTTCAGGATGGATTCCTTGAGGACCTGCTCCATGATTTTCCCAGGGATTGAGGTGAGGCTGACCGGTCTGTAGTTCCCCGGATCCTCCTTTTTCCCTTTCTTAAAGATAGGTTCTATATTTGCCTTTTTCCAATCCTCCGGGACCACCCCTGTTCGCCATGCAGTGGTATTGTTGCATACTTGTTGCTGAAGGCTTTGGATCAGGTGTCTAAGGTTTGAATGACCATAGACCAGTTCTACACTGGCTGTGGATTTCAGCAGCTACATAAAATAACTTGCATATCTCCCTTCGACTTCCTAATATGTACTCACAGTGGCGTCTCCACTGCACTGAGTCAATGGGAAATGCCCTCCCATTGACTCAGTGCTACTATTCTTAAGGGGATGGTCTTAGTATGTCAACTTCCGGATCGATTGAGTGGGTCTTCAGTGTGTAGATCTGTCCTTAGATAGCTAAATCCTATTTTCAAAAGAAACTCAATCTCTTAAATTCTATTATTGACATTCTCTCTAGGCACGCTGTATACATTTGGGTTTTGCATGCTTTCCTTGTTGTAGAATCAAATTCTCTGTTAAATATCTGCTAGTATCAAATTCTCTGTTTAAAAAAAAACCCCTATTTAATTAAAATCTTTCCTTGTTCCTTCATATACTTTTTATTTCTATGTGGTACCTTCCATTACACATTGTATTTCACTTCACACAGCATTGACAGGATTTTATTTTTCAGCTGCAGTAATCATGACAAATAGAATAAAAAATACCCTTCACCTATAACAGTGTTTATGTGGAAATGAAAAGAAGTTTTGCACACTTAAATTTAAAAAAAAGTGATTTATGAACTTTTGAAAAAAGGACTCAGGCATAACTGAAAATTTTTATTGAAGAGAAAAGACACCAAAGTTCTCCTTGCTGATCTTTGGTGAATCAATGTACTATATATAACTGAGGAGGCTACATTTCTCCTTCTAAAGTAGTGGTTCTCAACCTTTTGAGGTCGTGACATGCCTGATGGCATGTGAATCCCTACAGGACACTGTAGCCCCCTTCCCCACCACCCCCAGTCCAAATCTAGCCACCCACCCGATTCTCTGTGACACACTTACTGCTGAAAGAATCTTGTTGTAGTAAAAGTCAGTGGTTATGTGTTCTAATTAAAATGCTGTCTTGTTGGCAGAAATTTATAGTGATTTTTTTTTTAAAAGTTGAGTATTGTTAAATAATAGTTTTCTACAAATAATGGTGCAGGAGCTTGTTAAAACTTGAAATTATTAAAGATATCTGAAAATATAGTACAAAGAATAAGGAGAAAATGAAAAATTAGAATATTTATATATGGTTTAAGGTTATGGAGACAATATAATTGGAGACAATATTAAATGTAATAGCAGGGAAGCTGATAATTACTGTATAGATAAAGATATCTTGGGTGGTTCTTGGAGTGCTTGCACATGTCCATTCTACAATAGGTGTGTCCACACCCCACACACAGTTGCTGGAAATTTTTTCCTCAATGGTACCTGTTGGGCTGGCTTTAGAGCCCTCTGGTGCCATGCACTCATAGCACAGTAAAAGAAGACTAGCCACCCCTGCCCCCTCAGTTTCTTCTTACTGCTCATGATGATTGGTGGAACTACTCCTCTTGCTTCAGCAGGCGATTCTTAATGGTTCTGATTGTTTCTCCATCCCTTTCTTTTCATTCTCAACCAGTTGTTTTCTCAGTTTGGATTTTAGTTGATCATTGTAAATACTTAGTTGGATCTCACAACTGTTAGCAGAATTTCCTCTGCTCCCAGAGCTGCGTATGCCTCAGTCTCCGGGCTTCAAACCCTGTGCCAAGCCCATGCCAGTGAGCAACCTGCACTCCAGCTGCCTAATGTGCTTGAGTGAGATTCATATATGAGATTGCTGTTGGATCTGCTGCCAGTTCCAACCACATATGAAGGAAAGCTACCTTTTGGAGGTCAGAACATGTAGAGATAAAGTGAGAAAGGCAAAAAGTCAAGCAAAGCTGGACCTTGCGCAGGGAATTAAAACCTATAGTAAAAGGCTCTTTAGCCATATAAATAGTAAGAAAACAAAGAAAGAAGTGGGACCATTAAAAACTGAGGATGGGGTGGAGGTCAAGGATAACGTAGGCATGGCTGAATGTCTAAATAAGTACTTTGCATCTGTTTTTAATTAGAGTGGTGACGAGCTGGGGGATAGAGGTAGGGATGGGAACTAGGTCATGAAAGTGGAAATTACCATACCTGAGGAAGAAGCCAAATTTGAGCTGCTGGAGGGGGTTAAATCAGGGGGCCCGGATAATCTCCATCCAAGGATATTAAAGGAACTGGCTCATGAAATTGCGAGCCCATTAGCAAAGATTTTTAATGAATCTGTAAACTCAGGGGTTGTACCAAATGACTGGAGAATTGCTAATATAGTTCCTATTTTCAAGCAAGGGAATAAAAATGATCTGGGTAACTACAGGGCTGCTAGTTTGACATCAGTAGTATGCAAGGTCTTGGAGAAAATTTTGAAGGAGAAAGTACCTAAGGATATTGAGGATAACGGTAACTGGGATAACATACAACATGGCTTTACAAAAGGTAGATCATGCCAGACCAACCTGATCTCCTTTTTTGAGAGGATAACAGATTTTTTTAGACAAAGGGAATGTGATGGACTTAATTTACTTAGATTTCAGCAAGGCATTTGATACAGTTCCACATAGGGAATTATTAGATAAGTTACAGAAGATGGGGATTAATATGAATATAGTAAGGAGGTTAAGTAACTGGTTAAAGGGGAGGTTGCAGCGGGTCATACTGAAGGGTGAACTGTCAAGCTGGAGGGAGGTTACCAGTGGAGTCCCTCAAGGATTGGTCTTGGGACTGATCTTATTTAACCTTTTTGTTACTGACCTTAGCACAAAAAGTGGGAATATGCTAATAAAGTTTGTGGATGACACCAAGTTGGGACATATTGCTAATACAGAGAAGGATCGGGATACTATACAAAAAGATCTGAATGACCTTGTAAACTGGAGCATCAGGAATAGGATGAAATTTAATAATGGGAAGTGCAAGGTCATGCATTTAGGGACAAATAACAAGAATTTTTCCTATAAATTGGGCATGCATCAATTGGAACAACTGAGGAGGAGAAGGATCTGGGAGTAGTGGTTAATCAAAGGATGACTATGAGCCGCCAATGCAATGTGGCCATGAAGAAAGCTAATCCAGTTCTAGGATGTATCAGGAGAGTTATTTCAAGTAGAGACAGGGAGGTCTTAGTGCTGCTGTACAAGGCACTGGTGAGACCCCATATGGAATATTGCATGCAGTTCTGGTCCCCCATGTTTAAAAAGGATGAATTCAAATGGGAACAGGTGCAGAGAAAGGCTACAAGGATGGTCCATGGAGTGGAAAACCTGCCTTATGAGAGGAGACTCAAGGGCTATGTCTACACTAGAAAAGTTGACTTTTGTTAAGTCAACTTTAATAAGGTCGACTTTAAGTCAACTTAAAATCGACCTTATTAAAGTCGACTTAATAAGTGCAAACACTTTGTCGACTTAGTCCACTTTGTTAAGTCGACCTATTACAGGAGTGGGTGGGTGAGGTTTTGAGGCCTGCATTGTGCAGGAGGTCAGATGACTTAAAGAAGTTGGATGTGCACAAGTCCATGGGGCCGGATGAACTGCATCTGATGGTGCTGAGGGAGTTGGCTGAAGTGATTGCAGAGCCACTGGCCATTATCTTTGAGAACTCGTGGCAAATGGAGGAGGTCCCGGAGGATTGGAAAAAGGCAAATATAGTACCTATCTTCAAGAAAGGGAAAAAGGAGGATCCGGGGAACTATAGACTGGTCAGCCTCACCTCAATCCCTGGGAAAATCATGGAGCAGGTCCTCAAAGAATCCATCCTGAAACACTTGCAGGAAAATAGAGTGATCAGGAACAGTCAACATGGATTCACCAAGGGCAAATCGTGCCTGACCAACCTGATTTTCTTCTATGATGAGATGACTGGATTTGTGGATGCGGGAAGAGCCGTTGACGTGGTATACCTCGACTTTAGCAAGCCTTTTGATACCGTTTCCTACAGCATTCTCATCAGCAAGTTAAGGAAGTATGGGTTGGACGAGTGGACCGTAAGGTGGATAGAAAACTGGCTAGATCGACGGGCTTAGCGGGTAGGAATCAATGGCTCAATGTCTAGTTGGCAACCGGTAACAAGTGTAGTGCCCCATGGGTCGGTTCTGGGGCCGGTTCTATTCAACATCTTCATTAATGATCTTGATGATGGAATAGACTGCATGCTTAGTAAGTTCGCAGATTACACTAAGCTGGGGGAAATGGTAGATACTCTGGAGGGCAGGGACAGGATCCCTTAATATGTGTGCTTACAGGAACAATAGATATTGATAGAGGACAATAAATGACTCTTAGCCTCCCAACTTTCCATATTTCTTGTCTTCCGAGATATCTCCCTCACTCCTCCAAAATTGTCACTTTCCGAATAAAGGTTTACAAATTAATAAATTTATATATAAAACATGTGTATGTTGTGGTTGTGTTTAAATCATTTGACAAAATGGAGAAAGGATAATGATTCAACAAAATATCTTCAACAAAACATGTTCAATATAGCTTTTAAATATTATTAGTTTTGCAATGAAATGTGTCCTTACACATATCATGGCATTGTAATTGAAAGGTTTTAATGGAAACTACATGAAATATCAACCAATAAAACCTTTTCTCCCTTTTTGATAGTATAACAATCCAGGCACTAGTCTTCAAAATCTCTGCTAATTTAGGAATGAAGCACTCAAACTTGGGGTCCCTATTACTATTGTTCTGTAGAAAACATGTACATTGCTTGTAACTTGAAAAGATAACTTTCTTTTTTCTTCGTTCAGTTAATAATTTTACAGCTGAACAGAAAATCAAGGGAAACTACATTTGCAGAAACACAGAGAAAAACCAGTTAGCCATTACAACCACAGAGAGACAGCAGCACACTCATTGCCATTTCTGAAAAGATGAACATTATTCCTTTGTTTTTATGGGATTCTGTTTGTTTTCAGAGAAAGATGTGGCTAAACTTGAAGATGTTGTGCAGAATAATTTTCAAACTACAGAGAAACTAAGGTCCCAGGCTGGAGTGATCTTTATACATTGCTAAATTTACATTCTGCATAATTCAGGGATTCTTCTCTCTAGTTAGCATTATTCAATCAGCAATGATAAACACATGCTCTTCATTAACCCAGTGAGATGCCTGAACCTGGGCCCAGTTGTGCAATGGCATGTCAGGCTGACAACCGCTTAGTGGCAGGCTTTATTAACTCACCACAGCTCTACTCCAGATTGAATTAATAAACATGTAATTTATTCCTTGCAGTTAAAACCTATGAACAAACTCTGGTACTGAACGTCTGGCAATGCCCACTGTCCTTTTCGAGCCTTGGAAAATATTATTTCATATCTCAGTTCAGGCTTCCATTTCATAAGCAACAGAGTTTGACATTTTCCCAATTTGGTCTTGCTGTCATAGTCTCAGCCGCCCAGCTCTCTGTCGTCTGCGGTGGACCAGTTTCTGGAGCCTGGAGAGACTTTTCTTGACAATTTCAGCAAGCTTGGAGCAACCCATCTCCAGCTGGCTGTCTCCACACTTCTGCCTCAGCCATTCCCCTCCTGTTGCTGACTTTCAATGAGCATTCCAGATGGCTTCTAGCAACTCAGTGGGCCCACACAGAGTCCTGAGGTTTCAGACCACTCCCTCTCTCCCACATATTTCACCTCCCGCATACCTCATATCCAACGGAATATAAACACAACATGTAGCCTAATGTCCATGCTGGGAACTTGTATCATAGCTATGTCTCTCAGGGATGTAGAATATCCACACCCTGAGAAATGTAGCTCTGCCAACCTGACCACTGAGGGAAAAATTTCCAGCAACTGTGCATACAGCGTGCACACGCCTACTGTGTGTACTTACAGGAAGAAGAATAGATAATAGTAGAGGACAGTAAATGACTCTAATCCCCCTTCTGTTGACCTGTCAAGCTACTGCCTCTTGGGCAGGTGCATTACCAATGCCAACAGGAGAACCTCTCCTGTCAGTGTAAGTAAAGTCTATACAGAAGTGGTGCAGCTGCAATGGTTTACGTGTAGACATATCTAAGGATGTTTTTTTTCAAAATACTACTTTCCAGGTTGGCTCAGTATTGAGCATTTGAATCATTGTGCTCTTTGCCTTTCAGGAGTTTGTTACTAGGGCTGGACTGAGCTTAAATCTGTTTGTCTATAGTTCAAGTGGGTATAATCCATGTTCTAATGCTTGCTTTTATAGCTGTTATCAGGTGATTTAGGCATTCTATTTTTGGTTAGGTTCTCCAGATATTGCTTCAATCTTTACTTTTCCATTTGATGGCGGCTGCTGTCAAATCGCAAATATGCCTGGGGCTGATGGATATGAAGAGGCACAAAGTATTAGATGTGCTATGACTGCTCCTTTCGCAGCCATACATACCCATATAGGCCTTCCCCACTCTCTTTCACATCACCAGGCTGTGGTGGTGGTGGTAATGTTTTCATGTGTCATTTTCAAATTTACTGGAAGGAAGTTATGTGAATTTCCAGACCTAGCACATAAGGGGGAAATGTGTGAGTTCAGATTGGCTATTGCTCAGCTTCGTGTGATGGAATTCTGCTAGGATGTTGGAGTGGCTAGGAAAATTTGGAAAATAAGTTTTAGATTGGTTTTTTAAGATTTTTTTTTTTTTTTAAACTATAACTAGCAAATATAATGAATTTAAATATATCTCTCAATTTTTTTAAATAGGTCTGCTGCAGAAAAAGAGAGAGGCCATTGAAGCACTTCAGATTTCTTGTCTTTTGCTGCCACCAGAGAATCGGAGAAAGTTGCAACTACTGATGAAGATGATAGCAAGGATCAGCCTGAACAAAGATCTGCCACCTCTTTGTGACACAGCTGGGACCAGAACACTGGTATGCATATTTCTAACGTGAAAAACCTAGCAAGACTTAAGAATTCTTGTTAACACATACAAAATACAGTACACTTTGGAGATATTAGCAGACAAAGTTTAGTTGATTATTTCAACCAGATAGATAGTGACTGATGAGAATGCCATTTGGAAGTTGGAAGGTCTCCCTGTTTTCATAGAAATGGATAACAGTCATGAGTTGTAACCCAATACTTGGCCTCCTATAATATCAAAGTTGTTTAAACTGAATTGGCTGCTGTACTTTTTTTTATTTTGAGAACCTTTGGTGCCTTCTGGGTGAAACCTTTACAAACAATTTTATTTATAAAGGATTCTCCTGAGATATCATATTTCTTTTTTATATTCTAACAGTTGAGGAAAATCTTTATGGTCGAACTCCGTGTTACTAATGTTTGAAACAACAATTAGGGGCCATGAAAGATTATTATGATTTTAATATGGAGTATCAGATACATAGAGGAAGGTTTTGGCCATGAGGCTTTACTGCTGGAGAGATCTTCAGGGAAGGGAATGGATGGCTAGTTTCCCACTCAGCCAGACAGCAGGATTTAGAGGATCTTGCAATAGAGGGAAATAATGTGGAGTGGAGGGTGGTGTCTCTGGTAATCTACTTTCTTCATCTCTACAGAAATTGCATTTGGATGAGTGATGTCTGAGGGGAGTGCAGGGCACTGCCTTTTTCAGGCATAGATTACAGGTTAAAGAGAGATTGTTGTATATATTGAACCTACACTTTGATTTACTTAGTCCATTGGAAGATGTCTGCCAGACTAAGTATTTTTGTTCACCTCTCTATGAAAATGTTGATATTTTTTTTTTTTTTTAGATTTTGACAAAGCCATGACTTGTGTTCATACCCTCTCTCCAGTCCTTTTTCTAGTCGTGTATTGCTGCCAACAGCAATGCCAGGGGTGCATAAAGAAGGAAGTATAGGAGGCAATGCAAATCATGTTGCCTTTTCTTCTATTAGACACAGATGGCAAAAATTCTCTGACTAAAGACCGTAGTTTGCATAGCTTTTGTGATGCATCCTTTCTGTTTACATGCTGTGGGACATCTCTGCCTCCCCCCTGAGCCATATAAAATACATGAGAACATGTTTCACATTGGTATATGTATGATGCTGCAGGAAACATGATACCATAGCAATACTGCAACGCATGTTATGAATATTCGTAAAGAAACCTTGCATGGCGTATTTTGCAGTAAACCATACAATTACATTGCAAAAGTGAACAGGAATGTTACACAGATCATACACTAGGGATGCTGGAGGGTGCATTCCCTGACATACCGGTACTTGGAAACATTTTCTTTATTTAATAATAAGGAAATCCAGATAACCTTGTGACTTTCCACTACATAACAACCCAAGATTTATTATAAAGGAGTGCTACTCTTGTTTTCTACTTGGTTTGATAGCCCATGTGGACTGGCTATCTTTTCAAGTCTCAACAATGACAGAGCTTATTTCCAGTAGTCTAGATCTAAAATAAAGGTTATGTAACTGCACCACAGGCACAATCTAACAATATATTCATCAGTCTGATTTAATAGTTTCACTTACACAAGGCTTCTTTAATATTGGTAAATTGTAAATATGCTGCTGCTGTTGGGTTATTGATGTCTATTTTCTAAAAGATCACTTCAACACCATTTACATTTTTTCCTGCAAACGGAAAAATATATAGAATGTTGATTCCTCATTTTTCTTTCAGGTGGTTCAGTCGTTTTCTCGTTGCATCCTCTGCTCTAAAGATGAAGTGGACTTGGATGAATTGCTTGCTGCTAAACTAGTAACATTCCTGATGGACAATTGCCAAGAGATCTTGAACATTCCCTCCTCCTTACAGACTGTCATAGAGGACCGTGTAGTGCATCTCCGAAGAGTCCAGGTGTGGCTAATAGAAGTGTTTCTTCTGTCATCATGTGAAATTTCTCCCTTCTGTTCCTAAAAACATGACAAGTCATAGCTTTTGCTTGCTCTCTGATATCTTAGGCACTGCATATGGTGTGAATGAATTGCTCCGGTCAGTAACACATTATATACATCAGACATTTGTACTTAACACTAAGCAGACCTCGGGTATTTAAGGCAAAGTAATTGTGCAAGGGGAAATGATATCTGTTACATGTCAGAAAGCATTACTTTTGGTGGCTGAGTAATGAATGTTGGGGGGAGAGGAATGGGGGGTTGAGACCTGACTCAGAGTAAAATTTTCAAAAGCTCCTAATTGACTTGAGGTCCTAAATCCCAGTGGCACTTATGAAAATTTTATCTAAAATTTAATTCAGTGACAAAATGCAAACACACACATGTGGAGGGCTAAGGGTTGTAGCAGTGTTTGAGGTAACGATTCACACTTCGGAGGAGAAAATTTTCTCCTTGATCTCCATGGAGATCCCAATTCTTAGAGGATGAAGAAGAAAACACAGTAAAAAAAAAAAATCTGAGAAATAAGAATCCTACCTATAGATAGTGTATAAGAGATTTTCATTGATACTAAGATGAGCCATCTGGAGGTGGCACTCAAAGATTCATTTAAATTTGACTATCTGCTTCTTCTGTCAGGGATAAAAATCCCTATCCAGTTACTACAGGTGAATTTTCAGAATGTATCCAGTCATACCTAATCTACAATCCTAATTGCTGTCATGTTCACCTAGAGCCAGAAATTTTTTTCCAGTTTGGCAGGACAGAGGTCAATACTGATCATGTTCAATAACTCCAATAGAAGATGCAAATTAGCTGGCTTGCAAATTTTTAATCTTAAAGAGGAAACTTAATTATTTCCTTTTTCGTCTCCTGGGCTGATTCTGCTTCAGAAGTATGAGCTTAAAATGTCATATAAAAGGGAAGCCTTATGGAATTGCAAGGGATTTCTTTTCTTCTAACATCTCTCACAGTAAATTCATATTTAAAAACTCTGGACATTAGATACATAATTCCACTGCCACCACTGTAGTCTCACACAGGAATCTTTTTCTGATTCTTTTTTGGTCCCCATAGAGCAGGGGTGTGAGACATGCGGCCCACAGACCAGATGCGGCCTGTAAACCAATTCTATCCAGCCGGTGTCTTTGCTCCATGGGACCACACTCTCTCTCTCTCTGTTAGAGAGAGAGAGAGAGAGAGAGAGAGAGGTCTCTCATTCTCAGTGTTCTGTGATGCCGTGAGAGTGTCAGGTCTTGTGACATCAGAGTGTTGGGTATTTGAGACTGCGCTCTGCGAGACCACACTCCTCTCTCCATAACAGAGAGAGGGAGAGGGAGTGTGGTCTTGCAGAGCACAGTCTTGCATACACAGCGCTCTGCGATACTGCGAGAGTGTCTTATTATTTCGATTTATAGTATGTACGGCCCACTTGAAGAACATTTAAGTCAAATCTGGCGTACCATAGCAAATGAATTTGACAGCCTTGCCAAAGAGAGAAGGTGTTTATGTGTTTGAATCCTTCTGTTAAACCTGTTAAGGGAAACTAAGCCTCACAATGGTTTAGCTCCACTCAACTGTTTTATGTTCAATAGTTCTTCATAATCCTTCTTTCACTTTCCCATCAGTCCTGGTTATTGGTGTTTTCCGCAACTCAGGAAAATTTTTTTTTCTTCATTAAAAAATGAAGTTCCTTTGTCTCAAGACTTCCACCTTCCCTTAATAACTTTGCCCTTTGTATTAAACGACTTGCATTACCCATTTTGCCATGTTCCCAAACCTCATCCTTTACCCCAACCCTTTACAAGTATGGACAGTGGACAATTTCCTCTTTGCCCTCTTCCAGTCCAGCATGTTTAACCATTAGTTGTAATGATTCTTCCTTAGCCTTTGTGAGAGATCTTAGTTCCAGCAATAACTCTCAATCCACCTTATGAGAATATCTGCTGGAGCATATTAAGCTAGGTAAACTTTTGTGAGTTAAAATCATAGAATCATAGGGCTGGAAGGGACCTCATGAGGTCACCTAGTCCAACCCCCTGCTAAAACCAGGACCATTCCCTCTAAATCATCCCAGCCAGGGTTTTGTCTAACCGAACCTTAAATATCTACAAAGACGGAGATTCCACCACCTCCCTAGGTAACCCATTCCAATGCTTCACCACCCTCCTAGTGAGAAAGTTTTTCCTAATATCTAACCTCAACCTCCCCAGCTGTAACTTGAAACCATTGCTCCTTGTTCTGTCCTCTGTTACTACTGAAAAAAGCCTAGCTCCTTCCTCTTTGGAGCACCCCTTCAAGTAGTTGAAGGTTGCTATCAAATCCCCCTTCAGTCTTCTCTTCTGTAGACTAAATAAGCCTAGTTCCTTCAGACTCTCCTCATAAATCATGTGCCCCAGCCCCCTAATCATTTTTGTTGCCCTCCGCTGGACTCTTTCTAATTTGTCCACATTCTTTCTGTAGTGGGGAGCCCAAAACCGGACACAGTATTCCAGATGTGGCATCACCAGTGCCGAATAGAGGGGAATAATCACATCCCCCGATCTGTGGCAATACTCCTACTGATGCAGCCCAATATGCCTCTGGCCTTTTTGGCAACAAGAGTTATTCAGTTTATTCATACAGTACATAAAGGATCAGAAGGCTAGAACAATGTGGAGAAGCAAGGTCAACTCTTTACTGGCCCTGTGTTACAAACCATTATCTGATACTCTGTTCCTCTGATTCAGCAGAACCTCTCAACTGTTCGAGGGTTCCCTCCCCCCAAATCATTCATTTATTATTTGAAGGTGGGATAGAATGGAGTTCAATGCAGTTCACTCTGGGCTGTACTTATTTTTTCAGACTCATTTTGTGACAAAATTTAAAATCATAACTTCGAAGTTTAAATCTTTTTTGTGACTGATTTAGCCAGAGATAGATTTATCTTGTAAATTCTTCCTGGTAACAAACACACATTTAGAACTGCAGCCTTAAGTATCACACTTTTTAGTAATTCTCTGCTCAGTCTTTCAAAATTTGTGTGTGTCTGAAGAGCTGTGAAATTCACTATCATATAACACTGCAACATGCAGGCAGCTTTTGGATCAGTTTGAGTTATTGTTTTGTTACCTTTTTCACAAATAGTGGTTGAGAGTTTTATTGTCAGTTATTTGGACTAAATGCAAATCTCCTTCCCATCTCTCTCCATACCAATACAATGAAGTGTGTTTATTATGTCTTTAGTGCCTTAGTTCGTTTGATTTACCAATGACTATGTAATAATGTAGACCTGAGTGAGCAGGAAAAAGTGTAAGATTAAATTTGAAACTCTGGAGTAAACACTTATGTGAATCTGCATAACAAATTCTTTTGTGGTGTTCTGCGACTGGTGCCCTACATTTGAAACTGTCCATGCTAAGATTCTGGAAAATGTTTTGTATGGTTCTCAGGGTTTTTTTTTAGTGAGCATAATAATACTCTGCCCCTTTTGGACACCTTTCAACCAATGATCACAGTCAACTTTCTAATCTTTGCTTTACAGGGATGTTTGGAGATATAACCCTCCCCTCCTCACCAATATGCCAATAAAGTGGTGATGGAAACAGCAGAGGACCAATCAAAGGATTGTGGATTTCTGTGACTGCCGAATCCCAATATGCACATGTACAGACTGCCCTTTGGTAGACTCTGTAGTTTCCTCGTGGAGGATGGACTTGTATCTCTCCATAGAGGCTGTATGCTGGGGGAGGGGGGGCCAAATAATAGCTGGTCACTCCCTCCTGCCAGCTAGCTGCTTCTTGGTGCTATCCTCACCTACACAGATCCAATCACTGCATTCCCCCTGACTCTTCTCCACTTTTTCAGTTTCTAAACCACTCTCTTTATTTATCTGCTTTCCACAGGTGCCATTGTTATCTTTTCTCCTCAACTTATGATGAAGTGCTTTAGTGATTCTGTATTTCTACAGGAAATGGCCTGGATGAACTGAAGCATCAACCTGTTTCTTAATTTTGATCAAGGATACACAGCAGTCAGTGAATCAGGGGCAGAGATGGAAATGGGACTTTTGTGTCCTGAGTACCTAACTTTTTGCTTGAACCACTAGACACAGGACCTCACTTTAATCAAGCCAATTTTTTCAAATTTATTCTCAAAATTAGTCATTTCTTTTCCTTCTTTCTCCTTCAGATAAAATATGCTGGTGCTGATACTGAGGCGACTCTTCCTGCTCCATCATTTTGTCGTCAAATCAGTACAGATGTATTTGAATACCAAAGAGTAAATGGCTCTCAAGAACCACTGGCAGCTCTGTTGGAAGAAATTGCAATGAATAAAGAAATATCTGTTAAAGACAAGAAGAAAAAGCTGAAGCAGGTAAAGAAAATTCTCAAAATCATTGCTTGTAGTTTTTAAAGTTTTCTTTCCAACATGTGTGTATGTGAAGGATTTGATATTTGCTTTGCATCTTTTATATATGTATAAACACCAGTTTCATTATTGTTTAATCCTTGAAGATCAAGTTTCTGCAAACTGAAGTCACATGAAATCCTGATTTAGAGCATCCTCATGAGTGGGATGATGATCACATATGCAAATTGACTTCACACTTTGATTTTCTTTTACTTTCCTGAGTGTCCTTATAGACATGGCCGTAGACCAGCATTTCTCAAACTTCTTTGCACCGTGACCTCCTTTTCACAAAAAAAATTACTACATGAGTCTGGGAAGGAGGACTGAAGTCCATGTCCCAGGGCTTCAGCCCCAGGCCAGGAGGCTATAAACTGAGGCCTGCCACTCAGGGCTGAAGCTGTTAGGCTTCCTCTTCAGTCCTGGACAATGGGACTTGGGCTTCAGCCCTGGGCTCCAGCAAGTCTAACACCAGCCCTGGAGACTGCATTAAAATAGGGTCCTGACCTACTTTAGGGTCCTGATCCACAGTTTGAGAACCACTGCCTTTGGCTAATTAAGTTAAAAGATGGAAATGTTTTTCAGTGTACTTTGAAATACTGAGGCTTTTTCATAAGAAGGTCTGTATCAAATTATAAGCTTTCAGTTCTCGAAAGGAAAAGGAGGCTGGTATTGAGACTGAAAATGTAAACACTCTCTTAGACTATGTCTACACTTAGCAAAGTTAGTTCGAATTAGTTGGCTTGAATTAGTTAGTTCGAATTAATTTTAGTTAGTTCGAATTAACTCAGTTCAAACTAGCATGGCCCCACTAGAATGCTAGTTCAAATTAGTCAGTTGCATTAAGGTCAATGTGCTGATTAGTTCGTACTAAGCAGTTAGTTTGAACTAATATGGCCACATTGACTTAATTCGAACTAACTAGTTCAAATTAAGGGTTAGTTCGAAGTAAAATGAGGTTTTACTAATTCGAACGAACTTTTCCTTAATTTGACTTTAAGGAACTGCTTAAGTCGAATTAAGGAAACTCAAGTGTAGACACGGAGTAAATTAAGTCGACTTAAGACTGCTTAAGTCAACTTAATTTACAAGTGTAGATGCACCCTTAGAGATTAAATAATTTACAATTTTAATTTAATTTCTCAAAGTATGAGTTTTGCAATAACAAAAAAGAGTAAAAAACCCCCCCAAAACACCAAGTTTTAAATATTCTAGTTCTAGACTCTATGGCACAGGAAAGCATAGTTTTACTGGTTTATGTAGCAGAGATTTGCTTTGTTTGTTTTTATTTTAAGTAGTTGAATTAGTAATATCAAGTTTTTGCTTTGAAATTTTGTTTTATGTTGAAACATAACCTCTTTTTTAGTTTCAGAAGTCCTACCCTGAAGTGTATAAAGAACGATTTCCTACTCCTGAATGTGAGGCAGTGCTTTTTCCAGAAAAAAATAAACAGAAATCACAACTGCTGATGTGGGCATTGAAAAAGCCTTTTCAGCCATTTCAAAGAACCAGAAGCTTTCGAATGTAACATTTCCTGAGTCATTGGCGAACTGTATCTCAGTGAATTATCAGTTGGGTAGATCTTGTGCAAGTGGAACCTAAAAAGCATTTAACTATTGGAAAAACTTTAAGTCCTGAAAGAGTGGGAAGAGGTTGTAATGGCAAAATGTTTTGGAGCGGATTTGATATTGAACCATTATCAGTATTTTTGTTTCTGGCTATTTGTAATTATTTTTTATTTTTAAGTACAAAATGGGTAATCATTGTGAATGATAATATGGAACTAGAATTCTTTGCTTTTATACTTTCAGTTGTCATTTCAAGATTTAGATGTATTTTTATGTGTATATTTAAGTGTCTTGTGTCACTGGTCAACAGTATTTTTCCTGAAAAGGAGACTGTTATATTTGGCTGGCATGCCCAAGGGATTAAAATATTGTATATACTTGAGTGAGCTAGAAACACTGGATCTTATACTGCATTGCTGACTGTGTCTCAGGTAGTAGCCTTTATATATTTTATAATGCTGATTTCAACAGTGTACCCTTTGTTTTCTCATTCACATGCTACTTTAGAGCCTGATCTAGCTTCCAGGAAAAGTCCATTGACTTCCTTGGTACATGGCCAGGCCTTTGAACACTTACATGATCAGGCTAAATATAGGTGTACAAAATTAGTTACTAATCTAATGGAAGTTACACACTTTTATCTGAAAAGCAAATGCCTCATATTTTCTGTGAAAAGGAAGGTGTTTATGAGAAGGTTGTCAAAAATTAAATGTAATTGTAAATTTTATTTTTAATGGGGATACACTTTTTCTGGATAATGAATTCTACCGTTCCTCTGTATACATTTTGGTTGTACCTGAACTGTAGCACTTCTGATTGTTTCAATAATTAAAACATAACTTTTAAAGATATTTTTCTCTAGAAGCAGTACGTTTCATCATAGCCTTCATGTCTGTAATGAGCCACAGCTCTGAAAGTGTTAAGTATGAGCTTCTCATAGTGGACTCTTGCAGCGTTGATCAACTTCCTATTTAAGTTAAAAGCAATATAAAGATGAATATGGTAGAGATTGGCTGTAGCGTTTGCAAGTATGCTAATTAATCAAATTACCAGGGTGTGTATTACAAAGCTATTGGTTTAACAGTCAAAAAATGTTTTCTGACTTCTTGTGTTTTTCCTTAATTTAACGTGTTCCCACAAGCTCTCTTTCTTTCCATTCTTTATCATCTCATGCATTCATCTTTCTTGAACATTAGTGAGTGGACTTCCTTTGTCCCCTGCAAAAACATATCAATTTTAGCTGTAGCTAATACCTAGTTTTACTATTCGAGCATCTTGGAGTCATTTCTTCTCCTTCCCAGTAAATTTGGATAGATTATCACGTAACCTTTTTAAATTGGCATGGTTGTCCACATCTTACATGCACATAATGAAATTGGAAGATATGATTATAGTCTTTTATAAAATTTCCATTGGTCTGTTCTTTTCTTCTTCAAATGCTTAGTTATCCACCAAGTATAAGGTCCCACATGCAGCTGATCATTCCATTGATTAGTTGGGGCAAGATACTTTTCAGGGATAGTGGAAACACATTACAAAGGTTTGTGAGTAATCCTAGAGGAAATCAATCCCTATGTAATTTAGAGACCTAATTCCCTTGGCGCCAAGGATAGCTCTTGTGCCATTGTCTTATAGATTTTCATCTATAGTTTTGTATTGCTCTTGTTTCCCCTCTTGCTCTGACAAGTTAGTCAATATTTATGGCCTTGTCGGGTTGGTTCCATTTGGAAGTGAAAATGAGCCAGGTATTCTTTTTAGTGCAGTCCTGCTCAATTAAAAAGAATGGACATGAAATCATCTTTCCCTGAGCACAGTAAGAACAAACCAGACCAAGCAGTTTCCTTATTCGTAATTTCCAATCCTGAATTCCTAACTAGTCCTGTGTCTGAAGAAGCTCTGTCTTCACTCCTTCTCAGGGCCATACTATCCACTCCTCTTGCTGTTTGCTGGCTTTCTTCTTCTGACATACCCATTTGCAACCAACCAATATCCCAGCCCCTGCACTTCCAGTCAGTCCCCAGAGAAATCTCTCCCACATGGCTTAAGCTACAGCTCATGCCTTGCCATGGTGGTCAGGGCCATGGGCATTGGTTTCGGTTTCATTTATCCCTGTAGAAAGGAGCATCTAATAGTTCTCTCATGCATCCTGAATGCAGAGGGCTACTATTTGACAGATATTATGGAGATATGAAATATTCAAAGAGAATTCTATCCACTTCATAAATGTATGCATCTTTATGGGCTAGGGATTGTGTTCTGGGTGCACAGGACAGCTATAACTATTTCCTGCAGGAGCTGGATATGATTAATGCAAATCCATAGGCTAGTAACAAGCCTGGAGAAGCCTCTCCCTCTGAGAGACAGTGCATAGGGTTGTAGTACATGGTTAAAGAAGTGTAGCAAACCCAGAACTGAAAATGATAATGTGACCCGTCTGCCAGAGGATGGGAGGTTACTCTCCAAATCCACAAACTGACATGAACCTGTGATGGATAGGGACATCCCACGCAAGACACCCGGAAATCACAGAAATTGGAAGGGACCATGAGAGGTCGAGTCCAGTCCCCTGCACTCATGGCAGGACCAAATACCATCTTAAACCATCCCTGACAGGTATTTGTCTAACCTGCTCTTAAAAACTTCCAATGATGGAGGTTCCACAACCTCCCTGGGCAACTTATTTCAGTGCTTAATCACCCTGACAGTTAGGAATTTTTTCCTAATTTCCAGTCTAAACCTCTCTTGCTGTAATTTAAGCCCATTGCTTCTTGTCCTATCATTGGCGATTAAGGAGAATAATTTTTCTCTCCTCCACGTAACAACCTTTTAGTTACTTGAAATACTTTGAAACCTGCCTGTCTCTCCCTGTGGCAGATGGGTAAATGCCTGTTATGCAAGTCTTGCATATTAGCTGTTTATTGTTCTCAAGAAATATTTTCTCTGTAATGCTTTTGATCTGAATAAATAGTACTTTGCTTTATGAAGGCTGGCTGGTCACTGGCTAATCTTGTTGTTGCCTCTGAGAGAGTAGTGTTCCCTGTGAATTGCAGGAGTCTGCAGTCTGAATCCCTGTTCAGGCAGGAGTAGATTGTATGATCCCATCCCGAGGAGAGTGACAGTTCAAAGACTGAGATGTGAGGTGTGACCGGGGCCTCCTGGGATAACCTCCTGAACGTGCAAAAATCAGGGCAAGCTGCAAAACCGGGAGCCAAACTCCCCACACACTGATGGGTGGTACTTAAACCAGTCTCCCTATCAGTCACAACCAGGCTTCTGGTTCCCCACACTGGGTACCAAGAAGTCTGCCCAAAATAGAAACAGCTCCCTTTATTGCACTCCAGCTTTTCCAGCTCCCAGCTAGCCGCACGGTCCCTTAAAGATATAGGTTTTTCTGACCCCAAAGGGCCAGCCACAGCATACAGAACAATATAGGTTTGGATCTTACCCAAAATACCACGCTGGTAGCCAATCCTTTAGCAACTACAACTAAAGGTTTAATATAAGAAGAAAAGAAGAAAAGAAGCAAAGTGTAAGAGATGTTAAAGGGTCAAAGCAAATCACATACGTACAAATGATTTAAAGTTCATGAAAAGCAGTTTGCAGGCTTGTTCCTCTGGACTTTGCAGGCTTGTTCCTCTGGTAAACACCCAGCACCTGGGGGGGCCTCAATCCTTTGTTCAGTCTCAGAGGAATAGTTCCAGAGATGGGTGTTGGCTGTAGACTGGGGACTTGAGAGCAAGATGGAGTTGGGGCTGCTGCCTTTTATTACCTCTGGCCTTCTCCATGCTGTGTGTAGTTCTTTCCAATCAAATTGGAGTTGAGTCACATGTTCAAGTCCTAGGGACTCAACAGGTTTTCTTCTTCGGCCCATTATACTGGGGAGCTTCCTTAATGGGCCATTAAGGAGACAATGGCTGGGTAGACATTCAGTCTGGGGAGTTTTCCCAGCCTTACACAAGTTAAAATATAACAATCATATTCCTAACTTCTAATATGAATACAAATCCTACACAAACTATATAATCATTCCCCACAAATTATTACCTTTCTATTGACATCAAACATGGCACAGTTCCTATGGATTATAACAATTATAAAATATTATTAAATCATTCCCTAAATCCAGACAGCATCACACCCCCACCGTCAGAGTGATGCAGAAAGGGGTGTCACCTAGACACTGCTGAATGCATCACGAAAGGGTTAAACTTGGTTGTGTATCATTACTGCTCTTAACAAATTTCAAAGATTTTACAACATACAAGCATTGGATACATTTTTCATCCCTGGGTAACAAATCAATTACAAAAGTTAACATCAGCATTAACATTGACATCCAGTTAGCACAAACGTGTTTACAATTCATTTTGTTAGGTCTTACACACAGATAGTTTGTCAGTGGGGCAGTTTGTTTAATGCCCTCTTGGATTTTGGAACACTTAACGGGTTGATTTTGGTTTATCTCCTTGGTCTTGGTAGCATAGGACCTTAATTTGACTAAATCCTTGGGGTTTGGATATTCCAGGGTGAACCCCATTCTCACATACATAGGATGAGATTCCCTTCCCTCTTTTGTCTTCCCTGGCATCTGGAAACCTGGGCTCTGTAACTTGATCCATTGTCTAGCTAGGTGTGCCTCCCATGCTAACAACTCTAAGTCTGGGCAGATCTCCCCACCCCAGTCAATCAGGTAAATTTCCTTAAGCCACACACTAGCTTGCTTAATAATGTCCAAACTTTCCATCATGGCTAATTTCAAGTTTGGAATCTGTCTTAAAGATATACCAGACATCCAAACTAAGATCTCATAAACAGGGATCTGATGTTCTGTTCCCAAACTCTCACTCCACATGGCCTTAGATCTATTTGAGTCCACCCAGAGACTCAAAGTTATTTCCACAGCACTCAGGGGTAAAAGCTGGTCTGCTTTCCTTTGTATGTCCAAGATATCCACTGCACAGCTGTCCTGCTCTGTAGCTCGAGCTGTCCAATCACTCCCCTGATTCTGAGATGTCTGTTCACTCACAAAGTCAGCCTTATGGAGACAGTCAGGTTTTAACATCACTGTCTCTCCAATACGCTGACCAAGCACAGCCACTTTGCTACAGGGCTGTTTAAGCTTCCCAGTAATTCCCACTCCCTCTGGAACCTTTTCCAAGGTATTTCTACTAGATCTTTCTAAAACCAAATCAGTGAACTCATCTACAGATGGAACACTCTGGCAGTCAGAATCTGAAACCAATCTCTCAACATACAGTCTGCTGGATGTCACCGCAGAAAGGGATTCATCCTGAGATAACCCAATCAGTTCACCTCCACACTCCCCTGTTGCAGCAGGCTGCTGCTTGCAAAAGCCATCAGGAAACCTTGCTCCTTTGGGAGAAGTCTCCAGCATCAACTTATTTTCCACAGAAATTCTGCCCTTTCCCTGACCAGAGAAAGGTTTCTGTAAAGAACTGTTTCCTTGAATATCAACAGACTTCTTCTGGGTCTCAGCTAAGTCTAGAACTAACTCTGAGACAATTGGCACCCCCCCAGTCAGCACAGACTGAAAGGCACATTCTGTCTGTCCCTCACGTAGCAAACTGGAAACAAAATCTCCAGCAGTTAAACCTCCACTCTCTACATTCACACAGCTTGAGATTCCCTCCTCATTGTCCCAGCACATAGGGCTGTTTCCAGACAAACTTTTGAAGGTTGGGGTGGCTTCCTCCCTAGGCAAGTCATCACCCCCAGCAGGCACAGGCTCAGGAAAATGCCCTTCCTGAGTCTCAGTTGACACCAGAACCATGTCTGGTACAACACACAAAGACAAATCTTGAGAAACCAATTCTCTAGCAGGCACTTCCCTGCTTTTACCAGTCAACTCTCTAGAAACTGCCCCCTCCTCATTGCCCCAGCACACCTGGCTGTTCCTGGACAAACCTTTGGAGGTGGGGGTGACTTCCTCCATGGGCAAGTCATCACCCCCAGCAGGCACAGGCTCAGGAAAATGCCCTTCCTGAGTCTCAGTTGACACCAGAACCACCTCTGGCACAACGAACAACTCCTTAGAGACCAACTCTCTGCCAGCAGACACACTGCTGCTTTTTTCAGACACACCTTTAGAACCTCTCTGCTCCCTGTTACAGCATTCCTGGTTAGACACAGATAATTCTGAATCAAGCACCCCCATTTCACAAATTTTCCCATTGACTTCAGGCTTACTGGATAGGCCGCCTGTAACAGGACCATATTTTCCTTGCGACCTGGTTACAACACTTACACTGTTACCATTAACCACAATATCGTTCCCTACCAGCACATGTGCTGGGAGCATTTCTCGGACTCCAACCACTATGTCTCCCCTGAAGTCTTCCCACTCTAAATGGATGTTGGCCAAGGGCACCTTCACCCTATATTCTGATAGTGCTACCAAATCCACACTATGACCTGGCAGATAATTTTCCTCCTGGACCAGTTCCCTTTTAACTAGGGTGATTTCTGAGGCAGTATCTCTCCATCCAGTACACACAATCCCATTGACTCTGGCACTCTTTATGAACTTCTCATTTCCCTTCTAGGTCTCTGTCTGTACATAGTTAGTGAGGCAGCCTTCTTCCCCCCCCCTCTGGGGAGTATCAAAGTGGCAGCTTTTACCTCTGCCGTATTTGTGTCCGCCCACATGGTGACCTCATCCACCTGCACCTGATCAGCCTCTGTATTTAGGGAGACTGCATTGGAGTAGGGAGCAGATAGGGGAAGTGCTGGCCTCAGGGCATTCTTATTTCCCTGATTAGGACAATTGGGCTGTATATGGCCCTTAAGTCCACACAGGTAGCAGATAGCAGGCCTTTCCCCAGGGCCAGAAGTTTTTGGTTCTGGGTTGGCATAAGATTTCCTAGCCGCGTTGGGGCTAATCTTATTCCTGGACCCATCATCCCTTTTAGCCTGTGCTGAGTAGGGGACACCCTTACCTAGAGGTCTTTGCTTATCTTGGCTTCTATTCTGTATGAAAGTATCATATTCATAACTTCTAATATGAATACAAATCCTACACATAAACTATATAATCATTCCCCACAAATTATTACCTTTCTATTGAGATCAAACATGGCACAGTTCCTATGGATTATAACAATTATAAAATATTAATACAAAATATCATAAATAGTTCCCTAAATCCAGACAGTGTCACATGAGGTACACCCAAAGAAGCCACGAAGAAGTCAGAGATACAGTAACTTCTTGAACTAGGCCTCTTAAGGCTTGTTTACACAAACTATTATCGTGTGGTGTGTCAGCATGTGAACCTATGGTACGTTAGCTTGCAACGCAGTAAGTTCATGTGTGGACACTGCTATGGTGCTCTAAAAGTTCTGAAGTGTGCTTTCACATAGTCCCATTTCAAACAACACTAGGTCAAAGGACACTACACAACTCTGAGTATACTGGAGCAGTGTCCATGTAGGAGGCTGCTGTGTAGCAAACTGCTTTAGATTCACACCCTGGCTTCCCATGCAGGAATGTCCTGTACACACTTTGACTTTAACTGAAGTTTAATGCTCGCTAGCAGCCATTAATTCCTTTCTGAATAACAGCTACCTCTTCTGGAGGGAGTTAATGCTGTCTGATAACAGTTTCAGAAACAATTTTCCCATGTAATTTGGCTTTTTAATCTTGCAGTAGTTTTAAGGAGGAGGCTTGGACAAAGCACTACTTCCCATTCCTTCCCTAGTTTTTACTGGCTTCTCCCTTCTTCCATCTAAGAGAAGGGAGTATCAAAATCTAGCTGGACATTTTTTAAAAAGGAAATTGCTGCTGACATTGGCTGTTATCTTCTTCATCTTTCTTCTGAAGATCAGTTTTACTATACAGTATAAACTTTTGCTATAATTATTTTTTCTATGTGTAACCTTTGCTAACACATCGTGTGCTCTTTCTCCCACCGGCAGAGATTTGTCTGCTCTTGCCTCCAAGTTTATAGAGCTGATCCTTCAGATCCAGATGTCATTAGTTTAATTCACATAAGCAACCCCTCCAGGGTACCCACAGCCAACCTTTCACTGCAAAGGGCTTCAGTGCTGTACACACGTCGAGACCCAAGGCGTTTGAAGCAGCTAGAGCTTTGTTGACCTGCCAACGCCTACACCTCCAACCTCACTCAGAACTCATGAAGAACAGTTAAGTCTTTAAGTCATGGTTTGAGGACTTTAATAACTCAGTCATAGGTTAGAGGTTTATTACAGGAGGAGGTGGGTGGGGTTTTTGTGGCCTACTTTGGGCAGGAGGTCAGACAAGAGGATCATATTGGTCCCTTCTGACTTCAGAGTCTATGATGTTGCATTGAGCGTTTGCTGAGGCGATCCTTGTCATTCCTCTCTCCAGGTAGGTGAGAAGGCACTAAGTAGGAATTGTCTCTTCACAAGTTCCTGTAAGCTAAGTGCCCCCCCTGCAGAAGGCTGAAAGCGGGCCCCTCCCTGCTGACTGATGTAGTACCTGGCTGCTGTGTTGTCTGTCACCCCTGTACTACTCTGCTTCCTATTATATGAGGAATCATGCTGCAGACGAGGTATATTGCATGCACATTCTTGATGTGGAGGACCACTTCCATTGTTCCCTAAGGTTAGTAATGATCTGAGCTCCCCATCCCAGAATGGAGGTGTCTGAAAGTAGCTGACTGACAGGGTCAACTGCTTGAATGGTATGCCCCACCGTACTGCTTGGGGCCTCTGCTCCCACTATAGTGCGGCTAACACCTGTGGAGGGACAGTGGCCACTTTGCTGTTGGCCCTACGGGGTTTGCTAAGGGCAAAAAGTACCGATGCATGGGCATGGAGGTACATGCACACTTAATTTGGAATAGATATGAGCAAGACATCTCGAAGAACCCCAGTTACTGGTGAGTAATGTCTCTTTTAAACCTGGGCCTACTAAAATAAAATGCATTGTAATATAGCCAAATAAAAAGTTATACAAGTAGGGACAGTGAATGCAGGCTTTACCTAGAGACAATTGGACTGTATTCTGGAATGCTATGACTTTGAAAGGGATTTAGGGGGTCAAAGTGGACAAGATACTGAGCATGCCCTCCTACTGGCTAATGCAATCCTTGTATGTATACATGAGAGTAGAACAGGGGTCGGTAACCCCCGGCACACGTGCCAGAGGTGGCACGCAGCGCCGCTCAGGGTCCCCTGCTGCCTGCCCCCTGATGGACGGCAGAAGGGGAGGGGAGTGGGTTGCGTCGCATCTCCCCGGCCTGCCCAGAGCTGCGCCGCTGCCGGCAGGGCAGAGCCGGCCCCCGGCCATGGCGATGTGACTCGCACTGCTCCCCGCCCCTCCTGCCGTCCAGCAGGGGGTGGAGCCAATGGGGCCATCAGCCCCGCGCCGCCCCTGTGGACGGGAGCTGGCCCTGGGGCGGGGAACCAGGGTGCTGAGGGTGTGGTGGGCGGGGCTGGCAGAGGGGCCGGCAAAGGTTGCCAACCCCTGGAGTAGAGATTAGGAAAGAGGTGATTTTACCTCTGTACATGGTATTAGTGAGACTCAGACAGGAATGCTGCATAAAATATCAACATTTTTAAAAGGACATTAAAAAAATTGGAGAGAGTGCAGAAAAAGGCCACAAAAATTAATAAAATTTAATGGATAATGATATACAAGAGATCAGACTAAATGATCTAAGGTTCTGTCTGGCCTTAAACTCTCTGAGTCTCTCCACATCAGGAATATAACTGTTCTAACTACTTAGCTTCACTCACAGTAATTTAACTCTATCAACATATGTCAGCCAACAGAGTCCTGTGGCACTTTTAAAGACTAACAGATTTATTTATCGCATGAGCTTTCGTGGGAGAAAATCCCACTTCGTCAGGCGCTCTGAAGATGGGAAAGTTACAGAATGGGAGGGAATTAAATGCAGGGGAGTGTATGACATGGGATCAGGTCAGGCTGTAACAGAAAGTTTGGCTTGCCATTCTTTCCCTCCTATCCCGTAACAAAGCCTACAGATCTTTCGGACTGAGGAGAGAAATTCACATGATCCAGAACTACCCATCTTATGTTTGTAGTGGCCCCTCCTGCCTACTGGCCTAGCATGAGGGTATTCAAGATAGGGGAAGTCTGCCTTGTGGCCTTTCACACAGGTTAGGGAAACTGGGCCTGAGGTGGCTCTGTGCGCTGTTTATGTCTCTGTTTACTCAGACCAGACCGATCATCAGGGTTTTATTCTGAAAGAAACATACAGTAGCGTTACAATCCATCGGTCTCCTCTCTGCTTGTCTGCCACATGCTGCCAGCTTCAGTCAGTGCAGACACTCCCTGCTGGGGCGGGCAGGAGGTCCCTCCTGGCAGGAGCCAGGAAGTTCTCCCAACATGCTGCTGTTTGTAGTCCACAACTTGTAGTTCTCATTGCTGCTGTGGAAGCACTCTGGACCTTGGGCTACAAATTAAAACACCACCACCCCTGCAGATATAGGAAAAGAGAGGTCATCAGCTTCAGTTAACTAGGCACAGGTGCTTCCCTCCCTACTCTAATGGTGGGATAATGGAAGACAGCTGTGCTCTTCCCAGGACCTTAGGCAGGGAGCATAGGGTAAGTCTTTTTGTTCTAATGCAAGGGGTCTCTGCTGAGAAGGGAAAGGAAGGCCACAGATATGGAAATATGATCTGCTTACTGGCTCCCAAATACTAAGTATTATTGCTAATATTTTATTTGTTCTGTGTTGGTTATGACTGTGATTGACAGCTGGAAAGTGTGGTTTGTAGGAGAGGGGGCTAAGAACTTATTCAGTGTTTATCTTGGTTTATGTGCAACTACTCTGAATAAAACTGATGTTGGGAACAGAAAATTCTCTTTAAACATCAAAAGAGATGTATTCTGTCTTGTCTTGGCATGAGCTTTGGGTCTTCTATGCTTCCTTTTTCATTGCTATGTATTTTTTTCCCCTGTATGATGATGATGATACTTAGATCTATCACATGATTCTCTAGAATTTTAGTAATAGTTTATAAATGAGAGAAGCTTCCTGTAATTCAGTTGCAGTTCCTGACACTCCCTAATTTGTGGCAGGGAACTGTATGCCCTTGGAAGCCCCTACATCAGGATGATAGAAAGATGGATTGAAAAAAAATTTTGTGTCTGTGTTCTACCTGACCTCTACCTCTCCGGGTATGTTGAATGTTGCTTTGGTACAGCTGGGTATCTAGTCTCATGTTATCAATACAATTTTAATGTTTAAGTATAATGCTAATGCTTATAGCTGCTTCTAATAATGTTCACTCTTATGTTATATCTTTATGTTATATATTGTGGAGTGAAAGTGAGTTGCTGGAGAGTTCATTCTCTGATGAATCTGTGTTTGTAGTGTCAGCTTTCCTATTGCTAAAGAATTATAAATGGCTTCGGTGTTTGAGATTTGAAAGGATCTTTTTTTTTTCCTTTGTCCTCCCACTCCCCCACAACATACAAGAGGTTTATGTGTATGGGTTGTTTTGTTTTTTTGTCTCTGTTTCAGGAGTTCTGTTATTCAATAATTCATGAATCATGGTTTAGCTAGAGGTCAAAAGCTTCCCAGTAGAGGTCAGCCTTGTGACATTATTCTATCTATGTAACAGAAGGAAAAGAATGGAGACCACGTTAGTAGTTACTTGTAGGTGCACTACATATAGTTCTTACTTCATAAAATCAAACTGAAATGCCATATTCCTTGCCATATCAAAACTGGGGGTCTGACACTGGTCTGATATTGCAACTGTAATGCATTAATATCTTCAAAAAACCCAATAAATTCTCATTTCACAGCTCGGAAACATCTATTGCTTGTTTAAACAAAAACATAAACTGTATCTGTCAATATCTTATCAGCATAATAAACAATCAGTAGCTGGTTATTTTGGTTAAATACCGTGGGCTGTATTTCCAGAGTTACAGACTTGACAGTGAAGCTAAGGTTTTGTTTTAAAAGCAAGGATTAGAAAATCAACTGTTAAACAGGGTTTTTTTCCCTGTCCTTTGAAATACTTTAATATCGCTGCCCTCCCATATTTATAATGACACATTAATTTAATGTGTGGTTTTATGTTGCAGGTTTGCGTAGTAGCATCACTAATGGATTCAATAAAACTTTAGGGATACTGAGTGTTAGTTGTAGAGTTACTTTCCGGGGGCAGAACATAATCCTGACACTTTTATTAGGCTGTCCAACAGAAGCATTGGATTTTTGTTTGATGCTGGAATCTCCTCTCTCTGCCATATAGTAGCATAAGAGATGGTTCTACAAGAATGCAAAATGCTGGCACTGCAGTGTCCCATAAACCCTGTCATTGGTAGGCTGAACCAATAATAAATAGTTTCCAGTGATTTGCTTGCCTTCACTGCCGTGTTAAGTTTTAACTCGAGTTCTGTCCACATAAACAATGTCTTAACTCAGTAGTGGTGGTACTTTTAAGTACAGCTGACTGGCCCGTAGACTACGGCTTGATTTGTACAACTCATAAAATGTAATATAACATAATCACTCTGCTCAGCTCGAGTGTTATTTCACAGTTGGACCTTGCAAACTCAGGAGTTCATTTAAGTATAGACAGTATGATTTAACTCTGCAGGGAAGACCCAGCCACAGCTACATCTAGTGGAGTCTAGTCCATGTGATGTGGTTATGGTCTAGTGGCAAGAGCATGGGATGTGGAATCTAAAACAGTCTGTTTCAAAGAGTGATGGGGGATGGAGACACTATAAAGTAATTCTCAGTATTATAATCTCATCAGTGAGAGAGGACATCTGATCTCAGTCTCTCAACATGGTACTAAATCCTAAAACTAATGCTAGGCTCCATTGCATATTTTGAATTGCAAATGAGAGGTACTATTCCATCTTCAGCTATTAAGGAAACAAGCTCCAAGGGAAGTTAACTGCCATCGCTATAACAGAACAGCTTATTCTGTTACAGCCATGCCAGGTAACTTCCCTTTGCAGACATGCTTTTAGTTAAGGATGTTACTACTTCAGTGTGTGCCTGGCCTGCGGGTGCTCAGCACCTCTGGAAATCAACTTCGTTTAATTGAGGTGCCTATTTAGGGATAGAAGTTCCTACCTTTAGGTACACAAGTTTGAAAATTCGGCTATACTTTCACAACTGACTTGCCAAAGTCTGTTCCCTTCTACTTTCCTCAGGAGGAGTTGACTTCCAATTTTTACAGGATGTCTTTTTGCTTCTCATAGTTGCTCTTCCTCTGCTGTTTAGCTATGGTAGCAATTTTTGTTTTGTTTTGTTTTCAGTCCTCTTACTGTTTTTTTGATTTGAGGTATACATTTGGTTTGAGCTTCTATTATATTTCCATGCAGTTTGCAGGTATATCATTCTTCTGATTGTTCCTTCTAACTTCCTTTTAACCAGCTTGCACACTTTTATATAGTTCCCTACCATCTTGGATTTCTCTGGTATTTCCTCCCTCCCCTCACAAGATGTTGAGTTTATTTACATTATGGTTGCTATTACTGACTAGTTCAGCTGTATTCACCTCTTGGACTGGATCCTGTATTCGACTTAAGACTAAATCAAGAATTGTCTCTTCCCTTGTGGGTTCCAGGACTAGCTGCTCCAAGAATTTAGTCATTAATAGCATCAAGAAATTTTATCTCTGCCTCCTATCTTGAGGTGATATGCATCCAGTCAATATTGGGTCTTGTTTCTGTAGCTTCTCATCTTCTGGAGCATTTCACAATCACCATTGCCATCTTAGTCAGATGATTGGTAGTATGTTCCTACTTCAATACTCTTATTATCCAACCAGGGCATTTCTCTGTGTAGAGATTTTGTGGTAGTTTGATTCATTTAAGGTTTTTACTATATTTGACTCTATGCTTTCTTCCAAATACAGAGCCATTCCTTCATCAGCATGATCTACCCTATCCTCCTTATATATTTTGTGTCCTGGTATTACTGTGTCCCATTGATTATTATTGTTTCACCAAGTTTCTATGATGCCTATTGCCACAGATGTGGATGAAGAAATTTTCAAAATAATGAAGGGAAAACAACTTTCACCAGGACTGAGGATCAACTTGGGAGGTGGTATCAGGGCAAGAAGTAACTGTTCACTTTTATTAATATTTGCACTTTAAATATTGGAGAAGCAAGCAGCCAGGCAATCAAGGAGGCAGAAGGGCCAATAAACAGGGCTGAAAGTTTAGTGACAGGTGAGTTTGATATACTTGGGACTGAATGAATGCTTTGTCTTATTTTTCATAAGAGAAATTGAAGGTCAAATCCTCAGAACTGGGCTATATTGTTCTGGGAAGACACTGAAATGGTGATAAAGCTTTATCATCCCTACAGGGCAAGGAAATTAAATCCATGAAAAACTGACAAAGCACCAATCTCTCACAAATAGTATAAACTTGGAGCTACAATCTGTATACAGCTTTCCCAGAGAAGGTCCTACAAACTTTTCATCCAAAGCTGTTTGTGGAGGCCTCACCAACAGAGTCTAAATCTTCTGCAGGAAGAGGCATTTGCAGGGCAGGGGGCAAATACTTTTTTGGGAGTGGTGGCTATGCCTCCCAGATGCAGCCTATAAGAGATGCAGTAAAACATTACTTTAGCTTTCAAGAAATCAGTACCCTCCATATAGGACAAGCCCACTTGAAGATAAGACTCTTGGGAAAAACTCCTCTTTTTCCCTCTACATGGGCCGTTCTGATGGAAACAAAACTTTTATGTATTCAATGTATCCAACAGCTGCAACGAATGTCGAATGAGATGATGAAACTTCTTTATTCATGATTTTTCGCTAATAATTCTTTATCTGCAATTGGCTTACAGACAGTTTGTTGTGTTTATTAACTGTTTCCAATTCACATCATGTGGATTAGTTACATATATCATCTGCATTTGGGTATATGACCTGATTGAATGTTTAAGATGCCAAGGACAGTTTTTAATATTTATAATCACTTGTAAAATTCACATCTCACAACTCACATCTCTGGCACATAGAAGTTTTAAGATGAAACAATTTATACCATTGGTTAGCAGATGGAATGCAAAAGTTCAGCAGATTAGCTTGTGTGTGAATTACTTTCACAATTGGCTCACGCTGCGGTAATTTCTTTGGTATTCTGGCTATAATTGGCAGCATACTATCACCTCAGGACTAGAGAGAGAGAAATTCTGGACAGATCCACGTTTTCTCTCATTCAGATTCTGCCCCTGCGCTGAGAAGTGTATAAATGCTGCCCCACAGGAACCCCAGTTGTAGTCAATCAGGCTCCATGCAGGTTTCTGGGATCCATCTGTAAGGTATTTTTGAAGAAGCAGGGTGTTAAAATGGCCTATAAAGAGCATATGTTGAGGAAGCTGCACAGCGCTCTGCCTGCAGAGCCTGGGCATGATAAATAGACATTTCTCTTTGTTATAAACAAAAAGAAATTATTCTATTACATTGATTATATTATACAATGATGTACAAAATCATTGAGATACTCAGCCCTAAAACCTATTCTCCTTTCCACTCTGTCTGGGATCCTGGGGTAACCTTTGCATAGTTACCACACTATTTTATTCATAATAGAGGGATCTGTTAGTGAGCATGCAATGGAGTATCTGAATGGACAAAGAAAGATTAAAGCCTGATTCTGCAAGCTGATTGGTGAAATCCATGGGTCTTGGAGTGGACACAAAGATTCACCCTAATGTGAGAAATCAGGAATGTTTACACAGCCCACAGATACCACTCTACAAAAAATAATCCAGCCATGGCTAGTCACTCTGGAGCACCTCTGGTGGCTGGCCTGAGCACTGCCAGCCACTGCCACATTGCTGGCCACCACCCTGCTCTTGTGACTGGCCAGTCTGCTGGGTCCCACCACTAGCGCCAGCCCTTGCAAGTGCTGAGTACCATTGCTGGCCAGTCTGCCAGACCTCAGGACCAGATCGCCCCAGCACTGATTACTACCCTGTCCCCGCAACTGGCTGGTCTGTTGGGCCCCAGTGCCAGCCTGTCGCAACACAGAATACCGGCCCACCCTTCCCTCAGGCTGGCTGCTTCTGTGGTACCACTGCACTGGGGAGGGGGCCCAACAAAAATTGCAGAGCATCAGGCTTATAGGAACCTTAATCTGGCCTTCGTTGGTGGCCATGTTAAAAGAAAAGATTGTTGGATTGGAGGGGCAAGTCGAGATGTTGGTTTGAAGCGGAGGAGTCCCTAGACAGCCAGATTAAGGTAACTGAAGTACCCCAGATTCAAGGAAGAAAGGTTCTGGCCACTAAGGAGTGAGAAAATGGGAAAGTCAGAGAGGAGGTGTGGCAGTTCACAACCACCAGATGTAAGAGGTCATGTTGGCATTGTAGAGAACTGGAGACAGAGGAGGATGGGCAGGGTTTGGTCACCACAGAGGACTGAGTAGAATTGTATGGACAGAAGTTCCAAATCAGTACCAGTCCTTCATGTGGAAACTTCTGAAGAAGTATCTCAAGATCCAGCAGGACCAAAGGAACAGAGAGATTCACATGTGCATGGCAGCTCAGCCCAACCTGTTTTAGAATTTAAGCTTCCCCCCAAAGTAAAGAATGTTCTGCAGGGGACAGACAGACAGCAGGATAGCATGCTGCCTTCCCTGAGCCAAGATCACTTTATAAGGTTGGTTAGGCTTCTGAATACAATCCTTAGGCAAGGATTAATTGGTGATGGTTTATATCATCACTAATTACACTGTGACATGGGATATATCACAAATAGCAGATAACTTCAGGGAATAGGGAAGCATGGTGAAGAATGTCTGAGACATTCTCTGAGACCCTTCCTGTCCCAGGAGCAAAGGAAGGCAGAAGATGATGTGAGAAGTGGTGTAGGGATTTGGTTTTGAGGAATATGGGTCTACTTTCTGTAAAGAAAAGGGACTATACAATTTGGATGACCGTCCCCTCATAGAAGGATGACTAATCTCCCTGGGGACAGGCTGGCTAAAGTAGTCAGGAGGGGATTAAAGTAGTAACAAGAGGAGAAGATATGAACACTCAGCACAAAATCAAGATGATGAGAACAAAATTAACTGAGAAACCAGTTCTTTGAGTGTTGTCCCTGTAAATACTCTGCTTCAGGTGTTGGCTTGCCCGGCGCCATTGATCAGAGACTCCAGCAGCAGTGTCTGTGTGGGCCATGCATACGCGGTTGGCGTCTCGCAACCGTCGCTCACGCAGCTCACCCCCTCAGTTCCTTCTCAACCACCCTTGGCCTGTGATGGACCTCCGCAGCACTCCTCTCATCTGCATTAAAAATATAGAATAAAAAAGACCATTTAGATATCCCTTTATTCACAGTTTTAGTCATAGTTGTTAGTTAGTTATTATAGTAAGCTGGAATTTTAAAAAAAAAATTTCAACCTGTTTTTCTTCCTCAAATTACCTTTTGCCATCATTAATATGCCTGGTTCACTGGGATTCAAGAGATGTGAGCAATGCAGGAACGCTATGCTCATCTTTGATGGCCATGTGGCTGCAAAATGCCACCACTGCTCCAAAATGAAAGCGCATACCTGACACAATAGAGCTAAGACTAAAACTCCTTTTGCTGAGAAGTCTCTACAGCCACCCTCTGAGACAGAAAATACAGGAAAGGACAAGAGATTGGGATCTCAGTCCTCCGAAACCAAAAGAAAAAGATCCTCAGATTCACCTAATGGAGACTCGCGAAAGTCAAAGTGAGCTCCCAACTAGTCCTCGGCTCCAGCGCCATCAACATCAAAAGGTGCCTCCAAAGCTCCGTCTGCTATGATGGGTACTGCACCTAACAAAACGGTGCCGAAAACTGACCACGGCATCATCCACGCCGATTAAAACAGCACCAAAAAGGATTGCATGGGTAAAAGGGGTGGGGGCGTGGCACTCCATCAAAAATGGCATTACCTGTCTCCAAGCTAATGATAACTCAGAAGAAAATGATTTTGAATGCTTATGGATCAATGTTCTAACAGATAAAGCACAAGATGAGGTTCTAGTTGGTAGTTGCTAGAGATCACTAGAGACCAGGATGAGCACCTCCTTATGCACCAATGTACGATGCATAGGTTGGGGAAAAAGGCTGTGTGATCATAGTGACTTCAATTTGAGCAACATATGCTGGACGTCTCATCCTGCCAGTACTAAAACATCCTTGGAATTTCTAAAAGCAATATCCATCACTGGGCCTCTATCACCACCCTCCACCCTGGATGTATGGCTTATGTGGAGGGCTGAGCCATTGAATACCCATCTGATGGGGGTCAGATAGGTAGTGGTGCTGTAAGCAGGGAGTGCAGGTTCACACGCAGCCAACAGGAAGCACTCCACATGAGGCGAGTGTGCCCCATCACAGTGTGACTATAAGGTATTAATAGCTCTCTTTAATATCTCTGTAGCATAATTGGGGCAATTTATCTCATAAAGGTAGTTAGAAGCTCAGTACATTGATAAAATTTTAAACCAAAATACAATCTTTGTTGGTTTTTTATCTTTCTGTACGTGCTGCTACAGTAAACTTGAGTGCCATAATGTTGCTTTATTGAGATGGGAAGAAGGGGTATGGTTGACCAGGAGGGGGAGCAAGAACACTAAGCACTGCAGGAAGCTGAAACTGGTATGTTTTTGTTCATTGGTTGTCAGATTTGATATGCCAGAGAATGTGTTGGAGGTTAAATTTTCCTGCATGGATGTCATTTTGAGCATATTTTGAGCTGACCAGCTGGAGAAAAGGTCCTTGCTCACATCCACCCAACATGGCAGCACCCTGAGAGTACCCAGAAAAACATTATTTAAATATCCCCTATACAATTATATTGGAATATAGCTCATAATACTTATTGGGGGAGCAGACCTCTTCATCACTACCAGGGTGTATATCTGCCTGGGTTTCATGGGCACCCAACACTATCTCTTCCTTAGGGTTTGTGTGTCCAGAGACCCTGGCTATCCATGGAATTTCCTCCTCCTCAGGGTCGGGGGTTGCCTTCAGTGGTGTCCAGAGAACATGCCTGAGATGGGTGTTGTCCTTCTTGACAAAATTTCAATCCAGCTCTTCATAGTAGGTGCAGGTCTCATAATCGGTACCATTGATCTTGTTATTGTGCCAGGCACTTTAATAACTGTGATGGAGCTCCTTTCCTTTGTGGCATTGGGCCATGTTCTGGGACCCTTCTCTTCTATATTTGATCTGATATCCACTTGTCATCAGAATGCCAAGCTGACTTGTTAAAATAGGACTGGGCTTGCTTCTCTCTTCAGAGGCCAGAGAAGTCTAGGGCCACCAAGCGGGTCTCTACACTGCACATCATGGCTGCAGTAATTGGTATGTGGCTCTGGTGTGTGAATCACAAAGGGTGTGTCTACACTGGTAAATTAAGTCGACTTAAGCTTGGCTTAAGTCGACTTAATGTGCCCTGTGTCTACACTACATTTTGCTTAAGTCGACTTAAGCAGCTTGCGAAGTCGACTTAAGGAAAATAAAGTGGACTTAATGAAAATTAAGTCGACTTTATTAAACCACCTTTCTAATCGACCTAAGGCTTAATTCGACTTTAGAAAGTCGAATTA
>ML685768.1:11090208-11222698 GCA_007922175.1 Pelusios castaneus
CTACACCAATGCCCACCCTGGTGGGGGGGGGGCACAGAGGGAGCCTGTGCCCCCCAAAGGGCAGGGCATGTGGGCACAGTGTGACACTGTCTGGATTTAGGGAAGCATTTATGATATTATTTTCAATGGATATCTCATAAACGCTATAATCCATAGGAACTATGTCATGTTTGGTATCAATAGAAAGGCAGTAATTTGCTGGGAATGATTATATAGTTTATGTCTAGGAATTCTATTTGGATTAGAAGTTAAGAATTTGATGTTATATCCATACTTTAACTTGTGTCATTAGACGGGAGGGTGTGAACAACCATTGTCTCCTTAATGTTTAGGAATTTTCCAGGTAGAATGGTCTCAGGGAGTATCCTGATGAGCCATTGAGGACATAAAGAATACAACCATTGTATCCTCAATGGCTCATCAGGATACTCCCTGAGACCAATTACTTAAAGTCGACTTAAAAGTGCAAGTGTAGACATAGCTAAAGGGACTAATTTGGCTCTGTCCCAGCATTTAAGGGAGGTGATATCAGGTCAAGACAACTCCCAGAGTAATAGAGAGAACTCAGACAGGCAGAGCCAGGTGTGCACCAACATTGTGTAGGATAGCTGTGTGAGGACTACCAGATGTGAAAAATTTATTTCACCTGGGGATGCATCCCTACGAATTTTATTCTGGGACAGCTTATTCCATTTTAGAGCTAGAAGGGACCTCATGAGGTCATCTAGTCCAACCCCCTGCTAAAAGTAGGACTACTCCCACTAAATCATCCCAGCCAGGGTTTTCTCTAACCAGGCTTTAAAAGTTTCCAAAGCTGGAGATTCCACCACCTCCTTAGGTAACCCATTCCAGTCCTTCACTACCCTCTTAGTGAGAGGGCTTTTCTTAATATCCAACCTAGACCTCCCCAGCTGCAACTTGAAAACATTGCTCCTGTTCTGTCCCCTGCCACCACTGAAAATAGCCTAGTTCCCTCCTCTTTGGAGCAACCCTTCAAGTAGTTGAAGGTTGCTATCAAATCTCCCCTCAGTCTTCTCTTCTGCAGATTAAATAAGCCTAGTTCCTTCAGTCTGTCCTCGTATGTCATGTGCCCCAGCCCCCTAATCATTTTCGTTGCCCTCTGCTGGACTCTTTCTAATTTGTCCACATCCTTTCTGTAGTGGGGAACCCAAAACTGGACACAGTATTCCAGATCCGGCCTCACCAGCACCGAATAGAGGGGAATAATCACATCCCTCGATCTGCTGGCAACACTCCTACTGATGCATCCCAATATGCCATTGGCCTTTTTGGCAACAAGAGCACACTGTTGACTCATATCCACCTTCCCGTCCACGATAACCCCCAGGTCCTTTTCTACAGCGCTGCTACTTAGCCGATCGGTTCCCAGCCTGTAGCAGGCCATGGGATTTTTCTGTCCTTGTTGAACCTTGTGACCGGCGCCTCCTGGGATACCCTCCTGGATGTGCAAAAATCAGGGCAAGCTGCAAAACCGGGAGCCAAACTCCCCACACACTAATGGGTGGTACTTAAACCAGTCTCCCTATCAGTCACAAACGGGCTTCTGGTTCCCCACACTGGGTACCAAGAAATCTGCGCAAAATAGAAACAGCTCCCTTTATTGCACTCCAGCTCCTCCGGCTCCCACCTAGCAGCATGGTCCCTTGAAGATATAGGTTCTCCTGACCCCAAAGGGCCAGCCACACAACACAGGACAATATAGGTTTTGATCTTACCCAAAATACCACACTGGTAGCCGATCCTTTAGCAACTACAACTAAAGGTTTAATATAAAATGAAAAGAAACAAAATATGAGAGATGTTGAAGGTCAAAGCGAATCACATACATACAAATGACTTAAAGTTCATGAAAAGCAGTTTGCAGGCTTGTTCCTCTGGAGTTTGCAGGCTTGTTCCTCGGGTAAACACCCAGCACCAGGGTGGGCCTCAATCCTTTGTTCAGTCTCAGAGGAATAGTTCCAGAGATGGGTGTTGGCTGTAGACTAGGGACTTGAGAGCAAGATGGAGTCGGGGCTGCTGCCTTTTATCACCTCTGGCCTTCTCCATGCTGTGTGCAGTTCTCTCCACTCAAACTGGAGCTGAGTCACATGTTCAAGGCCTAGTGACTCAACAGGTTTTCTTCTTCGGCCCATTGTACTGGGGAGCTTCCTTAATGGGCCATTGAGGGGACAATGGCTGGGTAGATATTCAGTCTGGGGAATTTCCCCAGACTCACACCAATTAAAATATAACAATCATATTCCTAACTTCCAATATGGATACAAATCCTACACACAAACTATATAATCATTCCCCACAAGTTATTACCTTTCTATTGACACCAAACATGGCATAGTTCCTATGGATTATAACAATTATAAAATATTAATACAAAATATCACCATAAATGGTTCCCTAAATCCGGACAGCGTCACAAACCCCATGAGATTTCTTTTGGCCCAGTATTCCAATTTGTCTAAGTATCCCTGAATCCTGTCCCTGCCCTCCAGCATGTCTACCATTCCCCCAAGCTTGGTGTCATCCGGAAACTTACTAAGCATGCAATCTATCCCATCATCGAGATCATTAATGAAGATGTTGAACAAAATCGGCCCCAAGACTGACCCCTGGGGCACTCTGCTTGTTACTGGTTGCCAACTAGACCATTGGTCCCTACCTGCTGAGCCCGACAATCTAGCCAGCTTTCTTTCCACCTTAAGGTCCATTCATCCAATCCATAGTTACCACTCTGAGAAGGTGAGGACCTCCTTTGTTACCTACTTTGGTTTGAATTAGTGTTTGGCAAAGGGAAACTGGATAATAATTCTGTTGACAATAAAAGGACTCTTAAAAAAATTATAACTCATTGGGCTCAGATATGCATATTGTGGGGAAAAAAATTATGCAAGAGTTTATTTAGTGCCAAATTTATGCTTATTAGTAAGTGCTTAGTGGAGCCAAACAAATACGTTTTAAAGGTCATCTGGGCTAAAATACATGCAACATAATATCTCCATTGTTAAGAAACTTTACTGAATAATTATTTTTAAATGAAAAGAGCAAATACCATTCTATTGCAACACATTAAAAAGGGTTCAGTATTTAACCCCCATAAAATAGCCAGAAGCAGAGAAAATAAATTCCCAAGATGGACCATTGTGCAGTAATATATGTATAGAAAGGAACCCTAAGAAGGATACTCTCCTAAATATGAAAGCTAAAATTCTATGCAATTTTTTTCTTCTAGTTACAGGGTAGTATAACTATGGATAATATTTCTGATATAAATGTCTAATTTTTTTAATTGCCACTGAGCTCTCCTTCTGTAAATACTTGGTAGCAGTGAGTTTCAAAGGTTAATTTTGCTCTAAGTTTTAAAATTGATTCCTTTTTAACAAATAGTCTTTATCAGCTTTCTCTATTCCCATTCTTACTCTATAGAACTTCAATATCATTCCTTCTTTCTAAATAAAACTGTTTTTCTTGATAAATCCTCATGTACTTTCCAATGACTGCTGATAATTTTTGTTGCTCTTCTCTGGACCTATTTTTGCTTTAACCACCTTGAGATAGAATGCCCAGATTGGAACAAAAGAGGGTCCACCAGCAATTTATATATTGGTGCTATAATACTTGGAATATTATTCACTCTTCTTCTGCAACCTAATAATCTCTTTAATATTTGACTACTCAAGCACATTTGTTCAATGTATTCATTATGTTGAGAAAAGGAGTGAACAGTGAAGTGGGCTAAATTTGGAGTTGATAAAAATTATTCAGGTTAGTTGGGTCCAAAGCAGATTGCAAAGAGTTACAGAGGGATCTCTGAAAACTAGGTGAAATGAAATTCATCTGTCATTTTGTTGCCCAGTCACCCAGTTTTGGGATCCCTTTCGACTTGCATAAGTAATGCATATTGGAAAACCATCCCAACTATGCATTCAAAATGGTGTGCCTAAGTTAGCTATTACTGATCAAGGAAGGGATCTTGGAGTCATTGGGGGTAGTTCTTTGAAAACATCTGTTCAATATGCAGTATTAGCCAAAAATATTAGGAAGCTTTAAGAAAAGACAAGGTAAGAGAGTAAATATCATCATGCCACTATACAAATCCATGGTATGCCCACTCCTTGAATATTACACGCAGTTCTGGTCACTGCATCTCAAAAAGAATTATAATAGAAATGGAAAAAGTAGTGAGAAGGACAATGACAAAAATGATTAAGGGTATAGAATAGCTTCCATATGAGGAGAGATGAAAAAGGCTTGGACCAGTCAGCCTGAAAAAGAAGCGACTATCGAGGGATATGATAGAGGTCTATACAATGATGAATGGTGTGGAGAAAGACTGACCCTTTATGGTTTGACCCAGAATGGCCATGCTGATGATGTCCCAGTTCTAACTTTTTAAGATGGGTGATTGAGTGATCAAAATTAAATGTTGTAGATGCAGCCAGCCAGCCAACCAACACCAGTCAGGCAGGGTAGCAGAAACCATTCTGGCCTTTGTCTGGAGATTATGGTGGAGGAAAGGGTTTCTTATCTCCACTCCTTCTAAATGCATATGTATGAGGACTAACTATTCAGGATTTCAAGGGAAAATGAGCCTCTCTGTCCCCTAAAGACACTAAAAATGTTAAATGGGATGCAACAAAACAAAACAGTCAATAAGATTTAAGTGGTATTGAGGAGCAAGAGGTTATATGGCTTGGTGGGATCTTCCAGATCTTGGACAAGTCTCCAAATTGTGAACTTCTAAAATTTTCCCAGTTGCTAAATTTTTATGAGATTTGGTCAAGGTGAGGCAAGGAGTCACATGTTCATTTTTCTGCCCCTTGCATTCACGGTATACAGATCACTACAATGCTTTTTTTATTACACAGTGGAGTGATGGTGCAAAAGAGACCAGCTGTATCTATTGCTGTGTTATTGCCACCAGCACTATGCCCACCATCTCAGACTTGCTAATTGGATTTTGTGGTCCCAAATTCTACTCAACTTCTTGACTAATTGATGCAGATACCAATATAGATAACATGAATTTTCTTCAGCTTGAACTGAAGTATATGTCTCTGGTCTCTTGTACCTAGAGTTAATATGTTTGTATATCTCTGTATAGAATATCAAATATTTGTGCTATTTTGAGTGGTAGTTTATCCCATTTTTATCTTTTCTATAAGAACCAAAATCGCCCAAGATGTTGTCACAGTATAAAATCGTTGCCTGAGATAATTCCCAAGTGCCTGTATGCCCCCCTGCTAGAGGAAACACAGTCTCTAATAGATGCCACAGAAAAAATCATCTTTGTTAAATCCCCTATATCCCTCATGTCGACTTTTTATCTTGTATCTAATTACCAAGGAGGAATTACTACAATTAATCACTAGGCAGACAATATATAATGAACAATCAAGTAAACTAGTTATTGATAAAATAAAACAGCTTGGGGAGAGTTCAGAGGCCTGAAATAAAGGCCCACTACTATATAACACAAAGTGTATGTACAGTAAAATAATAAGCATAAACTCAATGGCTGTGTCTAAACTAGAAAAAGTTAGGTCAACTTTGTTAAGTCGACTTAATGTCGACCTTATTAAGTCAACTTAACAAAGTGGTTACCCTGAACGTGGACTTAGTAAGTCGACCTAACTGCCTGCAAGTCGACTTAATAATAAAGTCAACTTAAGGGTTAATCCATGTCCACACTGTGCTTAAGTCGACCTAAGGAGTCAACTTAAGGGTTAGGTCAACCTAATTGGTGGTTCTTACTAAGTGGACTTAAACTTTCATTAAGTCGACTTAAGGAATTTCTTAAGTCAACTTAATGGAAGTACAGTGTGGATGGGGAGTAATTTAGGTCGACTTAAGGCTACTTAAGTCAACCTAAATTGCCAGTGTTGACATACCCAATATGTCACCATCTCTTCTATAGGAAAGGATCAGGTAAGCAGGTCAAGAATGAACCGGATCAGATCAGGATACAGAGGAGTAAAAATCAGGAGCAGGATCAATGGATGAGGAATGAGAGGAACAGGTAAGTTGACTTCTTTCTATCTTCTATCTTGATCTGGAGATCTTCATGGAAATAGGGTTGCATGGCTGCAGCATCAAACACAGTTCTGTCCATCCTTGTATACTGTTTGGTCTCGGGGCAGATTATCAGTCACATGACGTTTCCCACTGAAAGTTTTCCTGTCACAATTCAAAATGGGAGCCAAACTGTTTATAAAAGAAGGCAAACCATTTGGGCAAACTCCCAAAATGGCATGCCAAAGCTATATGGCCAATGATAATGCTTAATTAAAATTCTGTTTTTCACCTTCAGGTGTAGGCTGGAAGATCAATCTATATTTTAAAAATAGCTGAAATGTTAGATAAATCACTGCTGGATTTCTCACATCGCTTTCTTTAATATCTACATATGGTTGCAGAAGAGCTTTGTGGTACCACGTTGGACATTGATGGTTTGAGTCTGAAGTTTTGGTATTTAGCATGGTGTCCTGGCCAGTTGTATTATCAATAAAATATGAATTGGCAGTTTTACCCAGGGTATTGTGAATGGTAGAGACTAAGGTATCCGTATGGAGCACTTCAAGAGGATAAAAACTATTAGTTGGTGCTGGGTTAGGGTAAGGTAGGACAACTAAGACTTCTTCATTTGCAGCAATATAAACATTCCCAGTAAACACAGACATTTGAATAGTCATAATATATGGCTTTAATTCAGGGGGAACATAATACACATTTTATTAAAAGAATAATGTAAAAGTTACATTACAGTCCACTCAGCAATTAAAAATATTAACTTACATTTTATAGGTGGAAGGAACAGAAGGTGTATGGCAATAAAAAACCCCCTCAAAACAACAAAAAAGCCTAAACAACCATGTACTTCTTAAACAAACTTTTTGCTACAGGCCAGCCGGTACAACTGGTTTCGCATCCTTACAGAATCCATACCAGTAATCCAGAGTACTTAAAAGCTCTAGTAATAAAAGCATATGTCATATTAACTACTGAGACTCATTTTAGGGTTGGCAAACAACACCATTCTCCCCTTGCAAAAACAAAACAAACAAAAAAACTCATTTTTTCTGTTTAATCTTTCGTCTTTGACTACCAGTAGCCTATTTTTACTAAACAAGCTTTCACTGTGTCTGATGGATTCTTAAGGTTTGGTGTAAGTCCTGTATTGCTGTGTTACTTTCCCTTCTATTCGCTGTTGCCTTTCACGACATGGATAATAGGCTGAAAGCTTTCTCTTGTCCTGTAGTATTCAAATGATTTAAAATTGGAACCACCATTCCCCTGAGCTGCTTCTTCAACTAGCCTGAAGGAAGGTTACAAAAAATGAGAAGAAACATTTTAAAACTTATTAGTGTTCGGTGGCAGTGAGCTAGTCTCTAGAAACAAACCCACTCATTCAATTTGCTTCCCAGGTCATCAGCCGGCTCACACAGTGTATGGGAGTGGAGATATTCCACATCCTGCTCCCCTTTCACTTGAATAAAGAGAACATAGATTCTTGACTAAAGGATCCAGATGTTAAATATGATCCTTTCTTCTTCTTCTTCTTCCGCACCCCATCCTCTTTTTTTTTTTTTTTTTCATGCCAACCCTGACTCATTGAAATGAAAGTCTCACATCAAATTTAGGTGAAGCAGAAATGATCTTCATGTTGTTCACTCTGTCTAGAAGTGATTACTCTTAAAATTCCAGCAATGGAGTCTGATTTAGTTATTTCAGAATTCAGTCTGTCTCACAAAAGGTCATATTGTGCCTGCATTTTCTACTACAGACCTCCCAACCTCATTTCACATCTAAATGCATTAGGTGAATAGCACCACATTCAAGCAATGGATTGTCTGACTGTTGAAATTTGAATTTTTGTTAGGGGTTTAATTGCTTAATCTGGAAGCTTAATCTTTCTCTTGATGTGTTGAACGCAAAGATCAAGACCTGTGTGTATGTTAATAAAACAAAAAGTCATTGCTTTATAAAAATAAATGGGATTAATAAATCCTAAATTCAAAGTGTGGCTCAAAGAAGACTAGAACACTTTCTGTTTATCACACTCTGGTGAGTTCCCTCTCTCTGAAAAATAAATAACTCATAGTTTTGGAATTATGATAACCTTGGACTGTATTATACCAAATCAGTGAGTAGTTCTACTGGAAAATGGATAGTCAATATGGGCTACACTTCTTCCAGCTTGCCAAAGGAAGCAATCTCAATTGCTGCACAATAGAAAAATAGGTAAAAAACCCATTTCAAGATCAAACTCAGTGAAAACATTAACAAAATGATGTTATACTTAAAAAGACTGTATACCAAATAACTAAGGAAAGAAATGAATCGGTTGAAATGACATGCTGCTGGAATTAATATAGTCCATTTTAAGACATCTTAAAACCCACGTGTTTGGCTCTTTTTCCCCTGAATCAGAGGTCTCTTTCTTACTGTACTGTACAGCAACAAAAGCTTGTGCCATAACCTCATTATAGGGGAGGGTTTAGTCGCTCCTATAAAGTTGTCCAATGCTTTCCTTTATAAACGGTTCTGGTGACGTGTCTTTCTTGAAGCTCTCATGGCTTTGTAATTTGCAGCAAGAGGACCACCTGTGAGCTAGGGAAATGTCTTCTTCTTGAGCCTGTAAAATTCCATTTAAATTTAGGTGAGGGACAAACTGTTAATTGCTGTTTCTCTTCTCTCATTTACGTTCCTCAAAAAAATTCTAACATGCTGAAGTTAATCCATATGTAAACACTCCAAAGTGCAGCACCCACTAAAAGCACCAGAGCAGCTGGGTATGGAAAGGAAAGAGCATGAGGCAGGATCTCGCATGTGACCCCTGGAATTTCTGGGGATGTTGCATAGAGTGGGAACCAGATGACAGGCTTCCCTCCCACACCCAGTGACCCATTTCCCCCAGGGCACCCATGTGGTTGGTATTCCCCTAATTCTCAGCACAGAAGAGAGAGATAATGGTTAGGTTTCCTCAATCAGTCACTGGAACCAATGCATAGTTAATCACCGTTGGGGCGCTATGTGGGGCTCAAGCCCCACATCTCAAGGCAGGATGTGGGGAGAAAAGGTCTTGGCTAGACTTTCCTCATCTAACACCCTTTGAAAACAGCACCTTGATTCTATGGTCCATCCTCCCACATGCATAGTAGCCCTCTGCTGCCAATGAATATTGTTACTCAAATGATTGCAACCTGTGCTGTAACGCTAAAAGTCCAGGGTGCAGACCCTGATGTGTGATGAGCACATTGGCTGTTAAAGGTACTTTAATGGAATTTACATTAACTTTTTTCTTTAATTTCCTAGGTTTATTTGACATATGAAAACAACTGTAAAAAGAAATGTGTTTTTAAGTTGCAAAGTCAAGTTAGGAAATACCAGATTGAAGTCCCGCTTCGTCAGATGCCAGAGTGAAGAAAACTTGCATTGAAAAAAAACTTAGTATGGGAGTGAAAGGTAAATCCTGTGATTACATTTCACTACATCAGCACTTCTGTAATCTGCTGCTTAAGTCGACTTAAGGAAATTTTTTAAGTCAACTTTATAAAACCTAGTTTAAAGTCGATTTAAGCCAGTGGAGATGTGGCTTAGCCTTAAGTCGACTTTAAGTCGACTTAAAGGCCCCCAGGGCTCCCCCACTGACTTCCCTTCCAGGGTGCCTGGCACAGCCAGAGCCTGGCGTGCCCACCCACAGGGCAGGACACAACCCTGCCCACCCCGCTCCTGTACCCTGCCCATGCCCCTGTCCTGCTCAGCCCCCAATGAGGAAAATGCTGAGCCCCCTGGCTCTCTTAAAGGGGTGCCCCTCCTCCCACCATGGACCACTCCCAGGTCCACCTAGTCCCTAGAAGTCAACTTAGGCATCCAGTGTGGATGCTCTAAGTTGATTTGGCAAGGTCGACTTTAAGTCGACTTAATTTTATAGTGTAGACATGCTAAGTCGGCTTCTTTGGCCAAGTGGAGACATAGCCAAAGGCTTTAGAACAAATTGTGAAGGAAAGAATGAATAATTTTATGGAGATAAATGGTAAAGGGTATGTAATGCAACATGGGTTACTAAAGGTAGTTCATGCTAGAATTGACTAACCTGATTTCCTTCTTTGAGGGGGAAAGAGTTGACCTTTTAAAAGAAAACTATTAATTAATATAGAGATGATGGGAATCAATATAAGAACTGTAAGGTGGGTAAGGAACAGGCTAAAGGAGAGAAGGCAACGAGTTCTGCTAAAAGATGAATTATCAGACTGGTAATTAAGAGTTCCTCTAGGATTGATTTTGGGACCAATCATATTCAAATATTTTAATTAATAAGCGTGGCACAAAAAGAAGGAATGTGACTCCTCAGTTGGAAGTAACAGTGGAGGAGAGAGACTTGGGTGATTGGATTGATCACAGGATGCCTTTAAATCACCAAAGTGACATGGCTGTGAAAAAAGCAGAGGTGATCCTAGAATTGCATCAGGCATTTCCAGGAGAGAGAGAGAGAGAGAGAGAAATATTGTACAAAGCACTGGTAAGACTTCATTTGGAATACTATGCACAATACTGGTCACCTGTGTTCTAGACAGATGAGTTTAAGGTGGAACAGGTGCAGAGAAGAACTACTAGGATGATCAGAGGAATAGAGGATCCATGTTATGAGAGGAGTTAGAGTTTATCTTGGGTAACCTAGCTAAATGAAGGCTGAGAGGGGGATGTGGTTACTCTCTAAATACGTCAGGAAGGGTGAAGAGCTACTGAAGCCAAAAGACAACTTGGGCACAAGAACAAATGAATATAAACTGGTCATAAACAAATTCAGGCTGGAAATTAGAAGATTTCTAACAATCAGAGGGCAGAGGTTCTGGAGCATCCTGCCGGTAGGAGTGGTAGGGGTAAATAACTAGCTGTAAGAGATCACTGGACAACTTCAGGAGTGCAGTTGTATGGTGGGGTTGATTGGGATGCTTGGGCGGGGGCTCACTGTCTGTTTGTCTAAACTATCATGGTTCAGGGTTTAACCCAGCCCCCTGCTGGGGTCAGGCTGGAACTCCCTGTCCTGTCTCCTATGTATTTTTTTAAAATCTCTTTCCTCTGAAAAATCAGGGATGGGCCCTGCTTCAGGTAGGGTGAATCAGGGCTCTGAGGTGGCCATGAGCATGCTGTCTCTCAAATGCTTGGCTCAGTTCATGCTCATGTGCTCAGAGTCTAACTGATGGCTATATATGGAGTTGGGAAGGCATTTTCCCCCAGCTCAGAATGTTCATGACCTTAGGGATTGTTTTACTTTCTTTTGCAGCATGATGGTGGTGTTACTTGCCAGGATTATGTGGGTATATCTTACTTAATAATTTCCCTGCTGTTTGTTGCCTGGGCCTCAGGCACTGGTGCAGCTTGGTCCCTATGGAAGGGCAGGATAGGCTAACAGGAGTACTCATTAATATTTAGTTAAACCAGAGGAAGAGGAACAGAAATTGGTTGCATACATAGTGTGATATGTAGCGGGTTTAAGTTAATGTTCCATCAAAACAAATAAGTAGGTAATAAGAAGCGTTATAGAGATGATGACTATCCTAAATATAGGACAACTGGATATTAGGAGAAAAAAATTCAAAAATAATTTGGACAGTTGGGTGTTTTGAAAACTTTATGCTATATGCCTTGTCTTCCTTCTGCTTACTCTCAGAGCCAGGTACAGTTTTGCCTTATCTAGAGGTTCTCCATATTTACTGTAAACTGCAGTTTCAATTTGTGTTAGCTACTGTTTCTGTAGGTTGCTTTTCTCCTGCATGTTGGTCAAGATTTTTTTTTAACACAACAACAGTGTTCATAGACCTCCATTTCTTGCATAGTTTGAATATTTTTTGCTTTTGTGAGGAGAGTTTTTCAAAAGTGTACAAGCAAACACTGAGTGCATTGGCATCATACCAATAAAATCAAGGCTAACTGGAACTTGAGACAGATACTCAACAGCTACCTCCTCTATATGCTGTTCCCCAGCGTTTGAATCCCTATACCTAATTTGATTTGCTGTTACAGCCTGACCTGATCCTGTGACATACATTTCCCTTAATTTAATTTGATAAGTTCCCCATCTTCAAAGACTCTGATGAAGTAGGATTTTCTCCCACAAAATCTCATGCGATAAATAGATTCGTTAGTCTTTAAAAGTGCAATAGGACTCCTTGTTTGTTTGGCTGACCTAGACAAACACAGCCACCACTTTGGAACTTGTCAACAACTACTGGAATTCCAACTTTGTTTTATTATGGTGTGTTTATATATCAGGTTGTATAATGAAGAATACTTGGTTCCTAAAGATATCAGGGAAATTTGTTTGTTTTAATATATAACATTCATCACTATGTAACGAAGTAGATTATATCTGATGGCTAAGCAAATGAGGAAGTAAACTGGTAGCCATTGAGACTTCTAAATTATTTTTACATGTACATGTAGTTAAGGCATACAGAAAGATATCAGTCAGATAAACATAAATTACTGCAAAGACCTATTGATGTGCTTAACATTATACACTATAATTAGCCCCATTGACTTTACTGCAACTACTTGCAATGCATAAAGCTAAACATGTGATTAAATCTTTGCAGGATCAGGGCCCAAAGTTTGCAAACCTTCCAGTTCATGTTGATTTGATGATAATGCTAATGTGTTGACTTAAAATCACAGGAATGCCATCTTTTAAAAGAAAAGAGACAAATAGTACATATTTGTGACGGGATGCTCATCTGTGCACCCCTAGGGTGTGTAACTTTTCTGTTCAGTTTTGCAAGGTAATTGTGTGATTTGATGCCAAATGTTCTATAATAGTTCCTTTGTAAATGCTCACACCATATTCCACATGGTGCCATGTTCCCTACAGCAACATGTATGTATGGATGTGAAGCATGTTACAGGGTTCAGTTTCTCAGGACTATCTCTAGTACAAATTCCAAAGGGGTAGCCGTGTTAGTCTATTGTAGAAAGACAACAGAGTCCTGTGGCACTTTTAAAGACTAACAGATTTATTTATCTCATGAGCTTTCGTGGGAGAAAATCCCACTTCGTCAGACGCTTTCCCATCTTCAAAGCGTCTGACGAAGTGGGATTTTCTCCCACGAAAGCTCATGCAATAAATAAATCTGTTAGTCTTTAAAAGTGCCACAGGACTCTGTTGTATCTCTAGTACAGTGGCTGGAGATTTACATGTCAAAGGGAATGCTAATATCCTCCCTGGCTCAGGTAGAAGGAAAGAGAATCACACAACAGGACAGTAAGGGGAGGGGCTGTCAGCAGTTTGTAAAAACAAAGACACAGAGATGGTGAGGGAGAGAAGCGGCAGGCTTTCACCTGGGAGACTCCATCTTGCAACCAACTTCAAGCAAGATCTGGGCCCTGCCTCGTAATGGGCAGAGAATGGCTGTAGTACATCGAACAGCCTAACACCTTGCACATAATCTTGGACTATAAGATCAGTTTAGTCTGCGATTTATACCTTTTATTTGATAGTGGTCATTCCTGACTCATTTATAATATGATTCTGCCTTGATTGGCCATGTTCTCACTTGAAATTATACTCCGATCAATAAACTAGTAGCTGTTTTATCTAAAGCTGTGTGATGTTTAGAGGGCGTGGATGTGGAGGGCTGGGTTCAATCCACTTCTTTTTTAAGTGGACGGATTTGAGACTAAGGTGATTGGGAGTGGGTCCCAATCCCTGTAAGGCAGTGGCTCCCGGTGTAGTGTCTGGGGCTGGGTGTGATTGCTTGAGGGCCAACGCTGGTGTGGCTAGTGGATTTACACCCACTGCCTGGGACCAATTACACGCTGGGGGCTGGTGGGGACTGACTCAGGAGTGAGTGGTCATCCAGCGGTGGTGGTGAATTGGGGTTCAGGAGTGAGGTTCAAGGGGTCATAGCAGCACACCAGACCGGATTTAGGGAGCAGCCTGTCACAATATTGCTCTTGTTAAACAAAAATCTTTTTCAGCCTGGTCTGGTCTGCTTGAGAAATACAGCCAGGACTATCCTTTAGGGGAGGCGAAAGGGGCGATCGCCCCAGGCCCTGTGGTTATGTGGGCCCCGCGCTGTCCCGCTCCCAGCGGGACAGTGCGGGGCCCCTGCTGCAGCTCTTCCCTCCCCCCATGGCCACACTTTGCCATGCCCTCCCTGCCTCTGGCAGTGAGCCAAAGGCGGAGGGGCAGGGTAAGGCAGAAGCTTCTTCCAGCCTCTGGCCTTGGGCCAGCCTGCCCCGCCCCCAGGGCGGAGCAGGCCAGTCCAGGGGCGGGGCAGTTTAGCAGGGCCCAACCTCTCAGCTGGCTGGCCTGCCTCAGATGCTTGGCTGGCCCGGTGCCAGCCCCAGCCGGTGGCGGGGCCTCAGCTGGCCAGATCTCGGCAGCGGCCTCCTGCCAGGAGCCTGCCCTGGGTCTGCTGCTCCACCTACAGGCTGGTGGGGAGTTTCTGGGGTCCCCGGCCATAGCCAGCTCCCCCAGGGCCAGCTCCCAGCGGCAGTTCCTGGTGGCGGGGCCTCGGCTTGCCGGGGTCCTGGGGGCAGAGTGGGCTGACCCGGTCTGCCCTCCCCCACTCCACCATGGGACGGCCCTGAATACAGCCTCATTGTATGTGATATTCTTTTGAAGGAATGGACGTATTTCCCACTTGAAAATCTAATTGTTAGGTTGGGGGACGTGGAGAGGGAAAGAAAGGGGTCTCAGCTATACCTAGAACTGGCGTCCCTTTCTTTGTGGAAGAGAACTCTGTCAGTTAGACTAAAGAATGAAGTCTATTACCTTAGGTGAGAAGAGGTCTTCACATATGAAAATTGCGGTTCCTTCCACTCTGCCCAAGGAGATTAGTTTCCGTGTTGAAATTGTTGGTGATGCTGGTATTTGGTATGTACTCATGTGAATTCTGTGATTGTTGGTGCCTAAAGAGTTTTAAACCAGCAGAACTACTTTAAAACATTACCCACAAATCATTGCTCTGTTTCAAACTGTTATATTATTTTTTAACACAGATGGTGGAATCAAAGGTATTGCTAGCTTGACTGACCAGACTGGCTGACTCTATGGGAGCACCATTCTGTCAAACCAAAAACCTGATGATGTAAGAAATCCTGAAAGGCAGCCCTGGGATAAAAATATTTAGTTAAGTACATTTTGGTGTGGTGTTACTGAGGTGAATAACTTAGAAAAACTGATGACAATACATGCATAAGAATAGAAGATTATTTGATTTGTGTAGCAGAGCATGAGGCAGCATAGTATATAATGGGTAGACGTTCCTCTTGTTTTCTGGAGAAGTCCTAATCACTCAACTCTGATTCTCTTAATTGAGGATTTTGTGCTAAGCATTAACTGAGGATTGTGAATATCTGGTTATAAATTTAACCTTATTAAACTGCAAGTCCTTTTGTGTGTCAAAATTATGCAGGGATGATGGACTCATTTTATTTTTAGATAATATCTAGGTGGACTTTATCTGAGAGTCAAAACATCCTCATTTGGCCAAAGCTCATGTATGTGCCCCATGCCTAGTTGAACTGGGAAGGGGTTAAATCTCTTCACTGGCCTGAAAATTAAAATGAGCTGTCCAAGACTGCAATCTTGGAGGGAGGAGCTGACCGTAGTGGTTTGTTTGGGTGTTAGAAGAGGGAGCTGGCAGCTGTTCCGGCTAATTGGGAGAAACATAAAAAGAAGCAGAGGCTTTCAGAGGTGAGTGAGTGGCCCTTTTCTCTTCTTTTCTAATCTAAGAATTTGCTGAATCAAGCTAAGGACTAGCAATAGGATAAAATTCAATTCTTGAGTGACCCAGGAGAATATTTTGTTCCCAGGGTTTATAGCTACACTAAGGACTGTTTTCTTGGTATCTCACTTGACCTAGGCTGAAGTAACTTGTTTGTGTTTGTTTTCATTGGGAACTTTGGTCAAAGGAAGCTGCCGTAGGTGGTGGTTTTTCCTTGGGTTAGATGGAAGGAAGCCAACTAGTGATTGCTTTATTTTCCTCAGGCCAGGGCGGCAGGAAGCTGAAAATGGAATTTATTTATTTTTTCTCTTGGGATCGAGCTTGAGAGGTTGGTGACCTCCAAACTCCTATGGTGGGTAGTGAACCCATTATTCTTCCCTTTTTATTCAAGCAACTTTTAGAAATAAGTTGGGCTGATTGGCAAGAGTGCCAGTAGATAAAATTGTCCTAACAAAACTGATTATAATTCCAAACTTATATTCTAGCTGTAAATATACCCCAACCTCCTACAAACTTGCCCCATATTCCTCTTAAAGAGTTGTGGATGCACACATTTAAGGGAAGTCTTTATCATTCTAACCTCAGGGTATACTTCTGGACCTTGTAGGTTGACTATTGGTAGAATGAACTGAAGGGCCCAAATTGCAGCATTTTATCTGTAAAAAGCAGTATGGTAGGGATATTCAGATAACTGACTACGTGTTAAAATGCATGAGATCCTTTTAAAAGCAGCATTGCATTCACTTATGTACAGCTGTAACTTCTGTTGAATAGGTCTAAGAGAAGGCATAAAATCCTATTATGTTGTTTGTTTTTTCTATTAGAGAAAAGACAGCCTGTTAATTTACTTCTTGTTCAAGAAAGGAATACAGCAGCAGTGTAAAACCTGCCCTTGTTAAAAACAATATCCTTTCCTCAATTAAAACACACAAAATCTATTCTGAATAGCCACATCTTTCATTACATGCAGAGCAAAAAATAAATTGTACAGGCAAAAAGATAGTGAAATTGTCGTTAAATAAGGGTGCAGAGTTTGGGGCTTTGATTTTTCTCAAGTTATAATATTAAAGATATATAGGAAAAGTAATATCCTAGAAAGAGCAGTTCTGCTCTTTAAAAGTTGGTAATAACTTTGTGGTAGTCAGGGACGTGAAAGGGGCACAGAAGTGTACAGATTATAGGTTTCATATTTCTCCAAACCTTTTATAATATTGGGTAGAAAATATTTCCCACGACTAGTGAAAAATGTAACCAAACACCCTCTCTTCAGAACATTGTGTAGCATAGCTCCTAGTCGAAATATCTGTGCAGAACAGAATACTGTATTTGGATTTTATCCTTTTGAACTTCAAACTTCATCTCTGTTAACTGGCTTGACCAATAAAATTGCAAACCTAATATTCAAATATTGGCTGCTGACGTGTTTCCTAACTCTAGAAGAGTGAATTCAGTTACCAACTGTTTACTGTTGGTACAGACTGTAGGATCCTGGAATCTTTGAAGATGAGTGACTTCCAGTTTGGCTAGAGTTTAGAGAAAATGAAATACATTTCCATTTACCATATGATATAAAGCATTATTTGTTTTCTAATAGACCGTAACTGCATATCTGAAAATCTTGAATATCCAATGTAGTTCAACAAACAGAGTCCTGTGGTACTTTTAAAGACTAACAGATTGATTTATCGCATTAGTTTGTACATTTTTAGGGCATTATTGGTATTGTGTTTGATAATGTGGATTGTCTTTTTGGAATCAACATCTAATAAACAGTTTTATAAATAATTTTTAAAAATGCAGTTCAGAAATGACATGCCAGCCTATGAGTAGCGGGGAAGCAGGTAGGCATGTAACTAAAAAGTGATTTTCGTAAGATCATATGATAAGCCTTTGATTGCAAAGACTAAAACCTCACATTTCTATAAACCAAATAATGGTGCCCAGCAGGACAAGATGGGCCAGATGGTTCATCTTCAGCTACAGGCAGAGACAGGGGAAGTGTCAAAGCTGTAAAATATGTAGCTAAGCTGGTGTGTATAGGTGTTATGATGACAAAAACTGTAGGGGGATAAATAGCATATACTATACCAGTGAGAATTTTGCAGTGATTAAACATGAGTGACAAAGAAATGGCAGAAGGAAGGAATATTACTAAAAAAAACCCAAAAAATGTTTTAAAGCAAAAGTAAAGGCCTATGTGTACACACTCAAATAGTGTGTGCCATTTCATATCCTTTTTTGAAAAATTTCCAGGATTGTATGCACAAATTGGGAACTGCTCACTTTTAGAGCCATTTAATCATCCCTTTTCTTTTCATTCTAATGATATGCAAAATTAAGTTGTAAACAGAGCTGGCTGAAAATTTATGAACACAATGTTTTTCCATCAGAAAATGCTGTTATTTGTTAAAATTTCTGTTTTGACCTTACTGGAATTTATTTATTTATTTATTTTTGTTTTACAATTAATTTAAATTTCAAAATGTATTTTTATATACAATTAAATTCAAAATCCAAAACAATGTTTCAGTTGCCAAAAATGAATTAATAAAAATTTTGTAGGAAATTTAAAAATTCTTTATTCTTTCTGAATCGGAATGAAAACAAATTTTCCATAAAATGGAAATTCCAGTTCCCACACAACTTCCAGTCTCTCACCCTTATCTATCCTTGACTGTTTTGAGGGGTTTTTTTTTGGGGGGGGGAAGGAGGGGTGCGGGGCAGTTAGTTATAATCGAAGTGCCTAGAACCAAGACTCACTCCTGACCCCACCCCCTATTCCTCTGTGGAAATACATGGCCTTTTAAATCTTAAATCCTGTATTTGTTTACTCATGGCTTGCTCTTCACAACATTTTGATAATCTGAATGACCATGTAAACAAAATGTTTACTCTAAATAGATTTGTGAAAGATCAACCACATTTTAAGTTACCAGCAAGAGAACTATGAAGCAACTGTACGTGATGTATTAATACAATTTACAATGTTTTGTGACAGTAATGTGATGGAAAAAGAATTGATTATTTCTAGGAAGGATGGTTCTGTTTTGCTCTTGAAATATTCCTACGGAAATGGATATTATGATTCTGACATTCCAGGCATGCTTGAATATAACCTGTGTGATCTAAAAATAGAAAGAGATCTGTCTCCAGGTATCTTGTTAGGGTGATACAAGTCACCTGTTTTTCAGTTTAAACAATGAAACTGTGATTTTTCTCTTATTTTCCTCCCTCTCTGACAGAAAGCAATCCCAGATAAGCAGATTAATGTGTGGGATAGCTCATCTTTATTGTTCTGTTACAGCACTTTCAGCTCTCCAGAGCCAGTTGGACTTGTTATGAGGAGCTAACTGATTGGCTGATTCTTGAGCTCAGTTTCATAAATTACAGTCCAGCGTGCATGAGCATGATTGCTACCGTTGCAGGAATCAAGAGGCCTGTCGGTTCCTGACTTTATGTATGTTTGTCCCTATATGGTTGTAATAATGGCTTGGAATTTCCTGTCTTAAATAGTTTGCTATTGCATCTTCAGGACTCTGTGAGTAATTTTGACTTTTCAAGTTAATTACATACTATAAATAAGAATGCTTGTAATTAGGAAGTGTTGTTGATTAATGTTTGAGATACTGTACAGTACGAGAATGAATACAATTAACCTTGGGGCTAACAATCTGACAGGGATAACACAGCTTCATGCTATAAATTCCTGTCAGATTAATTTTGGATGAATTCTTTTCAGAAATGTGCCTACTTTGACTCTACATGTTCTGTGCATTTTACTATAAAAGCATGAGGATGCTTTACTTGTGGGTTATTCATGCTGACATTGCACCTCATTAGTGTCACAACAAAGGCATATGATATATTTGCTTTAGGAAAGACCTTTTCATGTAGGTTGGACATAGTATGCTAGCTGTGGATGATGAACTATTAGGAGGAATGCAGAAACATGCCACCGGATAGTTTTCTTAATGTTTTTATAAAAAGAATCAAAATGCTGATCTCACATACAGTTTTTTTTTTTTTTAAAAAAAATTGTAAAGCTTAAAATAACTCCAAATTATTTTTAAATTCTGTTTTTACTTGAATAATCAATGGATGTATGTTTGTAGCAAGTGAAATGCCTTCACATTAGAGTTTAGGTATTAAAAAGAAAACAAATCTACTCAACACTGAATTAAAAACCCAGTGGGAATTGCTGTTTGGGATTTGCAGTTTAATCAGATGAAGTTATCACAGTGACTCCCTCATTGGTTTCCTGAGATTGTTTTGTGTTACTTCTGTTGCAAGTAAGGTTTAAAACAATATAGCAGCAGACTGAGATCAGACATGAGAAAGTGACCAAACGGGTTCTACTCTTCTATATCAAATACAGAGTGATCACATTCATTGCTTCAAATGCTTCAGTTCATGTGAGGACCTCACCTGGTAAACTTTGTGCAGAGCCTATTTTTTCAATGGAAACATCATCTCATAGTGCATAATAAAGTTAGCATTTGTGGATAAATTACTTGTGTTATACTGCAGTGCACATATTTTTTACTAACACATCTCAAGCCTATGCTGTTTCTTACTAGCTTTCTTTCTGGAGCTGTGTCTTCTCTGACAGATTAAAGTAAGTAAGCAATAATTTTTAAATAGCGTATTTTCTTCAGACAGCTGATTCATACTGTACACATGAAAGATCTAAAGCTTTTTAGACTGTGCTGAACACAGTTGTCCTAATACGTTTGAAGTTTTGTCTTGATGTTAATTTTTTTTATTTTTGTTGGAAAATATGTCTTGTGATTACGGTTTTGAATCTTTTTATTAATGTAGCCTTCACTTATGACATAAATAGGGCTGTCATTAAAATGTGTTGCTATACACCACAAGAAAAAGTGAAAAGTTCTATGGTTAAATCTCTACCTTTTTAAAATAAATTTTTATCTTTATTACGTGCTCAGTAAGTATAAAAGTAAGAGGTGGAATGTTTCTTATGTGTACTGGTTATGTTTTATAATACATGCAGAAAGTGTTCCTGTGTTTCCTCAAATGACTAATTCAATATCCTGTACTATATCTTAGTGAAAAAAAAAAAGTATCCATATGGTTGCTGTAACACATTTTACAATTTATGACACGCTGTAAAGAAACATAAGGTGCAAGCGAGCATTATAAAATGGGATCTTGATGCTCCTGTGATATTGTAAAGTGTATTTCTGTTACACATGGGTCATCATGTTACTGTTAGTAAACTAACTTAACACTGCTCTTAGTTTCATGATAATAGACATAAAAGGCTTTTATTTAGTTAAGGTAAACTTTGAGTGAACCACCTGCAACTGCTCCGTCTTAAGTATTCATTTATAGTAAGCAGACTTATCAATAGGCTATGTGTTACAATTGTTCCAGGCCTAAATTTTGTAGGTAAATAATTCATTTGTCTGGGATTATCTCCATTTAGTCTGTACAGGGAAATGTTGTAAAAAAAGTTGCCTTATTTAAAAATATTTATACAAGGAATCAGTTAGCTTTCCAATGAATGTTGAAGAAAAGTCTGGAATCAGTCACTGTAGTTGCCATATATGCTGTGTGAGGTTTAGAAACAATTTTGGTTAATACTTCATCATCCAGACTATGGTCTGTTGCTATTCAGTTTTTCTCGCAAGTTTATGTATCACCAGTCACACTCTTCTGTCACTTGTCATCATTATATAAAAATAAATCAATACTTTAATCTCCGTTTTTAAAAATCCAATCTGGATATTAACATTAAACTTACAAGGCTAAAAATTGCTTGTGTTTAACAACAGATGTAAAAGAAATCAATCTATGGAAAAGCTGGCATTTTTCATTGCATCACTTGGGGAAGTACTGTAAACCATGATCCCAAGTGGAATTATGTGAAAGAGTCTTGCTGTAGCTAAGTACATACACCACTATAATGCTTTCAGTTCCATATTGTTAAGAACTGAAAACTGATTGATTGAACACTATTGGTGAGACTTAGTACATAACATTGATACTTCACTAGTGCTCAGAGTCTGCAACTTACATCAGAGCCCCATTATGCTGGATACTTTAAAAGATGTTACATGTCCTTAAGCAATTACAGTATAAACAAAGATAGACAAAGGGTGGGAAGGAAAACAGAATTTCATAGAACATGAAGTGCAACCTTGGGCAAGCCATAGCAAGTCAGCAACCTAGCTACCTGCTAAGTCATGCTGCCTCCCCTTTGAGGAAACTTTTCTGATTAATAATATGACAAAATAATTATTCCAATATCTTACACTTATTCAGGAAGCCTAGGCTGGACCTTGCAGAATTCTGTAAAAACAGAATCAGTATTTTCAATGCTGTGCAATGTAGCTGCTTAAACTAGCCCCTCCCACCCTTTTAAAAAGATGGGGGTTGATAACTGGACTTTCTCGAAAAGGAGCCTAGATTTTGGAGCCTTCTCTATAGAGTTAACTGAAGCTATAACTTATATGATGCCCTTAACTCAAGTCCTGGATACATACATGCATTCTCAACTCGAGTGTGGTGGTGCTTTTAACATGAGTTTGCTGGCACATTGGCTATGTCTACACTTGTTAATTTAAGTCGACTTAGCTAAGTCCACACTCAAATTTTAAGTCGACTTAGAGGGGACCTTGCCAAATTGACCTAGAGTGTCCACACTGGATGCCTAGGTTGACTTTTAGGGGCTAGATGGACGTGGGACAGGTCCACGGGGGCAGGGGGGCACCCCTTGCCAAGTGCCAGGGGGCTCAGCCTTTGTCCCATTGTACCTTAGGCTCTGCTTTCTAACTTCCTAAAGGTGACTTAGCCAGCAAAGTCAACTTAAAATGAGGTTTTATAAAGTCAACTTAATTTTTCCTTAAGTCGACTTAAGGGAAAATTTAGTGTAGACGCAGAGTAAATTAAGTCGACTTAAGCAAGCTTAAGTCAACTTAATTTGTAAGTGTAGGTTCACCCCTTGGGGTTTAAAGCTAAAACTTGAGTTAGCCCATCTTCTCAGAGGCTAATATAACCATTTTGAAATGTGGATGCAGGCTTGCTGCACTTGAATGCATCTAGAATCATAGGCTATGTCTATACTAGAAAAAGTTAGGTCAACTTTAAGTCGACTTAATAAGGTCAACTTAGTCATCCTTATTAAGTCGACTTAACAAAGTGGTTACCCTGAATGTGGACTTAGTAAGTCGACATAACTGCCCTTATTTTGACTTAATAAAGTCGATTTAAGGGTTAACCATGTCCACGCTGTGCTTAAGTCAACCTAAGAAGTCGCCTTAAGGGTTAAGTTGACCTAATCGGCAGTTCTTACTAAGTTGGCTTAAGCTTTCATTAAGTCGACTTAAGGAATTTCTTAAGTCAACTTAATGAAAGTCTAGTGTGGACGGGGAGTAATTTAAGCCAACTTAAAGCTACTCAAGTCGACCTAAATTGCCAGTGAAGACATACCCATAGAAATTTAGGGCTGGAAGAATCTTAAGAGTAAATTTTATCCACCTTTGCCCCACTCGGAAGCAGAAGTAAGTATACCTAGAGCATCTCTAAGTGTTTTTCTAACTTTTTTTCTTAAAATCTGCCAGAATGGGGATTCTCCAACCTCCCTAGGTAGCCGGTTAGCTGTCCTTTAAAGTTAGAAAGCTTTTCCTAGTACCCAGCCTAAATGTCCCTTGCTGCTAACTAAGCCAATTGCTTTCATATCAACTGAGGGTAGCACATAGAGAGCAATTGATCATGGTTCTCTTTATAACAAACTTATACATATTTGTAGACTGTTATGTTCCCCCACCCTCCAGCCTTCTCTTCTCAAGACTAAACATGCCCAGATCTTTCAAACCTTTCCTCATAGGTCAGGTTTCATAGAATCATAGAATCTTAGGGCTGGAAGGTACCTCATGAGGTCATCTAGTCCAACCCCCTGCTAAAAGCAGGACCATTCCCACTAAATCATCCCAGCCAGGGTTTTGTCTAACTGGATCTTAAATATCTCCAAAGATAGAGATTCCACCACCTCCCTAGGCAACCCTTTCCAATGCTTCACCACCCTCCTAGTGAGAACATTTTTCCTAGTATCCACATTTGCTGTTTTTTCTGCACATCGGAATGGTATCATCCTGTGCCCTTAACAGGGTTTCTTTAAATACACCCAGTTGTCTTGGACGCCTTTCCCCTTCAGATCAGCCTCCCAAGGGATACTGTCCATCAGTTCCCTAAGAGAGCCAAAAACTGCTTTTCTGAAGTCCAGGGTGTGTTCTGCTTCTTTCCTTTCTTCCATTGATCAGGATCCTGAACTCTACCATCTCATGGTCACTGCTGCCCAGGTTGCCATTTACTTCTACTTCCCTGATCAATTCCTCTCTGTTTGTATGCAGCAGGTCAAGAGGTACAAGACCCCTAGTTGCTTCCTCCAGCATTTATACCAGGAAGTTGTCCTCAACACTCTCCAGAAACTTCCTAGATTGCCTGTGCACTGCTGTATTGCCTTCCCAGCAGATGTCAAGGTAATTGAAGTCCGTCATGAGAACCAGGGCCTGCAATCTGGAAACTTCTGTTAGTTGTCCATAGAATGCCTCATCCACCTCCTCCTTTTGGTCTGGCGGTCTATAGCAGATACCCACCATGACATCCTTCTGGTTTTATTCTCCTCTAAACTTAACCCACAGACTTTCAACAAGCTTGTCTCCACTTTCATAGTGGAGCACTGAGCAGTCATGCAGCTCTTTTACATATAGCGCTACTCCTCCACCTCTTCTTCTCTGCTTGTCCTTCCTGAACAATTTATACCCATCCATGGCAGTGCTCCAGTCATGCTAGCTATCCCACCACATCTCTGTTACTCCAATTACATTATAGTTCCTGGGGGGGGGGACAGGAGTCCTTCTCCCCTGCTCTGATCCATTAGACTCCACTCCTTGCCCAGCCCAGGAACAGAACCCAGGAGTCCTGACCCGCAGCCTGGGTTTGTGGGGACTGCTTCTCTGCTGCCTTTGGCCTGGTATTGGCATTTACACATGCCTGCCAGAGTGCAGGAGGGGAGCACTCAAAACCACACACTTTCTGGAGGTAAATGATAGCCTTAGATACAAGGAAGATACAACCCAGAACTATAATTTTAATCTTGCTTCTGCCTGGTGTAAAGCAGGAGTGATTCCACTAGCACCAGGGCTGTGATAACAGGACCAAGTCCAGTGGGTATCTCTGGGGTTGATGAGTAGTTCACAGCATGAACTCACTTTAGATCTGAAAGCAGCTTTGACCTGGAAATGTGATGCAAATGCCACTAGACATGACTGGGATCTGGGATGTGTGTGAATGATTTCACTCTATATTGCTCCCTTGTCACTTTTGTCCTCCCCTGCCCCATTCCACCCTCCTCACAGCCATGTTCCCACTCAGGATCCCTCCATTCCTCCAGCACCACCACATACCACCAGAGTCTGCAAACATCAGAAGCTCTTTGAGGTGAGACAGACCCCAGCTTGGTTCTTGGGGTTAAGGGAGGAGAAAGAGACCAAAGAATAGACCAAGGACGAAGTACGGGGCTGGGTTTAATCAGGACTCCTGGGTTCTATTTGCTGCTCTGGGTAGGGAGTGATGTCTAGCGGTTAGAGCAGGGGTCGGGCGTCGGGACTCCTGGGCTTTATTCCCTGCTCTACAATGGATGCACAGCATAATCTTATGGGGAGGGAATTCAAGTACCTTCTGTGATATGTGCCTCAGCTTCCCTGCCCATTAAATTGAGATGGTAGCTACATGGCACAGCATGGGGGAAGAGGCTTCCAAGCCCCCTGCTGGCTCTGTGCTAGGCTCAGCCTGGGGAAATCTGTGCCTGCTGCCTGGACCTGCTGCTGGCTCCATCACTGGGCTGGAAGGGAGTTGGGCCAGGCTGCTGGTTCCGGACATAGGCAGCCCCACTGGGCTCTGTATGAGGACTGCCCAGCCTTGCTGCTGTTGGCTCCATCAGCTCAGCATTGTGGGGGAAGCCACCTGGCCCCTCTGGAACAGGCTCATTGTCTTCTTTCCAGAGTCAGAGGGAGTAGGGGGTCTGCCTGGCCCCATGGTGTTGTGCTCCGTTACCAGCACAGAGGGAGTGTGTGGGGCAGAGCAGTGCTCTGTGCTGCACATGGGCTTGGAGTCAGATAGGGGTTTGGGGGCCTGTGCCCAGAACCATTTCCTGTCTGTAGCAATGCTCCTGTTGCGGAGCCCAGCTGTCTATGTAAATAGTTAAAATGTGTCATGGCATAGCTTCATAAGAGTACTGCCTGAGTTTGCTGCATGAGAGAGGGGTCTGGCAATTCAGTCATTCTTAATAGCCCAGTGTTGGCCAGTCATATGGACAGGGCCGTCCCTGGGGGGTGGACGGGGCCCCGGGCCAATCAGCCTGTGGGGCCCCCACCTCCCTGGTGAAGAGGGGTGAGGCCAGCCTGGGCCAGGGGCCAGGCTCCACTCTCCCACCCTGTCCCTGGGCTGGTTGGTCTGTCCCCAAGGATAGGCCAGAGCATGGTTGCTCCACTCTGGGGGCAGGGCCAGAAATGCCACTGAAGTGTAGGGGCCCAGAGGGGGCAGCTTGGGACATGCTGAACTGTGGGGTCTGGGATGGTTGCCCTGATTTCCCCCACTCTCCACCCACCTTCCTGCATACGGAGGGTGGGAAGCAGAAAGGCTAGAGTTATATTTTGCCCAGGGTGCCAAAAAGCCTTGAGCCGGCTCTGCTACCCTGGAACTCGTCTCTGGAACCCAGCAAAAACCAAATTTATTAATTCTTCTTTCTGCAGCAGCACCTACAGATCTTCTTTGTACCAACACCGAACAACCAGTGCAAAGACAGTCCTTGTCCAGAGAGCTCACAGTCCAAGAACACATTTACCTTCAGAGCACTCCAAAAGGGTCATCTCTTTTCCCAGGCTCTTGGTAAGGTTTTGCAGGCAGCGCTGAGGGGACTGGAATGGCCTGCTGAAGTTTCAAATCATATTAGCTAATTTGATATTTTATGTGTTGAGGTGGGTCTGGATGGACAAGTGTATAAATATGGTTTAATTTGTTTTACGTACAGTATTGGCAGGGGTGTGTACAACTTTCGATTTTACTTACATTTGGAAAAAAAAAATCAACAAATGGTTCCAAATTGCTCTCCCTTGAGTGAAATGTTAGGGGCTGACAGTGCTAGTAATTACCAGTATGAGTCGGACTGTCTGTTCTATCAAGAGAATTTATATCAAAACTAAGCAACATGTTTAGGAAAGCTTTTAGTAAATATTTTTGATCACAGATAGTTCTATTTTTCCATGTTACAATACTCTAAAATACTGGTTACAGTTGTGTCCTACTTTTTATCTGTTACATTCTTCTCATAGGCAGTTATAATAGAACTGATGCAGCCTCTGCGCGTGCGTGCGTGCGTGTGTGTGTGTGTGTGAGAGAGAGAGAGAGAGAGAGAGAGAGAGAGAGTGCATACAAGCGAGCGCATGCCAATATTACTCTTCACTCCAGAGATGTAGAAATCAGATCTGTTTGTCTTTTATGAAATACACTCACACAATCCACTGCACACAACCTCCCTACGTACAGATTGTCCTTTGTGCAGACAGGTGATGGCGAAACAGTTACAAAATCACTAAAAGGCACACATCATCTGCTTAGTAAAGCATTTATTGCATTTGTTTGCTTCTGCTAGCAATTCATAGCAGCTCTAGGAATTAGACGCAGGACAGTGTGTGTAAAGAATTTGACAGGGTCCTCTGTTGGTGTTGCCATGGAATATTATTTGAATGTTGATATTAAGGGACTGGAGGATAATATACAGTCCCCAATGAAGGAATAAAACTTCGTCTAGTGCTGTATTATTTACCATATTGTGTAAACATACGCTGGTGAGACAGAAGTACTTAGCAATATGACTCACTTATTGTGCCCTCTTATTTTTATGAAAGATTGCAATACATAGAAACTCTTTTAATAGTTGATGAGTACTCCAAAGTTCAAAAGGAAAAGTAGAATTACGCTAAGCCTAAAATGTACTGTGCCCTCTTTGTTTTTCTTCTTGTTTGTAATTTGTTTTCTGTTTACACATCAAAATTATCCACTCACAGTGTAACGTGTGTCCCAGGGCTTGAGAACTGGATAAACAGATCAAGGTCAGTCAGAAATCCTTTCCTCTCTCTTTTTAAAATGGGATGGGTTTTGTCTTAGCTATAAGCTTCTCAGAATTGACTTAGGAGAAAAATGACACACTATGTACATACAAACACATCTTGATACAGTAATATTGTCAATCTGACATTGTCAATAAAGGCTATTGCATGAGCTACTAAGATTCATTTGTGAATGCCACAATTGTTAGGAATCAGCAGTAAATTGAGCATGTCTCCAACTTAAGGTATAGTATTCATGGAATATATAAATCTGGAAAAGACCTGGGAGGGAAAGAAATTGAATTTGTCTTATAGGAAGGTGGGTGTATCAGAATACAGATGCAAAAGTTCTCTTCAAAATGCCAAGGATGATTTTTTTTTAAAACAATAGGTAAGTCATAGAGTTGGATGAACTGTAGACGTGGTGTGTTTTGGTTTTTTTGCATACATGTTTTTTCATTGAATGAACTAGCCATGCTTTTCCTTATGCATTTTATTTGAGTATTTACTTTCTATGACGTCTTGTATAGTTGAATATTATGGGCATGAAAGTGAATTCCAAAGTCACACATGCAAATGTGAAGTTCCGTTGCCATGAATATTTGCATGTTTGTTGGGTGTACAAGCATTTCCAATCAAGGAACAAAAGGAGTGCTACCTTTTTACAGTTGCCTTTTTATTCTCGTTCTGCAAATATATAGGATCATTTTTGATGTATTATTACTGTAGGGTATATATATTGTAGTATTTTTTCAGTTCTTCAAAAACATAATATACTGTGGTCTTCCAAATCACTTTCCTTGATGTAGAAATATATTCATTTTCTCTTATGTTATATATCCAATTTTCAAGCTATATCTTGAATGTTACAGAAAATCTTCCTTCCCAAGGATTTAAAATTGCTGGGTATTGTGTCAACCACTCTAATCCAAGAGTTCCAGCTACTGGTGCTCACTGTGTGAGAAATGACTGTCTTTCACAGGTAAAATTTGTGGTTACATGATTTAGTGTATGAGATTAAGTAACTTTAGAATCAATAAGATCAGATTTAAAATCTGAAACAACCCCCAAATATTTTTAAGTTCAAATTGTTTGGATGAACACCTTACTGCACCAGATCCCAAGGTATGATCTGTTCCTAACATCTCTCCCTATCTTTCGAGACACCCTGCCGAATCCACTTTGGGGATTGGGTGGGCCTGATAGTTTTTGCTCAGCCACCAGCTGTCTTGGAAAAAAAAATCATGTTTGGTCTAGCATGTCCTTGGACATATGTTGCAAAACATATTGAGCTGCCCCCGACAACATGATATTTGGAGCTGCAACAAGTCAAGCCTGAAGAGAGCTGCTCAGATAGGGTGAGAGATTTGGAAGATGAGCCAAAATTGTTGTGTGTTGATAAGAGGAAAAACAACTTCATTTTTTAATTGGTAGAGAATGATCATTCTTAGGTCCTGAAGAAATCTATTTCATCTGTATGTGAAGGGCCACACAGAGGGTTTTGGGGCTCTGGGGTGCAGTCTGAAACACACACCTTCCACCCAAACTAACACACTGGGGGTACGCTCTGGAGAGTGGGTCATCTCATACTCAACCTGCAGTGGCAGTTCTGTGCCTTGGGGCAGAGGCTGGCTCCCTGCTCCAGGCATTGGGACCTGGTGCATGGGATCACAGCACCATATAGTTTTGGCCCAGCTCTTCCTCCAGCATGTTGGGAATGAGGCGGTTGTGACTAATTTAGTTGAGTGCAAGCTGGTGCAGGGGTCATGGTGCTACTCAATACCTCCAGTGGTTGGGCCAAACCTGAGTGGCACAGCAACCCCATGCAACAGGTTGCAAAACCACTCAGTCAAATTCCCGGGTTTGGGAGCCCTCTCAAATGCCCCTTTTGTGCTTCTCTTTTGTGTATGCTGTATGTGTTTTAGGGGCCACCTGAAGGCAAGATGGATATCTGGAGTGGGGAAAGAGAGAATTCTATGGCCTGTTTGTAGGAGGGTATGTGAATAGGACAGATTTTGGCACCTGGTGGGTGGCTGAAGTGTGTGCAGTGTAAATAGGGTAGGAAATATTGAAAGCTGGTTTTTCAGGGCTAACTTGAGTTTTTCACACTGACAGGAACCCAGAACTTGAGGAGTACAAGCCCATTGTCTAGATTTTGCTTAATTATGCAAACAGGCAATAGGTTTTCCAATGCTTAAATTATTTAATAGTCATAGGATCAAAAGGGACTGTATCTACTCTCTCTCTGCCAAGTTGCAGAATAGCGTGATATCTGAGATAATTTATTTTCTCTTAATAGCATGGGGTGTTCTACTGTTTTAACTTGAGAAATGTTGATTTTTTGAATGATGACAACTATTCTGATTTTATTTGATTTTTCACAAACTGATAGTTGTTTCCCCTTTAGTAGTTTCTTTCCTGAATATGTTTACTTTGGTTAACCTATCCTCATATATTGTATTTTTCACATTTTGCTCATTTTGTCTACCTTTTCTGAAAGTGTGGCCAAAAGTTAGTGCAATACTCCAAATGAGCACAACAGTACTGTGTAGTGTACAATAACTAATAATAGTATCTATTGTCTTCCATATGATACATCTATTGCTATCCTCCCAAATAGTATCTTGCCATGGAAATAAAAGCATTATTTTGAAGATGCATGCATGTCTTTAATAAGCTTTCTTTGTTCTCTTGATGGGCAATTATTTTTTCTTTTAATTAAAATAACTGTAAAAGAGTCGCTGCCTGTTGAGTGCAGCCTTGTGACTCTGCTGTGCCCTGCCTCAGGTTCCCTTCTTGAGATCTTCAAAGATTCACCAGATGTTTACAAGTCCAGGGAAAATGGCCCTTCCTGGGGTCTGGTTTCTTAACATGAAGTTCAGACAAACACACTGAAGTCTTCCTCACCAGCCTTAAGCTGAGCACAGACCTTCCTCCCTGAGATATGTTTCTTTTTGCTTTCTGAACAGCTGGAGAGGATGCAAGACATGGCCTGCTTTCTCCCCAAAAGGAAAACAAACCTTCCAGCTGTGGATTTCTACCCAGACATTATTTCCCATGTGGAATCTCCTTTACTCAGGGACTATTATAAGAGATACTCGCTTCCCAGGGCTTCCCTCCTCCCTCAGAGCAGACTGTCTACCAGGCCTCTGGGTTTTTTTTTATCTACCCCGTCCCCTCTCAATTGAGTCCTATGACAGTCTGGTCACATAACTTAATTCATTCTTTTCACCTGAGAGGGAAATCTGCTGCCACGGGTGGGCCAAGATCTATTTTCCTTTAAAAGCCAGCCTATAACAATATCCAAAAAAAAAAAAAAGGCAAAACTTTGCCCACCTATTTTGTGTCTTTTTTTTAATACAGGTATGTTCCATGGAGTGTGCTCATGCTAAATCCATGTGAGATTTGGGCACTAAGGTGAAAGTTAGCCTGTCTCTAAAGCTAAAATGGATCTCATGTAGCAATGTTCTCATTAATTTCCTCCCAGCCAGTATGCATCCCTCCCTTGGTTAGTACATAGAGTTTTATACAGAAGAATCTGTTTCTTAAATGCATATATATCCTTGTTTTCTGTGCCTTTTTCTACTGAGCCTTCCAATTTACAGTTACTCTAGTGAATAAGTATCCAGAGAATATCCACTGGCCCTCGCACAGAAGAGCTACAGAATACAAATTGTGCGCTTCACACTTCTTATTACAATTTAAAGTAAAATTTAGGCTTTTAATCCTTTCACCTTTCACAGTCTGAATACTGTACACAGTGTGAAAACCTGATTCACACTGATGTCTGAGCATCTGTGGCTCATCCATTTTTACAGATGGCTAGATCTGTGATGTCCCAGACACTCTCAGCACAATGCGATGTGTGGCACAAGTGTATATTGTGCATCTATCTCCTATCCTTGACCACTTTAAAAAGATTGCCCCTGCTCCAGCTTTTTGGTGTTTGAAATTCCTCAGTATGTGCTGTCTCTGGGGCTTGAGGCATTCTGTTATGTGTCATTGTTATCTCCATGAGGACATTAATTACGGCGAGCAGGGGAGGTTGCAAATTATTGCTTCAGTTTATTATAAATGACACAAGAAATGATGTATCAGTGAATAAAAAATAGTATGCTTTTATATTTAATACTAAACAAGACAATAATTAGTTGAGAGCAGAAAAACAGTTGTCAGTATTCTGTGTATTTAATTAGAATAAATGGATATCTGATACTTACCTAACTGAACCCCTTGCTAATTTTGGGATATTGTACATAATTGTTTGAAAAAAATCTGTCCCTTTCCACCCATTACATTTAGATTACTTTGGATGAAGAGAACACACACGATGGTACAACAGAGCATGAGAACATGAAATATAGACATATGTCACTTCTGAAAGTCTTCTCATAGAGTGTATCAGTAAGCTCCTTCTTGAGCACATTGAAATTCAGTAGTGTGCCTGTGGGAATACTGATGTACAGTATAATTCATGGGAGGACAGGCATAGTTCCAAAATACAAAAAAAGATGCAACTTAGACAAACAAGATAGCCATTCTTAGATGAATTTTTCCACATGGGGGAGTACTTGAAAGAAGGAATTTAAAAACAGAAGAAAAACAAGGGAATGCTTACGTCGAATTAATAAAAGCCCAGTGTGGATGTGGCTTTGTTTAGGTCGACTTAAGCCTCCGTAAGTCGACCTATGTTGCCAGTGTAGATGCACCCCAGGTTAGCATGCTTTTAAACCTGATTTAGGTCAATAGTGAACAAATGTTATCATATCAAAGCAATCGGTAGAGTTGATGGTCTTGGCACATTTTCTAATAGGCAGTTACCTGGAGCTGTTGACCTGGTGCATAGTTTGACGACATTGGCAATCTTCTACATCATGTTTATAATGAAATATTCTCTTGCTAGAACTGTAAGAAGCCACTAACTGAATAAGCATGAAAATCACTTTGAAATGGTATGCAGGAATTTGAGGTACTATTCTGCGGCTAGAGGGTTTTATTCTTCAGATCTCTTGTTGTAGCTCTTTTTATGAGTACGGAGCTTTTATTTAGCCTCTGCAGTCCTAGCAGGAAGTGTGCTTCACTGCTCTGTGGGGATGGTCCATGTATGAGCTGAGAGGGAACAGCACATGCTCAATGCATATGGAATCGTCAGAGAGGTTAACTATCAAACTCTAACAAGTCACTACTGAGCATGTGCAAACTTAGATCTGCCCGCCCCCCCCCACCTCCCAATTATAATTTGGCCATCTTGGTGAATTTTCACAGGAACTGCAAAAGGCTTTAGGATTTCTCAATGAAATGGTTGTATGAATAATTCTTAATATGAACATTTTTTCTCTGTCATTCTCAGGAACGGATGAACTGTTTTAGCTGGAATGTCTCAAAACAATTTGGTATGAAGCAAACATAGCATAGGAGATTTCAGCTCCAACAATTAGTCTGGCAAAAGTTCTAAGCAATGTAAAACAGGGTCTTACAATAGAAAGTGTTGATCAACCTTGACTAACAGGCATAGCTTGTAATAGTGCATACATTTTCTAGTCAACCATTTGCAAGTCAGATTTGGTGACATTTTGTCTCATTTACAACTTTATACAGTTGTGGTTCTTGAAAATGAGTATATTTATTTTTAATACTGATTTTGCCTGATCTTAAAAAACCCAACTAAATAGAACACCACTTTTTTTATTGATGATTCTAGATTTTGCTATTTAGTTTTCATTTTTTTTAGTTAACAGAGCTAGGATTGGCATTTGGCATGTAATGTAGCCTGATTATTATGGAAAACCAGTTTAATATTAGTTGATGTGTGCTTCGTCACTATACTTCCAGTACAGAACTGGTAAATTATCCCAACTAAATGTTAAAAATTGCATCTCTGCATTAGGATTAAATTTTGGCACTTGTATCCTTTGAAATGTTGTATGGAGATACAAAAGAAAATAATTGAATCAGAGTGAAACATTGTTTTCACAAGAAACAGATTAATATGCAGATATGGTAAATTGACACAGGTGAGAATTAACTAATTTGAAGGAACACAGCAGAAAAAATTCAAAGTTCACTTCCAAAATGAAATAATTTGTGACCTCATGATTTTTCATCAGCAGTTGGACTTTGTACATTCAGTTGTTAGCAATGTGTTCAAAAGAGTTACTGAATTGATGATGTGGAGAATGGAAAATATATAATGTAAAGTTTTTACAGCGGCACTCATTACTGCAGTATCTGGACACCTTCCACATAAAACAGACAGCAGTAGCAAGTCTTCTACTAGACTTCATTGAGTCTCCAGCATTTCTTCTGTTTCAGGATTTAAAACTTGTCTTGGGATAGTAATTCTGGTTTTTAATTTAATTAATTTTAAAATACACTCATTAAGATTGATTTGTACTTTTTTTGTTTTGTTTTTTTAGGTTTTTTTTCCCCTTTAGGTTGAAGGGGTATTAAATGTTGAGTGTCTCTTTCTTATGATGGAAAGATTTTTTTTCTCCAAGATGATTACCTCATCTAGGCCATTTGTCAGGCCAATTCAGGATTCTACCTTACAGCATTTTCACAAGTGTGTGTTAAAGCACTTATTTGATGTATTTATTTTAAGTGAAAAGTGTGCATTAACATAAATAAGGAAATCAATTAGCATTTTAATTTGCTGTTATTTTTCTGGAGGATTATCTGCCTCTATCAAAGATGGAGGAGCCTGGCAAATGTTCATGTAGGGTAACTGAATTATGTTTGTGAGAACAGTTAGGGCCCTGATCCTACAAAAATTTACACATGTGAGGAACACATGGAACTACTTGCAAATATAAAGCTTCTTGTGTATGTAAACCTCTGTAGTATTATGGCCTCAGGTTTATAGCAAGAGATAACTTTACTACTTTATGACAGACAAAACTAAAATTAATTAAGCAATAGTTGATCATTTAAAATATGATGTATAGGTAATTTGACAAAAGTGAATTTTAAAAGACCAAATAATGAGCCTCTGTTTGAAATCTCATGAGAACATTAACTTTGTGTGTCTTGGGTCAGGCCAATTAGTGGGTGATGGGGAAGTACTTTTGATGCCAAGTAAAATTTTAAGATAAAGGATATCTAGTGAGCAAATAAATGGGTTTTTCTTCTAAAATCTTTGAAAATATTTTCACGCTTTGCTAGGGATGGCTCAAATGAAAAGTGGGTCTTCACCTCTTTAACCTTGGATTAATGACAGCATTTTAAAAGGATTTATACATGGATTCAGGATTTTCAAAGCATTGGAAATTTTAATTTCAGGCTTAGAGAATTAGGATCTCAGATCAATGTAACTTTTTAAAAAGGCATTAGGAGCAAAATGCTATGTAAATGGTAGAGTCTGCTGTGTCTGTATGCTTAAATTGTTTTTGTAAAATATCTGCTAAACTGACAAGAGATTATAGGGTGTTCCTTACTGTTTACCATTATCAAATATCAGACTTTACATTATGGTGGAGGCTAATTATATAGATCTCTTGGTCAGATTATGCCCGATTTACAAATATAACTCCCTCGATCAACCTCTTCCTTCAAAAGGTAAATCAGAAAATAATCTTCCTACTAAAAGTCATACACAACTGTGGTGATGTATAATACACCCCTCCCTCCCAAGAAAGTGCAGAATTAAAGCTATTGACTGAAGGAAATATAATATGAAATTGCTCAGCATGAAAATATATACAATATTTGTATAAAATATCATTTGTATGAATTTATATATTCTACATATTTTATGTACTGTTAAGGACCTTGGTCAGAGTGCCAACAAAATGATTTGTTGCTGATCTTCCTTTTCTTTTTCCTTTTCTTTTAAATACCCTGGTGGTTCCCATGATGTCCCTGGATATTTTAGTCTGTTTCAGTATGTTCTACTGTGTGGGATGTTGTTTTCCAATTCAAATGATTTTTCATCATTACCTTCAGTGTTTGCATAGCACAGACTTCCCTTGGTGGAAAAATATTAATTTTTAATTGATTCTCCCTTGAAAACATGAGTTCCATTTGTTTGGGGTGTGAGAGGTCAGGAAGGTAGGAGACAAATTACCCTCCCAATGTGAACACTACAGGTTTGCAAATATTTTTTTTAAAATAAGCTTTTCAAAAGCTTGACTGCCTCTGGGTTCACCTTGCATCATAGGCATCAAATTCTGGGACAAGTACTATGTCTATAAAATAAACAAGGCACTATATAACACATGTAAAAAGGAGTCTTGAACCTGCCAGTAAAAGACTAGAACAAATAAGAAAGAACAAGTTTTTAACGTGTACCTGAGTTTATCCCCAAACACTTTCTGTTAATAAAATATACATATGCCTTAGAACAGAAGGTCAGCAAAAGTTATTTCCATCCAGCCAAGTACCTCCTGAGAGAGAACACTTTATTTGTTGATGATGGGACATGATTTCTGCAGTTATCTATTTCTTGGGTACGCATTCAAATAGTTCAAGTGCACATCATCTTAAGAAAAACATATTGGCAAATACTAACCTATTCTTTCTCCACTATAGGTAAATAACTTGTATCTTGATTTGTGCCTTGTCGAATTGCTCTTCCTTTATTAAATGTTTGTTCATGACACAGTGGTAGCATTTCTAATTTTAAATTACCCTTTATACTCTTTGCCTGGGTAAATGTGACAGCACAAACCAGAGAGCTGATCTTGAAATAAGGAACTTGCTGGGAAATTACTTCTAGGGTGGTACAAATATGTTGTGTTTTAGTACTTTATTTAATATCTATTACAGTTGTGTAATAAAATAGTCTCTTAAGAAAGTGCTATAGAGCAGTGTTTCATAGAATCATAGGAACTGGAAGGGACCATGAGAGTCATTGAGTGTAGTCCCCTGTACTCACAGCAGGACCAAGTACCCTCTTAAACCATCCCTGACAGGTGTTTGTCTAACCTGCTCTTAAAAACTTCCAATGATGGAGATTCCACAACTTCCATAGGCAACTTATTCCAGTGGTTAATCACTCTGACAGTTAGTAACTTTTTCCTAATGTACAACCTAAACCTCCCTTGCTGTAATTTAAGCCCATTGCGTCTTGTTGTATCATCAGCGGTTAAGGAGAACAATTTTTTCTCCCTCCTCCTGACAACCTTTTAGGTACTTCAAAACTGTTATCATATCCCCTCTCAGTCTCCTCATTTCCAGACTAAACAAACCTAGCTCTTTCAATCTTCCCTCATAACTCAAGTGTTCCAGACCTTTAATCATTTTTGTTCTTCTCTGGACTTTCTCCACCTTGTCCACATCTTTCCTGAAATGAGGGGCCCAGAAGTGGACACAATACTCCACTTGAGGCCTAATCAGGGCAGAGTAGAGCAGAAGAATTACTTACTTAAAATACTCCTGTTAATACATCCCAGAATGGTGTTTGCTTTTTTTGCAATGGTGTTATACTGTTGATTCATATTTAGCTTGTGGTCCACTATGACACCCAGATCCCTTTCTGCAGTACTCCTTCCTATGCAGTCATTGCCCATTTTGTATGTGTGCAGTGGATTGTTCTTTCGTAATGGGAGTACTTTGCACTTGTCTTTATTGAATTTCATCCTATTAACCTCAGACCATTTCACCAGTTTGTCCAAATCATTTTGAATTGTGATCCTATCCTTCAGAGCACTTGCAGCCCTCCCAGCTTGGTGTCATCCGCAAACTTTATAAGTGAACTCTGTATGTCATCATCTAAATCATTGATGAAAATATTGAACAAAACCAGACACAGAATCAATCCCTGTGGTACCCTGCTCGTTATGCCCTTCCAGCATGACTGTGAACCATTGATAACTACTCTCTGGGAGCAGTTATCCAACCAGTTTTGCGACCATCTTATAGTAGCTCCAGCCAGGTTGTACTTCCCTACTTTGTTAACGAGAAGGTGATGCGAGACCATATCAAAAGCCTTACTAAAGTCTAGTAAGACTAAAGTCTTTATACACTTCCCCTTTATCCTCAAGGCTTGTTACCAATGATAGAAAGCTATCAGGTTGGTTTGACACAATTTGTTCTTGACAAATCCATGCTGATTATCACTTAATACCTTATTGTCTTCTAGATGTTTGCTCATCGATTTCTTAATTATTTTCTCTATTATTTTCCCTGGTACAGAGGTTAAACTGACTGGTTTATAATTCCTGGGTTGTCCTTATTTCCCTTTTTATAGATGGGCTCTATATTTGTTCTTTTCCAGTCCTCTGGGACCACTCTAGTCTTCCATGATTTTTCAAAGATAATAGTCAATGGCTCAGATATCTCCTGAGCCAGCTCCTTGATTATTCTAGAATGCATATAATTAGGCCCTGGTGACTGGAAGACGTCTAACTTCTCTAACGGTGTGTCTACACTAGTAAATTGTCGACTTAAGCAGGCTTAAGTCGACTTAATTTACTCTGCGTCCACACTGGCATTTCCTTAAGTCGACTTTATTAAACCTAGTTTAAAGTCGACTTTAATGCTTGTCGACTTCTTAAGTCAACTTAAGCAGTATGGACACCCTAAGTCGACTTAGGGCAGGAGGAAAAGGGAGCCCCTGCTCCCTTCTCCCCCGGAAGCCACTAGCGGCTTGTCCCAGCTCCCTTCTCCCCGGTTCCGCTCAAGTCCTGCAGAGAAGGGAGCCCCGTGCTTCCTCCTAGCTGGGACCCGAGCGGTCCTGGCCGAAGGGAGCACGGGGCTCCTTTCTGCCCGAGACCCACGCTCCAGTTGCCGGGCAGCCCCCAGAGGCTTCCTGGCAGCTGGAGCGCTGCCGTGCCAGCCATTGCCTGCGCTCCAGCTTCTGGGAAGCCTCTGGGGGCTGCCGAGCAGCTGGAGCACCATGCCAGCAATTGCCGGTGCTCCAGCTGTTTGGGGAGGCCTGGGGGCTTCCCCACCAGCTGGAGCGCTGTGCCAGCCAGAATGGAGCTGCAGGATTCCGTTCTGGCCGGGACCGCTGGGGTCCCGACAAAAAGGGAAGCCTGCGCTCCCTTCTAGCCAGGACCCGTAAGGGTCCAGGAGAGAAGGGAGCAGGGGGGCTCCCTTCTGCCCGGGACCTGAGTGGTTCCGGTCCAAAGGGAGCCAAGCAGTCCAGGCCAGAAGGGAGCTCCGCGCTCCCTTCTTCCCCGAACCACTCGAGCTTCCTGCCTCTGGGAGAGCCACCCTCCGTGCAGGGCTGGCTCTCCCAAGGACAAGCCCTCCTAGCCTGGGGAGCCGAGGCTCCAGAGGAGCCTTGCCTCCCCCTGGACCTAACTGGTTGACTTAGAGAGTCTAGTAGGCTGTGTCTACACTGGTAACTTAAGTCGATTTAAGCTTGCTTAAGTCGACTTAATTTACCCTGCGTTTACACTACAGTTTCCTTAAGTCGACTTAAGCAAGCGGCTTAAGTCGACTTAATTAAAATTAAGTCGACTTTATAAAGCTACCTTCCTAGTAGACCTAAGGCTTAAGTCGACTCCCTAGAGTCGACTTAAGCCAGTGTAGATGTGGGGTAGCCCTACCCCAGGGCTACGCCAATGCCCTCCCTGCCAAGGGGGGGCACAAGGGGAGCCTGGCATGCCCCCCCACCTGGCAGGGTCCCTGTCCCCCTTTGCCCCATTGTACCTAGGTACAATGGGGCAAAGGTTGAGCCCCCTGGCAGTGGGCAAGGGGTGCCCCCTGCCCCCATGGACCTCCCCTAGGTCCCCCTATGCCCCTAGAAGTCGACCTAGGCGTACAGTATGGATGCTCTAGGTCGACTTTTTAAGTTCCCCTTTAAGTTGACCTTATTTTTAAGTGTGGACACACTGTTGACTTAACTAAGTCGACTTAAATTACCAAGTGCATACATAGCCTCATAGACTCTCTAAGTCGACTTAGTAAGGCCAAGTTTAAGTCAGTTTAAGAGTCCTGTGTGGACTCTCTAAATCGGCTTAATAAGGTCAAGTTAAAGTTGACTTAGTAAAGATGACCTAAATCCCTAAGTGTAGACATAGCCTAAGTAATTTTTAACTTATTCTTTCCCTCTTTTAGTTTCTGATTCTATCTCATTTTTACTGCCCTCCCCCCCCCCCATCTGGAATCCAATCACCACCAATCTTCTCAGTGAAGACCAAAACAAAGAAATTATTTAGTTCCTCTGCCATTTCCACATTTTCTGTTAGTGTTTTTCCCTCTTTGTTGAGTAACAGTCCTACGCTGTCCTTGGTCTTCCTCTTGTTTCTAATGTATTTAAAAATGCTTTTTTGTTACCCTTTATGTCTTCAACTAGTTCAATCTCAGTTTGTGCTTTGGCCTTTCTGATTTTTCCTCTACACAACTGTGTTATTTGTTTATAGTCATACTTTGTGATTTGACGTAGTTTCCACTTTTTGTAGGACTGTTTCTTTATTTTTAGATTATTGAAAATATCCTGGTTAAGCCAGGGTGGTCTCTTGCCATACTTCCTCTCCTTCCAACACAGTGGAATAGTTTGCTCTTGTGCCCTTAATAATGTCTCTTTGAAAAACTGCCAACTGTCTTCAGTTGTTTTTCCTCTTAGACATGCTTCCCATGTCTGGATAGTTGAAGTCCCCAGTCACCACTAAGGGTATGTCTACATTGGAGGCTCTGTTAAGTTGACTTAACAAGGTCAACTTAAAGTCAATTTTGTTAAGTTGACTTAGAGAGTCCATACTGAAAACACTTGTTGACTGCCTGCATCCACACTGGCAGGTGCTAGGTTGACAGAGGAGTGGTGCATTATGGGTAGCACTGGGAGGGGGCCTGGAGGCCAATTAGGTTGACTTAAGGGCTTCCCCATCTACACTGGCTTAAGTCAACTTAATAAAGTTGACTTAAGTGTTAAGTCGACTGTAAGAGGTGGTGTTAAATCGACTTAAGGAAGTGCTTAAGTTGATTTAATAAAAGCCCAATGTGGACACAGCAGTCTGTAGGTTGACTTAACCTTCCTTAAGTCGACCTAAGGCTCCATACAGACGTACCCCAAGTCCTGTGCCTTGGATGATTTTGTTAATTGCTGAAAAACAGCTTCATCCAGCTCTTCTTTCTGCTTAGGTGGCTTGTAGTAGACCCCTACCATGACATCGCCTTTGTTTTTTACTCCTTTTATTTTTACCCAGAGAATTTCAACATGTCTGTCTCCTATTTCCATCTCCACCTCAGTCCAAGTATTTTAATATACAAGGCAACACAAACTCCCTTTTTTTCCTTGTCTATCTTTCTCGACCTTTAGTGGACCAGGAAACACTTAAAGGTATTAATGACTTTATGCACAATGTCTGATGAAAACATTCTTGAAAAAGCCTGTAACAATGGTGGGGGATTTAAAAGGCCTCAGATACAGCAAAGCTGGGGCATTTTAAATTGCTCCTTCCCCCTCCATACTCAGACCCCCAATAGGGAGGGGTTGGGGTGGGTTATGGAAGATCTGCACTATGTGTACGGAGCACTGGTGTTCCACAGAACAGTGGCTGAGAAACACTGCAATAGAGCAAGGCAGAAAAACAAATGACTCTTATGACAAGGCATCTTGTGCCGGCTTTCCAGACCTCCTTTTTCTTATGCCAAGATCTCAGTTCTTAGAAATAGTAATTTCCTTCTGGAATCCCATAGACAAATGCACAGACACAATGTCGTCAGAAGGCTAGGAATTCTATTTCCATTTGGCACCATTTATGCACCAACTATATGTTGCCAGAACCCTTACACAAATACCGTTTCATTTCCCTCCCTGTCAAGGTGCTCTAAAGGATTTCTGTAGTGTTGGGTATAGTGTCATCAAAATATTTGTAAGATTCTTCCTTGAGCTTTTGTTGGCTGTCAGCCAGTTCTATGGCTAAATTAACCTCAGCTACCAGAATACTTCAGTGCCAAATGAAACTAAAGATTGAAGAGATTCATAGTAGTTCACTTTTTCTCATCAAAAATTTCCTTTTTTTAAGGTTCAGATTTGTCTTAATTCAGATTATTTTCTCCTGATGTTGCCACTGATTCAACAACCCCTGTAAATTGCATCATGACTCAGTTCTGCATCAGACCTCTAATATAGTAAAAAGATGTGAAAATGTGCCCTCTTACTCTAAGAATAAGATCAAGTAGCACGAGGTGAAAGAAATGGGAAGGCAGGTATGTTTTTGTGGAAAAGAGGCTACTATAGAGTGAAGTTAATCAGGGGAAGTTAATGACTTCTGCTGATTGACTCAGCATTGTAGAGTGCAATCATTGATTTTTTTTTTCGCTGTTCGTCTCTCTTTTCCAACCCTTGTTACTCTTGAGGCAGCCTCCTTCTCAGGTCTGTGTTGAAGGTCTCCATTATTCTAGAGACAGGCAGCAGATTACTCTAATTATATAAAACTGTTGCAAGTGGTAGCATTCCAGTGTGTAGAATAGAAGGAACAATGCAGTATTGTACTGCTGAATTTAAGAGGTGTACTCTCAAAGCTTACTGTGAGGGAAGCATTGATGTATGAAACTTTTCCCTGCAGGTATTTATCTAATTGCAAAAGCATCCTAAGATACGTGAAATAAAACAAGTATTTTGCTGATTGGTGTATATCAGAGCACTTTTCTTAGTGAAGCACATGTCGGAGATTCTGCTTTAAGACCTTTATATGGAATATTTTGTGATTTAATTTATTTCTAACTATTTCTTTATGAAAATGAATATACAAAAAGTATCCTGCCTACTCTGGGTACACATAACAGGATTATTTTGGCTTTGATCCTTTATTTATTCTACCTCTGCTCACCCGTCCATGAAAAGGGAGGTCAGACACTCTCGTCCTCCATCTCTGAAGGCCCTGGAGAGGACATTCCATAAATCATGGGCTCATGTTTGTGGGGGAAGAATTGGGATGCCCACTTTCTCTCTTTCAGCTCTGTGGAACATCTTTAGAAAAGATACCATAGCCTGGAGCTATGTAACCTTTATTATGGAGAAACTTTACCATCAGTGAAGGTTCCAGAGTCAACTGTGGCCAAGGAAAATACTTGGTAATGCAGCAAAAATGATCTGTGCAGGTAGAAACTCAGGAGGACTGCTAGAAGGTAAGAGCCAACATGAGCCCAGGGCTTCTATACAAATGGCTCAAGCGTCACATAGATCTCTGAGACTTACCAGATTTAAAAACAAGCCCCAGAGCCTTTATTAGGGGAAAAGTCAACCCCAGTCCCCAGTAAGAACATTATGGAGGATCTTCACAAAGGGAATCTGTAGACTTTCTCCTCCAAAGCCTCTATATGTGGGTTTTATTGTTGGAGTGGCCATGCTAAACCCTAGAGAGTATACTGAATGATTATCTGTTATACTATTCTATCTAGCCAAGAATTCAGATTCCTTGAAATCCCACTTATTTTTCAGTCTTATACAGGTCCTGCATTCAGCACCCTGAAGTTAATCCTGTTTTCCATTGCTGTGTTTTACTTTTAAAAAAAAAAATGCACTGGACAAAGGATATGCAGAAACTTCTGTTAAAATCATCCTTAATTTCTTTTATTCTGCAAAGACTGTCTAAATGTTTAAATTTACATTTTGACCTTGCTGTGAACCTACCTCCATGTTTGATACAACTGTCCATCTCCTGTGCATAGAACTGGCTGTTCAGCCTTCCAGCTTTCATACAGGCTGAAAAACTGGGTGAAAGGTGGACATACCATATGATGCTGATGCACCAGTGAGTTGGTAAGGTTATGAGAGTGAGGTTATGGAAACATTGTAATAAAGTCAACTCCATAGAACAAAGTATTATTTTTAATTAAGGTGTTAGCCAAAGAGAAACCTAAACAGAAAATAACAAAATGCAGAGAACTTGCAAAGCACAAATGTTGAGCATGAGTGGGAAGCCAATTGGACATTCCAAATTAATATATAGCTATGGTATTAACAATGTCAATGGAGATGTTCAGCTGCAAACAGAGATATGGTGTTGCTGGCTAGGGAGTTAATAGCTCCTCTCAATATACAGGTGCAACTACACCTAGAACACTCTTCAATTCCTAGCAAATCAGAGAAAGTTGATTGCGGGGGAGGGGAGAAGGGCCTGGAGTTAATTCCCAGTCAGGATATAGAGAATTCTCAGGGAGTATCTATGAGCTGGGAGCTAACTGAGGTAGTCACAATAGGGAGCTTTGCGGGAATGTACAAGTTACTCTGTATGGCTATGTCTACACTGGCAAGTTAGTTTGAATTAAGGAAGCTTATTTCGAACTAACTAAAGCCAGGGCCACACTAGGCTTTAATTAGTTCGAATTAAGGACTTCCTTAATTTGAACTAATAAATTCAAATATGCTATTCAAACTAAGGGTTAATTCAAACTAGTCGAATTAACCAATGTGGCCAAGTTAGTTTGAACTAATTGCTTAGTTTGACCTAACCGGCCCATTGAACTCAATGCAATTTGTTAATTCGAATGCAGGCCACTCACTCACCCACCCACTCCTGCAATAAACCTCTTACCTAGTACTGAGTTATTAAAGTCCTCAAATCATGATTTAAAGACTTCAAGATACAAAATCCACCAGCAAGTGAGCCATGTCCCATGCTACAAAGGAAGGTGAAAATCCTACAGAGTCCTAGCCAATCTGCTTTGGGGAAAATTCCTTCCTGACCCCAAATATGGTGATCAGTTAAACCCTGAGCATGTGGGCAAGTCACACCAGCCAGTCACCCAAGAAAGAATTCTCTATAATAACTCAGAACCCACCCTATCTACTCTCTCTTCTTAGGCCATTGGCATATCCACCACCAGTAGCCAAAGATGAATCAATTGCCAAAGTAGGCCATCCCATCATACCATTCCCTCCATAAATTTATTAAGTTTTGAAGGCAGTTATGTTTTTTGATCCCACAACTCCCCTTGGAAGGTTATTCCAGAATTTTACTCCTCTGATGGTTAGAAATCTGCATCTAGTTTCAAGCCTAAATTGCCTGATGGACAGTTTTTATCCATTTGTTCTTGTGTCCACAATGGTGATGTGCTCAAATAATTCCTCTCTCTCCCTAATATTTATCCCTCTGATGTATTTATAGAGAGCAATCATATCTCCCCTCATCTTCTTTTGGTTAGGCTAAAGAAGCCAAGCTTCTTAAGTCTCCTCGCATAAGTCAGGTTTTCCATTCCATGGATCATCCTTGTAGCCCTTCTCTGCACCTGTTCCAGTTTGAATTAATCTTTCTTAAACATGAGGGACCAGAACTGCACACAATATTGCAGATGAGGTCTCACCAGTGCCTTGTATAATGGCACTAACACCTCCCTACCACTACTCAAATACCTCTTCTGATGCAGCCTAGGACCGCATTAGCTTTTTTCATGGCCACATCACATTGGTGGCTCATAGACATCCTGTGATTAACCAGTACTCCCAGGTCCTTCTCCTCCTCTGTCCCTTCCAATTGATGCACCCCCTCCTTATAGAAGAAATTCTTATTTGTCCCTAAATGCGTAGCCTTGCACTTCCTGTTATTAAATTTCATCCTATTCCTAACACTCCAGTTTACAAGGTCATCCAGGTCATCTCTGTATTGTCAATACCTCCCAACTTGGTGTCATCTGCAAACTTAGTTAGCACATTCCCACATTTTGTACCAAGGTCAGTAACAAAACGGTTAATTAAGATCGGTCCCAAGTCTGATCCCTGAGGAACTCCACTAGTAACCTCCCTCCACTTGACAGTTTACGCTTCAGTATGACCTGCTGTAGCCTCCCCTTTAACCAGTTCCTTATCCCCCATACTATTTTCATATTAATCCCCATCTTTTGTAACTTAACTAATAACTCCCTATGTGGAACTGTACAGAATGCCTTGCTGAAATCTAAGTAAATTAGGTCCACCGCATTCCTTTTATCCAAAAAATCTGTTCTCTTGAAAAAGGAGATCAGGTCAGTCTAGCACAATCTACCTTTTATAAAGCCATGTTGTAATTTACCCCAGTTACTGTTAACCTCGATATCCTTAAGCACTTTCTCTTTCAAATTTTTTCCAAAGACCTTGCTTACTAGTGAGGTCAAACTGACAGCCCTGTAGTTACCCAGATCACTTTTATTCCCTTTCTTGAAAATAGGAACTATATTAGCAATTCTCCAGTCATACGGTACAACCTCCGAGTTTACAGATTCATTAAAAATCCTTGCAAATGGGCTGGCAATTTCATGTGCCAGTTCCTTCAATATTCTCGAATGGAGATGATTCCCCCACTTCCTCCCCACGATTTAGTCTCATGAAGCAGCTCGAGTTTGGCTTGTACATCAGCTATGGTAATTTCCTCTACCTCTAGTCTCCTTATCACCCTCATTGAAAACAGAGACAAAGTACTTAGATATTCAGCCATGACTTGATTATCCTTCACCTCCACCCCATTCTCAGAGTTTAGCAGTCCCACTTCTTCCTACTTTGTTTTCTTCCTATTTATATGGCTAAAGAACCTTTTACTATTGGTTTTAATTCCCTTCCCAAGGTCCAGCTCTGCTTGACTTTTTGCCTTCCTCACCTTATCTCTACATGTTCGGACCTCCAAGAGGTAGTGTTCCTTGCTAATTCCTCCCATCTTGCACTCCTTGTAGGTTTTGTGCTTCTTCCTAATCATCTTTCCGAGATGTTTACTCACTCAGCTTGGTCTACAACTCTTGCCTATGAATTTTTTCCCCTTCTTTGGAATATTGGCTTCAGACAGTTCCTGCAACTTTGACTTGAAGTGATTTTAAGCCTCTTCCACCTTCACATTCATGAGTTCTTCAGTCCAGTCCACTTCCCTAACTAATTCCCTTAATTTTCTAAAGTTAGCCCTTTTAAAATCAATTTTCTCCTCACAGATTTATTTTTGTTTATCCTTCCATTTAGTTTGAACTGAATTAGCTCGTGGTCACTAAAACCTAGTTTGTCCCCTACAACCAGCTCCCCTATGAGATCCTCGCTACTCACTAATTCCAAATCTAATATGGCATCTCCGCTTGTTGGTTCAGTAACAGTCTGGAGAAGGAATTCATCAGCCATCACATCCAGGAAAATCTGGGCCCTTTTATTACTGATAGCACATGTCCTCCCAGTTTATACCTGGGAAGTTAATGTCTTCCATAATCACACAGTTCCCAGTAGTATTTACTGCCTTAAAGAAGTTGCTATCCATGTCTAAATCAGATCCCGGCAATCTGTAATACATCCAAAGCACTATACCAGGAGAAACTCTAGTAGCTTTCTTCCCCAATGTGATTTTTACCCAGATGGAGTCTGTCTTGTTAATTTCATCACTTTGAATTTCTTTAGTCTTCCTTATCATTGATATACAATGCCAGCCCCCACCTTTGCCTTTATATTTGTCTTTCCTAAAGAGCACATAGTCTTCACCAGTTGTGATCATGTACACCAGTCATGACTACTATTCCACCATGTTTTTGTTATCCCTATAATATCTGGTTTCACTTCCTCTACCAATAGCTCCAGTTCCTCCATTTTATTACCCAGGCTTCTCATATTAGTTTATAAATATTTTAGTTTTTGCTGCTTGGCTTCACTCACATTCTTTGTCTGATTTGGCACTGTTATTCTACTACAATGTCACTCGTAAGACTGGCATTTACACTACCCCTCCTTCTAACCTCCATCCTGCTCCCCATCTCTGTGTCCTTTCTTATTTCATTTACCTTCCTCTCAATGGTAATATCAGGCATGGAGATTATCCAGCCGTCTGCCAATCATTTCCCCTGACTCCCTAGCTTAAAGTCCTCTTAATCAGTTGTGCTAACCTCCTTCCCAGAAGTGTGGTTCTCTCCCTATTCAGGTGTAATGCATCCCAAGAGAACAGTCTTCTGTCCATGAATGTCTCCCAGTGACCATACACCGTGACTGTCCCTCTCATATTGGAGGTGAGCAGGATTTATTTTAAAAAAAAAAACCCCAGAACGACCAACCCTCCCTCATTTCATACCCCTAACCCCTTTGTTGACTTCTCTGGACCTTTTCAAATTCTAGTATATGTTTTTTGAGATGAGGTGACCGGACTGCATGTGGTATTCAATGTGAAAGTGTACCATGAATTTCTATGGGGGCATTTTGATATTTCTTATCTTATCTGTCCCTTTCCTAATAGTTCCTAGAATTGTTAGGTCTTTAAAAACATCTGGTAAATGTGCGGCAGCAGTTTAAAAAACAAAACAAAACAAAAACCACTATCCATGATTAAGATTTTTTTCTTGAGTAGAAACAGCTAATTAAAATCCCATAATTTTATATGTATAGTTGGGATTATGTTTTCCAGTGTGCATTACTTTGTACTTCTCAACATTGAATTTCATTTGCCATTTTGTTGCCCAGTCACCTAGTTTTGTGAGATGTCTTGTAACTCTTTGTAGCCTGCTTTGAACTTAACTATCTTGAGTAATATATTATATGCACATCTTGCCACATGACTGTTTATCCTCTTTTCCCAGATCATTTATGAATATGTTGAACTGATTCTTAAAAGCCCCCACTATTTTCCTCTTTACAGTTTGAAAACTGACCATTTAATCATACCTTTTGTTTCCTCTCTCTTAACCAGTTACTGATACATGACATGACCTTCCCTCTTATTCCTTGATAGCTTACTTTGCTTAAGAGGATTTTTTTTGGCAGGGGACCTTGACAAATGCTTTTTGGAAGCCCAAGTACACTATATCCATTGTGGATTGCCCTTGTCCATGTATTTGTTGACATCCTCAAAGCATTCTAAGAGATTGTGGCACAATTTCCCTTTACAAAAGCCATGTTGAGTCTTCCTCAGCATATAGTATCTAGGTACATGTCTGATAATACTGTTCTTTATTACAGTTTCAAACAATTTGCCTGCTATTGAAATTAGACATTCTGGCCTATAATTGCCAGGATCATCTGTTGTGCATTTAAAAAAAATTTGCATCACATTATAGCTATCCTCTGATAATCTGATGTGCAGGCTGATTTAAGTGATGGGTTACATACCACAACTAGTAGTTTTGCAATTTCATATTTGAGTTCCTTCAAGAGTGAATAACCTCTTGTCCTGGAGAGTTACTGTTTAATTAATCAATTTGTTCTAAAATCACCTCTCTGGACTCCTCAGTCTGGGACATTCTCAGATTTCCTTTCCTAACAAGAATGGCTCAACTATGGGAATCTTCCTCACATCCTCTGCAGTGAAGACTAATGTAAAGAATTTATTTAGCTTCTCCACAATAGCCCCTTTCACCTTGATTGCTACATTAGTGTCTTGACTATACAGTGGTTGTTTGGCTGGCTTCCTGCTTCTGATGAACTTAAAGAAATTCTTACTGTTTGCTTTTGTGTCTCTTGTTAGTTGCTCTTGAAATTATTTTTTGATCTGCCTAATTATACTCTTAGGCTATAGTGGCATAGCTCTACCAATGTAGCTTTAGCACTGCTAGTGCAGATGTTCTATGGTGATGGAAGAGAACTCTCCCATTGACCTCATTACTCCATCTCCCCATCTGGCAGTAGCTATGCTGGTGGGAGAACTTCTTCCACAGACATACCATTGTCCATACCAGTGCTTAAGTTGGTGTAACTTATGTCACTCAGGAGCCTTCATCAGCCTTATCATTTGTCCCTCTGGAGTGGGAGAGAACTGAAGTAGGTCAGTTCTACTCTGGAGGTTTTTATTTCTTTGCTTTTGGATTATTTTTTCTTCCATATTTACAAGGTGGGCCACAGGGTAACCCAAATAGTTCTTTTATGCAAAAAATAAAACATAAAAAATCCCACCAACAAAAACCAAACCCCAACCAAACAAAAAACCTCTAAATCTACCACACAAAAGAAATATATTTCCTTGAGTCCTTTCTGTAGGTCACCTTATGCTGGCTTCTGGTTGCCAGCCCTCCCCCAAACAGAAATAAACTTGGTTGTTTCCCCTATACAGACTTCTACCTAGGAGAAACCTTTTTTACCTGCTGCCCTGAATGCTGCTGCAACTTTTCTTATCTCTTCTACCTCTCTCTCACTAGAAGAAAGTTTCTGAAAGGTCACTGGCAGCCTTTAATTGGAAGCAGGTGTTTCTGATTAACCTGGGGTAATTTCTTTTCAGGTCATAGGGGAAAGGGCCTTCATGGCTCTGGGACTGATATACTTGCTGTCCACCGCTCTCTTACAGTTATCAGGTCTGAGTTTATCACACTACTGATACTTTATCAACTTCTATCCCCTTCTCTTTACAGGATATAACTAGGTTTGCCAGTCTGGATAGGTGTTATAGCCAATATAGAAAGGAATCTAATAGGATAAACCTCTTTTATTGAGCACAGATACTTATTTTAATGGTGGCTTCTTTTCAGATCAACTCTAAACTCGAACAGTATTTCTCAGATCATGACACTTGCTTATTCTTAACCAGTCAACAATTTATTATTCACCCAAAACCACATCAGTATACAATCAGCAAGTCACCACTCAAGTGTAGACATAGCCAATGTTCTATGCCTGAACTATGCACTCTGTGCAGACTTGCAAGCAATCATCAGAAGCTAGAATTGAGGCTCAGCAGTTATACTGAGGAATAATGCAAGCTACCAAGATTTACTTATAATCATCAATTCTTTAGTGCTTAACATGCTTATCACACATCTAACAATGTACTTGGCTCTACGGGCTGATTACAAATGTTTGACTGGATTGGTCCAAAAGGGACAAGTTGGGAATATCAAAAGCAATTGCTTAAAGTTATTTTTTTAAACTTTTAGGCCAACTCACTTTGACTTACAAAGGAGTTAAAATCTAAAATAATGTTATGTGAAGTCTCACTGGAGAGACTTAGTGAGAAACCTATAGTTAGTTATGTTAAAGAAATGGAAGTGAAATCTTTTAAATAAAATCTCACCACTTCTTCCTTTGCTCTTAACCTTGGAATGCAGTAGAGTCCTTTCTATACAGCTGGGCTGGGCATTGGTTGCACTTAAAATTCTGCAGCATCTTGTAGGGTTCCATCAAGTCTCTTGACTGAGCATATGGAGATCTCAGCTTTACATACCCTAATTGCAGAACTCCTTGGAGGAGACCTGCCTCTGATGTCTATTGGACATGTCGCAAGAAAGTGCTCAGATTTCAGTCATCCACTTTGCTGCTGCTTCCATTGATATCCAGTAGATGGCATTGGTGTATAAATTTTTTCTTCAATTCTTATTGGAGGCTCTGTATATTTGATTTATTTCAAGGATTACATTTCATTATTATCCCCTACTGTCAGTCATGATCCCCCTTCTAAACAATTTTCCAAAGATATATACTCTATATCTTTTAATATTCCCTCTTCCTTTTGTCAGTTTTTATTTCTAGAGCATAACCATTATTTACAGTGAAAACCAACAACATCCCATCTAAATTTGGAGGACGTATTCTATACAATCAAAGAATATATGGACTATGTTGGGAATTTCCTCATTCTTTAGAACTATAGTAGAACAAGGGACACTACCCATATATAGGATATAGATTTGATTCACAAGGAAAACAAACATGTAGTTCCTAAGTTGAGGTGAAAGATTATCAATAGTATACTTGCTTTACAAAGAAAACAATGAATAGTTCATAATTTGGTGAAAAATGGGGCTTGGATTTCTTGGCGTAACAGGTAGTTTGCCCAATTTAACCATCAGTCCTACAGCCAGTCATTTCTAGTTTGTTTAGCTTGCAGCTCGTGCGTCCTTTCCCAGCACTCCTCCTTGTGTGGGCACCCTGGTTGAAAGTTTACATTTTACAGAATATGTGATAGTTGAAGCAAATAAACACAGGCTTTACAGAAGGAATTCTAAAACCAGTCAATTTTTGGACAGAGCAAGAGATATACAGATCTGAGTAGTGCAATAAACACCAGTATGCCATTCCCTGACTCAGTTTCCTCACCCTTCTTAAGCATTTTTTGGGATTTGGGTCAATGTCCTTTCAGGGCCCCTCTGTTGGGCATCACTGGCCCAGCTTGTGGTAGGGGGCACCAAAAACTGAACAATTTTTTTTCTTGTTTCAATTCCAACTTCACTAGAAAAAAGTTCTGAAACTTTTGGGAAAAATCCAATATTTCAATCAGCCCTAGTTATAGCCAAATATTTTGTATTGTACTCTGACCCACTAGAATTTACGAAGAATATTTCTGCTCTCTGGCAGAGATTTTTGCACTAGTTAAAACGTCTTTTCCTCCAGAGACCAAGTCACCGTTTCAAGCTTCATTCTTTGCAAGGCTGAGGTGTGGCAGTCCTGAGGTTGCTGAGATCTGCACTGCAGGGTTTGTAATGCTACCAAAACAAGCCATTAATTCACTCTACTACATATCCACTTATCAAATCCAGTCCTTTGTTGTTTACATCTTTATAGGGAAATGACTGAACAATGTAAATTGACCACGCGCAGTGCATTCAAATTTACTATATTTGCATTGAGCTGGAAAATGAGACGTACTTTAATACAAAAAGCATTACATTGTGCAGGTCTCTGTTATTATTTAACCCTCTGTAATGCTTTTTGTCACCTGCTGTCATATCTGTGAATGACCTGGAATAGAGATCGAGGAGCATACAAAGGTATGGGGTTTTTTTACTTGTATTTTGAGTACAGCCACAGCTTTCGTTTGATAGACGGTTAAGGGTCTAAGGTGGACAAAAATTGTGTGGAAAGCATATGTAAAACACACGGACAGGTCTTTGATGGAATCAGCATGGTTGTGGGAGAAGTGGATGAATAGGATGCTGTAGCAGTTCATTACTGGGCATGAGGCGATAGGCTAAAAATCAGGGTCAGATATGCAGGACTACATGAGGCTTCAGTCAGAATGTTAAACCAGCCCCAACCAACCTGCCAACCAAAAAACCTAGCCACATTGAAGGGTATAAACAATAGGGGGAAATATCTGCAATATCTCTAGCTCTTAAAAGTTCTCATTCCTAGTTAGAAATAAGTCCTTGCTTTCCTATGGATCAAGTCAGATGAAGTACTATTTACAATAGTCTAATCTAAAAATACGATGTAACTTGTACTGAGTTACGTTTCGGTTTTCTGCCCACTTACGTACCATGCAGGACTGGATAAAATTCTTGTGTTGACTCCTTTGATGAATGCTTGTGACCTGAGTAAGAACACACAGGTTAAGTGAAGAGTCCCCCAACTGTGAGAGAGGAGTGAGTATTTGTTTATACCTCATATTCTGAGGGAAGAGCCATTCCCGGGCCCTTTGTTCTGAGTCAAGGAGGGAACTCCCTTCAGACTGGCAGGTAGAGCTATGAGAATAACTTTATTTATTTGCCTCAATGGCTGATATGAAAAAAAACAACCCAACATATTTGTTTTGAACCAAAATTACTTGCAGTTTTCTTGGCAAAATGAAAAATGTCATTCTGATCAAATGATGCATTTTGAATGTTGTTTCAAAATGTTTTAAAGTGAAATGAATGCAGTGTTTGGAAAGTATTTCAAAATGGTTTTAGTTTTTTGACTTCTCCCTCTTCTTTTAAATTCAGACTGAATGAGAAGCCAAATTGATAAATAGTTTTGGTAACCCCAAAACTGCCTCTTTGGGCTGAAAAAGCTCTCCTACTTGTAGTTGTACATATGCTGCAACCCTATAGAGTTCCTGAGTTTGAGGATGGTTGATTATTTAAATTAGGTCATAAATGGTGGGTAAATAGAAGGCTTCAGAGTCCCAAGTGATTAATATGGTGGGCTTGACAAACACCAGTTTAACCTGGTAAAAATGAAAAGGTGTGAAATGAGAAAATGATGGCATAGAAGGTGACCCATGTGGAATTCCACTGATTGAGAGTCTGTGGCTTTTAACACCACTCCTGCCTATTCTTAGCCTCATTGCATCTCCCCAAAACCTTGGCATTTGAGAGGGTCTACTTGCTGTAAGGGACCATGGCATAGGCAGTCTTCCCTAGCAGTCAGAGCTGGGTTGGTATTCACAAGTCAAGGATGGACAGAGGCAGTACTCAATGAGTGTAGTCTGGAGTGGCAGCAGAAAAGAAGTCTCCAGACAACTTTCTGGGGACACACTACAGTGTTATATAATGCACTTGGCCAATTGGAGAGTTGCGGAGCACTGTCACTCTAGACCTTTGGGCAGGACTCCCTATAATGCCTAATTGCAAAAGTCCTCCTTGGAGGTAGCTTTAACACCATGCGGGAGGTATTGGGGTAATTTCAGCTCTCTCAGGCCCAACAGACCTGGCTTCTAGTCCTTGGAGCCTTATTTTTACCTTTTGTGTGTAGTTTTTTCATACCTGGATGTTACATTCTGATCAAGTTCAAGTATAATTTTTATTTTACAAAATATGAAGGTTCTTAATTCTATCCAATAGACCTGCTTTCTGTGTAACATAGCATCTTTTATGTTCTAACACTTAAAAATGTTTGTAGCTATTTTTATGTATATGTTGTTTTGGCCAGCATAATATTCTCTGTGAAAAAATGAGATGCTTTCTCACTCATAGAAAATGATAAAGGGAGAAGTTAGGCTTTTTATAGCAACAGTTCTGTAATATCTGAGTGCCTGGAAATATAACAAACTTCATTAAATATAATTCTGTTTAAAAATGCAAAGAACTTCTGGTGTGTGACCGAAGTTTCTATTTGTACTCTTCTATATCGACCACATTTTACTTAGTGTATTCAGTTTAGTAATCATTTGTTTTGTTTTATTTGTTTGTTTTACTTTTTAAAGGTATTTGGTTTTTCTTTGACACTTTCCTTGACCTGTTACTCCCTCCATGAAAACCTATGCCTATTTACTATTTCAGACGAGTTAATAAGCATTGTTTTCACTTCTTTCAGAGTTCAGTATATGTCCAGAAATGCCCACAGTTTATGAGCACAGATAACCATTGTGGTATATGCTTTTCCAATCATGCAACCAGCTTCTGGTGGAAATAGCTTGAACAAAGAGCTTGAACATACCTGAGGAACTGCGATTCCGGCTATTCCATCTGATTTGTAATGCTTGTTGTTTTTCTGTATAGCCACATGGTAGAGCTATTGTGACTCTGGTCTGAAATTGGTATCTGCCTGTTAAACGTAAATACTCCCTAGAATGAGAGGCTACATTTGTTCATCTCTGGACATCTTATTAAGAAATGTTTAATTGCATGGATGCTTTTAAATTGTGCTATTTTCATTACACACTTTCTAGCTATGGAATCATTATTGATTCATCCAAACAACTTGTGCACAAGGGATGCATTAACTAGATGATGTGTGGAAGGCAAGCTTGTGTATTTTCTGCAATAGAAAACAAATTATAAACTGCCAGGAGGAAATAAACCTGTTTTAAATCCCAGAGTGACAACACATATTTCATTAAATAGCTGAGTAGCTAAAATGTAGAAGTTTGTTGGATTCAAAGACAGTTGGAGAGACGACAGAGTCTGGAAAGGCAAGTCTACTCAGACAGGCCATCTGCAACTGAACAACACAACAGCACCAGAAACAACTTCAGAGTTACCAACATAACACTCAGAGGTTAGTAGGTAGCTAACTTTGCTGAAAGAATATTTTGAACCTCTTGATATATGGGGACGGTGCTTGCCATCCAAAGAGGAAGGATGCCCAAATATGTTGGAATGAGTAGAAATGAGCACATCAACATATTATGGTATTTGTGCGATGTAAGGATAGCTGAACTATGTTTTAAATTGATATATAAGAAGTAGTTAAAAATAACAAGGCTACTATGTGAATACTCAGTTTTTTCCCCTAATGTTGAGTTAATATTTGTATAGTTCCTCAATTAAGGAGCAGCTGACAAATCATAGAAAACTGAAAAGCATTCTGTTCAGAACTAATTATTGTCCCTCCACCTTTTCAAAATGAAGCCCTCTTTCCATGCAAAATGATCCTTTCTTTTTCTTTGAGATAATTTGCTTCTGCTGCATATTCCATAGCTGAAGTCACAGGCCTCTTTTTATGTCCTGATGGTCTAAAACAAAGTAATGTTACTTCAGAAGAGGATTAAACAGCAGGGCAGATGAACTCCAAAGGAATTAGGTAATATGAACATCTAAAGAACCCTAATAATAATTAAAAAAAAAAAGGGGGGGGGGATGTGGAAAAACCCTAGGCATATGTAATGTAAGATACTGAATTTGAATATTTGCCATGCCATCACGCAGTGCTTAGGTATAAACAAGGCTCACCTATCCCTGTCTATCATTCTGTTTGCTGGAATGGCTCCTTTGTTCTGTTTCCGTAACTTAACCGTCTTTAATGTAACGAGGTTGTTGACCTGTCACTCAGGCCCAACCAGGAGGGCCAGTGGACTGCTTTTTATCTTGTTCCCACCCCTAGACCCGTCTGGGTTGGGTGGGCCAAGCAGGAGTTCAAACTTCCACCAGCAGAGCTCTGTCACTGGAACACATCAGGTGCAGTTTCCAGGAAAGGATAAGTTACTATGCAAGAATTATTCTCTTTCCAATTATTTGCAAAATTTTCTATAAGGTTCCAGTGTCTACATTAAATGAACAAGATAAAAACCAGAGGCTTTGTCCTGAAGTGAATGTCATTGTTGGCTATTTCATATTGGCGGACATAACGGGGCAGGCTAAAAGGGTGCTATTGTTTGAATTTTGCTGGCATTACATCATAGCAAAGGGGAAGAGGACACTTTGTATCACTGGCCAGAAAAGATTTCTGCACTGACAGTTAGCTTTTTTTTCCTTTTGTTTAAACATTTAGATATTGTTTGGCCTCCTTTTCAGTGGCTTTTCACTCTTTACATAGATTTGCTAGTTGTGCTGTTATATTTGATAATCTTATGGGTTAGTAGAGAACCAGCAGAGAAAACAAACTTCATGCCACTTAAGGTAGTTCATTTCAATATTATAGAGATATAATGCTGTGGAAACAAAAACGATTACTGCATATCAAAGGTAAATTCAGAAAGCCCACCTGTTCGGTTCTAGTCTGTGTGAGTGACAATGATAAACTAGTTTGTATCAGGAGTGAACGAACTCTTTTGTGTAAAGTTTAGACTAATCCAAACCTTAGCATCAAACTTCGAAATGGAACCCTTTGAGTTTTGATCTGTTTAACAATACTACTAATTTGTAAACGTGGTGGGAGGGAAGAAGTGATGGTGTTCTGTGTCATTCACTCGTACTTTTTTCAGCTGTTGGTTTCACTTATGTATATATGCTCAATTTGAGCCCAACACATCATTGTGTATATGAGGATGTATGTGTATATAATAACTCAGGTTATGCCAGATGCTTTCTAGAGATATTGTGAAATCAATTAGAGACTCCAAACAGAGTAACCAACACTACTTTTTGTTACTATTTCCTTTTATATTTCTTTATCCTGTGCGTGTTTTTTCTCTTCTATCCTATATCAATGGTGTTAACTGTTGGGGTAATTACATGGTTGCAAATCAAACTAGTAGCTTCCATTTCTAAATCCCTTCCCTGGATGTTTTGGCTACATGTTTTGGACTAATTTGCCAACTGGGTGTCCAAAAAGAAAGACCAATTGCTTTTTTTGTATTTTGGGTTTGTAAATGTAAGGGCAGAAACTTACAAGTTCCATCTTTCCCCTGACTCATATAAATACAGATTCATCAATAGGCTTTGCAGGCTGTGTAAGGAAAGTCCCTGGAATGTCTGAACAGCCATACATTTTAGACTGTAGTTCAGTAAGTGATTAATATGAAAAAGAAAAACAAAAATGAAGAGTCTTGTGGCACTTGTAAAGACTAACAAATTTATTTATCGCATGAGCTTGCGTGGGAGAGATCTCACTTCATCAGACACTTGAAAAACATGGCAGCTCCCATGCATGCAGGATCAAGTTCCAAGTGGGCGCTGAAGAGCTCCGGAGTTCTCTTCAACACTGGTCATGTCTAGGTGAGAAATGGCATCTTGTTTGTAAACACATTGAAGTAAGTGTAATCAAGCATCTGATGAAGTGAGATTTTTCTCCCACGAAAGCTCATGAGATAAATAAATGTTAGTTTTTAAAAGTGCCACGTGACTCCTTGTTTGTTTTGCTGAATTAGACTAACACAGCTACCCCTCTGGAACCATTAAATAGAGAGCTGGAGTGACCTGATGTCCTAATTTTATAGGGCTTTTTCTCATATAGGTGCCTATAACCCCCACTCCCATCCTGATTTGTCACACTTGCTATTTGGTCACCTACTGAGGACACACTAATTGCTACATAGCAATAATTGCATAGCTATTTAGCACAGGTGTTTAAGTTCTCTCATGGATAACTCTGAAATAAAGAGAAATTGCAGTTCACTGGGCTGCAAATTCATTCTTCTGCTAGTGTATCATACTAGCCTAGAGGTGGTGCACTAGGCTGTACACTTAACCCAGAGGTATTTAATGCTGCTGGATCAAAACACAGCAGATGAATTTCTTTGTTGTTGCTGTGATTAAAAAATAGTAATAATAAAGTATAGGGATTTCCATGTTGCTTATTGCAGTGTACACTAATCTAGTTTCTGCACTCATTGTTGACATATTGAAACCTGTTAAGAAATATATATATATTATACCTATGTATGAGGTAAAATAGGTCAAATAAAAAAAAAAAGCAATGTTCTGGATTAACAGCTGTAGGAGCTGAAATGGATAACAGAACAGAGGTAAAACAAATAAGGAGTCTCGTGGCACTTTTAAAGACTAACAAATTTATTTATCGCATGAGTTTTCGAGAGACAGATCTCACTTCGTCAGATGGTTGAAAATGGAAAATAAAGGTAACTAAGTCAAAAGTCTTTTGTTGGTGTTTTATGCTGCCTCAAGCCTCTTCTAGAGGGAGAAGGAGGTACCCTTTTTAAATCTTTGGCTTGAAACTTTAACAAGAAACCAGTTTTTGTAGGTACATTCAAACTGTTATACTGGACAAATGGTCTATTTTGTTTAACATCCTGTCTCGTAGTTAGTACCATATACATCAGGAGACAGTGCAAGAATACCTCTGTTTACCCATAGGGGAAGTTTCTTTCTTAGGCCTCTGTATTTGGTTTAAGTATCTGTCTCTTACTATATGTAATATAACTGGATATGTTCTCATTATTGAAACAAAGGTTTAATCCTTCTAAGAGAAGCAAACGTAGGAGAGGTGATATCTTTTTTTCAGACCAACTTGTCCATTAAAAGATATCAAGTCACCCACCTTGCCTCAGTCATATCTTGGGACCAAAACATCTACACCACTGTAAACAATAATCCTTCTAAGTTGCTGGGCTCTGTCTTACAGCAGAGAGTTCCTCTGGTTAGGGACACCTTGTGATAAAAGGGGTTCTTGGTCAAATTCAAATGTTGCTTTGCATGCTAAGCTTGGTGTTTGATAAATGACTTTTGATAATAAATGCAACCATTTTAGGTGGTACTGAGGTAGGTTCACTGATACACTTCTCAGGATCGTTACTTGTGCCATTGTTAATAAGTGAAACATTTGCTACCCTCCAGTCATTAGGGAAAGTAGGAGATTTTAATGAGTTCATTTTTTTTTTTTTTTTTTTTTTATATTTTTTTTTTTAAATTAATCAAAACTCAGACGGAAACCCTCTGCTCCTTGTGACTGGCCGCTTCTGGCACTTGAGAATGAGGAACTGGACTGAGATGTTTGTCCCACTTAATGTATGCACCAGAAAGCTTTCAGATTAAGCCAATGGAAAGGAAGAGTACTGTGTGCCATTCAGAATCAGACCCTAAAACTGGTGAAGTAGCACTCAAAGGTTTTATAGCATATGATAAATCCCTTGGACATGCAATTCCCCAGCTGTCCCAATCAGCACTTTAAAAAAAGATAAATGACCTTCAAGAAGGCTAATGACAATTGAGTAACTTAAATTACACAGGTTTTGTTAAAATAATTTTTGGGAGTATGCCAGTTTTGACTTACTAATGATTTGTATAGAATTGCTGCTTGTTTTAATAAGAAAGCGTAAACATGTAAAGGGATAGCTATTGTGGGTACACCCCTGTGATGGAGTGTGCTTCCCCACAATAGCCCTGCAAGAGATGAATTAGGCCAGGTGGGTCCAATCTGTTAATTAGGCTGCAAACAGGGGAGTCTTAAACCTGGAGGCAGCTAATTAGAGAGACCCTCGCCTGTGAGGGTCAAGTAGGACTTTTACTAAAACCAGAAGGCTGGCAATAGAAGGGGTAGCACGGAGAAGAGTTGGGGGTGGGGGGAGTGTATAGGTGTCGCCTGAAGTTATGTGCTGTGAGGAGGGAGTGATGAGACTGGCAAACCCAAAAAGTATGGAAGCAGCTTAGGGAAAGGCAGCAAGGTGCAGACAGCAGAGCTTGTTTGTTGTGTAGTAGAGGATTCCTACGTTGAAACCTGTCATATAGGGTGGATCAGAGGGAGAGAGGGGTTTTCTGGATTGGATGCAGCTTCTGTTCCAGTTCATTTCTGACTGGCACAGTGAGTGTTGTGCGCTAGAAGAAAGCGGTTTAGTTCAGGGCGTAGCAATAGTAGTATAGGAACTGCTAGGGAAATGTCTTCGGTGAGGTATTGAGTGTGTCTGACCAGCAATCATGTTTGTGTTAGAACTCACCCTAATCACTCAAACAGGATGAAGTAAATCTAAAACCTCATTTTGTCATATAGGCTTAACCAATATAGATACTAAAAGCTACTGATCCAGAGATCTGTGGAAGCTTTAAACAAAAGAAATGCAGGTTTCTTAAGGTACAGCCTAAGGATTACAAGTAGAAAAGTTATACTGTCATATTGTAAAAGGTATCTGTTTAGTTTTGTAGCTTTCTGGGAAAAAGGTTTCAATGTTATGAAAGATACCCATATGGACTGCACTGGAAACCAAATTCCTTTAGTTAAGTTCCAGAGGAGTAGCCGTGTTGGTCTATTGCAGAAAAAGAGAGAGTCCTGTGGCACTTTTAAAGACCAAATGTGATAAATAAATCTGTTAGTCTTTAAAAGTGCCACAGGACTCTGTTGTTCAAATTCCTTTAATTAACCACAAAACTGGGTCAGTATGGACAGAACAGTGCTGGTTTCCCTGCATTATCTTGTCAACTTGTCTCAACCCTGCTTTCGGGAGAAGATCTCTGGAAATGAATATGGAGATTGATTTTATTGTGATTCAATTCCCTTTGGTGTGGCTATCGATAAGGCGGATGATTTTGGCTTGTTTTCTGAAGTGGACAACTTTCTAGAAGGAAATGACACTGAGAATTCCACCAACTCATTTTGCGTAGGTAGTGGTAAAGTACTAAGAATTCCTGTTCTGTATAATTCAAGCAGTTTGTTTTCACTGAGTGTTCCTGTCTTATTTATAGATGAGCAAGTAGTGCTTTATGACCCAGCATGAAAGCAGAAAACAAGCATTATGCAGGGATCTTGACGTATTTTCAAGAATTCTACTGTTTTGTTTTGGGGTTTTTTTTTGAATGAACAATAAGACAAATGAGAAGTAAATACTGCGGCTGTCAATATGAGCAGTAAAAATGCTAAAGATACTTTTCTAGTGGCTTAATAAACTGCTCATAGCAGTATTTGCAGCATGAAGTTAGATATCACCATACGGTCATGTGTTCCTTTAGCAAATGATTTGTAACAGCTCTAAGAGAATATGGATTACAAAATACACAATGTTCAAGCACTAATTGCTGTTGGATATTATAAAATGGAATATGGACTCCAGGAAATTGGTCACAGAAGTTTCCTGGAAGGCATCAAAGCTGAGAATCAATTATACAGTAATGTGCTGGCAAAATGCATGCGCACATGTGTGAATGTGTGCCATTGCCTCACACTGGATGGAATCAGGCTTGATCAGCTGTTTCTGATAGTCTTTAGCTGACGTGACAAGGGCCGATGTATTTTGGAGCAGAAGGCCATAGTGCTGTTGGGACTATTGGCCTTTAATTCTTACTCCCATGCTGTGCAGTATACACTAGCCAGCTGTGCACCACCTTATCACAGTGGGTTGCCTGGGACTTAAACTACACAGCATCATGCACATAAAGGCATCATGCACATAAAGAAGTGGTAAAGCAACTTCATAAAAATAAACCAACAGCTGAATCCTGGTTAATGGTTATTGAAGATCAGGTCATCATGACCCCAAAGTCTGATTTAATCTGCCTAGGAGTCATCTTTGTGGCAGCCAAGTTGTCCTTGGTAATTTCACACAATGTATGAGTAGAAATTTTGATTTTTGTTCATAAGGGATCAATGTAACTTGTATGAGGATTTTGTCTGCATCTCTAGTTTGTATAAACAAACTAGACCCAAGTCTGTGGATTTAGACCAGGGGTCCCAAACTCAAATCACCACGGGGGCCACACAAGGACTAGGATATTGGTCTGAGGGCCGCATCACTGAAACCTTTTCATACAACAGGGCCACCAGTTTATTTAATTAAAATTAAATTAAAATCTAATTGAATTTAAAGTGATTGTAAACAAAATTAATTGCATTTAATTGAATTTGGATGCATTTTTAATTGAAATCTAATTTTTAGAAAGGTTTTTAATTAAAATTCAACTTTTAAGTTTTTTTTTTTTTTAAAGGAGAAGGAAGGAAGAGAGAAGTAAAAAAGAGAGAGAAGGAAGAGAAAAAGAAAAAAGAAAAAAGAAAGAAGGAAGGAAGTGAAAGAGGAGAAAGAGGGAAGGAAGGAAGAGAGAGAGAGAGAAGGGAGAGAAGAGGAAATAAGGAAGGAAACGAGAGAAAGAAAGAAGTGGAAAGGGCTGCTTGCAACCCCAAGCCCGGAGGGGAGACAGCAGCCATAGCCTGGCTCCCAGCTGAATGCTGGGACTGGACAGAGCCCCCCATGGAGACATCATGGAGCTTCCCCCATGGGACCCCTTCCCAGAGTCCCCGCCTGCCAAGCACCTGAGCCCTGACTTGCCCCAGGTGCTGGGTCCACCTGCTCCGGTCATGGGGCCATGCTCCCCTGCCACTGCAGGCCAGAGCTCTGCCTGGGGAGCGGCATGGGGCTCCCAGTCTTCCACACGGCAGTGGCTCCTCCTGTCCCTGACTGCCTGGCAGTGGCTGCCAAAGTCCCAGGGGTAGGGGAGGCATGCCCCGGCCCAGAAGCACTGCTGACGGTGGCAGGACCCCGGATGGGAGGCAGGCGGCCGCAGCCTGGCTGCCGACTCCCAGCTGGCAGAGTGCAGGCTATTTGAAAAGCCCGCCAGGGGTTGGGAACCCCTAAATGCCAGCTCTTGTCGCAGGCCGTGTGTTTGAGACCCCTAATTTAGACTATAACAAAATAATTCAACTTTAACTATATTCTGCAGATCTTAGGGTGCCATTGGGTATCTGTGGTTATCTTAACTTCAGTGAAGTGACTTTCAACTTAAAAATCCTGCTGTATCCTTTTTTTCCTCCTTTGTTCACTGTTTGTTTTGGGTCTCTTTCTGCTGCCCTCCCCCCTGCTTGAAGTCTGTTTTTGCTAGGCCTTGCTTACTTGCTCAGTGCCTACAGCAATGCAATGTTTGTGTCAGCTGGATCAAGGTTAAAACGTTATACATGCCTACTGATTTATGCCATGCTGATTGCATATTTCCAGTGTCAACTGTCCCCTGGACTTTTAACGAAGTCTGCAGCACAGTTATTGAGTAATCACAAGATGTAACTGCCAGTCACTTAATGTGACCTTGTTGTTTTTTGCCTTTGGTTAAAACAGATGCTTTGCCATGTCTAAAAGTATTCTTTATAAAATTGTGTGTCATCACAAAGGACTTATTTCCAAAGGATGGAGACACTGCGCATGAAAGGTGCATGGTGGTCAGAGAAATTTACAGTAGAAACAAATCCAACACACAAAATGAAGGCCAGCAATTGACTGCAGTTAATGCATGCAATGAACTAACATGTTTTTAAATGAACATTAATTGTCCATCTCTGGATGGGTGAATGGGGAAGGAGGACACCAGTAGATAATACAAGGAGGAAGATGCAACAGGCGAGATAATCGACGGGAAAGAAGGGCAATCGGCCTGGTATTTTAAGTGCCTGGAGCCAAATGCAAGGAGCCAGGAAAACGAGCAGGAAGCAGGGCCGTACCCGGGGGGGGGGAGGAGCGGCGAACAGGGCGATTGCCCCAGGTACGTTGGCCCTGTGCTGTTCCGCTCACAGCGGGGCAGTGTGGGGCCCCCGCGTGCGCCACAGCCCCTCCTCCCACAGCCACTCTGCAGCCGAAGGCAGCAGGGCGGGGTGGCTATGCCTGGCCCATGGGCCGGTCCTCCCCACCCCCAGGGCGGAGCAGGTAGGCCCAAGGGCAGAGCATGTGGGGCCCGGCCTCTGGGCTGGCTTGGCCCACAAGGCCGATTTCCCTCCCCACTCTACCCCCCCGCAGCCGGCTCCGGCTCCACCCCCCACCCCTCAGAGGCGGCCTTGGCCTCCCGGCCGGAGCCAGCTCCCTCCTGCAAGTGGCCTCCTGGGCCAGGGCCGGGACCGGAATAGGCTCTGACTCCCGCCCTTCCCTGCCCCGCAGGCGGCAGCCTCGGCGTCCCAGCCCAGCCAGCCTGCCATGCCCCCTTCCAGCGTGGTGGGCAGGGCCCCGCTTTGGCCAATTGTTCCGGGGCCCTGCTCCCCCCACGGGACGACCCTGGTAGGAAGAATGGGTAGTACTGGCACAGACCAGGAACTATGATGTAACTGGAATAACAGAGACATGGTGGGATAGCTAGCATCATTGGAGCACTGCCATGGATGGGTATAAACTGTTCAGGAAGGACAGGCAGTGAAGAAGAGGTGGAGGAGTAGTGCTATATGTAAAAGAGCTGTATGACTGCTTGGCGCTCCACTATGAAGGTGGAAACAAGCCAATTGAAAGTCTGTGGGTTAAGTTTAGAGGAGAGTGCAACAAGGGGGATGTCGTGGTGGGTGTCTGCTACAGACCACTAGACCAGAAGGAGAAGGTGGATGAGGCGTTCTATGGACAACTAGCAGAAGTTTCCAGATTGCAGGCCCTGGTTCTTATGGGGGATTTCAATTATCCTGATGTCTGTTGGGTGGGCAATACAGCAGTGCACAGGCAATCCAGGAACTTTTTGGCTAGTGTTGAGGACAACTTCCTGATATAAATGCGGGAAGAACCAATTAGGGGTCTTGCACCTCTCGACCTGCTGCTCACAAACAGAGAAGAATTGATCGGGGAAGTAGAAGTGAATGGCAACCTGGGCAGCAGTGACCATGAGATGGTAGAATTCAGGATCCTGATCAAAGGAAGAAAGGAAAGAAGCAGAACACACATCCTGGACTTCAGAAAAGCAGATTTTGAGTCCCTCAGGGAACTCATGGGCATGATCCCTTGGGAGGCTAATCTGAAAGGGGAAAGACATCCAAGAGAGCTGGTTTCTTTTTTAAAGCAAAAAACGAGAGTCCTGTGGCAGTTTATAGAGTAACAGATTTTCTTCGCAGATGACCTCAAGCTGGGGGGAATGGTAGACACGCTGGAGGGCAGGGACAGGATTCAGGGAGACCTAGAGAAATTGGAGCATTGGGCCAAAAGAAATCTCATGAGGTTCAACAAGGACAACTGCAAAGTCCTGCACTTAGAACAGAAAAATCCCATGTCCTGCTACAGGCTGGGGACCAATCAGCTAAGTAGTAGCACTGTAGAAAAGGACTTGTGGGTTTTGGTGGATGGGAAGCTGGATATGAGTCAACAGTGTGCTCTTGTTGCCAAAAAGGCCAATGGCATATTGGGCTGCCTCAGTAGGAGTGTTGCCAGCAGATCAAGGGATGTGATTATTCCCCTCTATTTGGCACTGGTGAGGCCGCATCTGGAATACCGTGTCCAGTTTTGGGCTCCCCACTACAGAAATGATGTGGACAAATTAGAAAGAGTCCTGTGGAGGGCAACAAAAATGATTAGGGGGCTGGAGCACATGACATATGAGGAAAGACTGAAGGAACTAGGCTTATTTAGTCTGCAAAAGAGAAGACTGAGGGGAGATTTGATAACTTTCAACTACTTGAAGGGGTGCTCCAAAGAGGAGAGAGGTAGGCTGTTCTCAGTAGTAACAGAGGAGAGAACAAGGAGCAATGATTTCAAGTTACAGCTGGGGAGGTCGAGGTTGGATATTAGGAAAAGCTTTCTCACTAGGAGCGTGGTGAAGCATTGGAATGGATTACCTAGGGAGGTGGTGGAATCTCCGTCTTTGAAGATATTTAAGGTCCGATTAGACTATACCTTGGCTGGGATGATTTAGTGGGAATGGTCCTGCTTTTAGCAGGGGTTTGGACTAGATGACCTCATGAGGTCCCTTCCAGCCCTAAGATGCTATAATTCAGCAGGGGTTGCCTATATTAACTCCTTTCTCCCCACAGCTGGACAAAGCTGGTGAGAGGGGGCCACTGGCCAGGGAGGCACACCTGTGTGCTTCCAGAGCAGAGGTGCCCCTTCTTCTGTGTCTCCTCTCCACCCCAATGGAGCCACTTTTGGCCAAACTGCTCCAGACTGGGAGCCTGCCTCCTGTACAGCTGACCAGTGTAGGGGTGAGCTCTGATGTTGGCATGTCTCCCTTTTTCCACCCATATACCCAGTTGCCAATGAGCTGGGCTTGTCTGCTGCTGGCTCAGGAGTGAGTGCTGCAGAGAGCAGCTGCTGCTGCCTGGAAAAGATTTGACAGCCCTAACCCCCTCCCTCCCATAACTTTGAGCTCTCTTTCTGTGTGTTCATGTTGGCTATAGTTATTTCTGAATGTTGTAACTTGGTGTAAAGTGCAGAGAAGACCCATGTCTCTTTTTTTAAAGTAGTTTATCATAAAATGGGCTGTCTGAAAGACATGATCTAGTATTTCATTGATCACACTGGCCTCTCAAATCCATCCCTTCATAGAGTTGGGAAAACATTAAAGTGGTTTCAGTCTTTAGAGTTCTACTTTGAATTTTAAATTGCACCAAGGGATTGGAACCCTGCTGGATCCCACAATAAGTAGATGCTTTGTGAAAATTGGCAGTTAACAATGAGGGATTTTTGGCTCCACTTGGTAATTGTCATGACTGGACACTGTTGGATACCTTGGAAATGGCTGTGTTGACTTCATCAGAGAAAGGATTGAGAGCTTTAAAATGAACTTTTAAAAAAAAATCCATCCAAAATAGCTTGAGTGTTTCAAAGGCAGCCAGAACTCATGCTGTAAGACATGATGGAACCACTGCAGGATGAAGCGCTGACTTTATGAAAACTAAGGAATCCAGAAATGAGATTTTGGAATATAATCTGTAATATTTTAGCTCTTAATATAAAACTGGGCGGGTAGATAATTCAATTTGATATGTTTTACTTCTAGGTCACTGGTTCAAATGTAGCTCTGACTAGTGAAGACCAAAACTGTTACTTTCTGATGAATATTAAAAGGTAATTCATTAAAATTACTGCCTTACTTTCTCATAATACACTTCTAGGATAAAATAGATAGGAGCTTTGTCAGTGAGATATTATGGATGCTAATGGAACAGATCAGCATTATTTCCCAGTAATTCATATTTGATGTAAAACAGAAGTAATACCAAAAATTAATTTTTTGAAAAAGTGAGGTCAATTTCTTTAAAATAAGATACAAGGGAAACAAAGATAAATTGGATTTAGATTAATATCTCCAGGCAGGACACTTCTGTGCAAAGCCTCGTAATAAGGTACAATAAAGGGCAGAGATGGTCTTTGGAATAGAGATATTTATTTGGAAATAAGATGTGATGGTAGATTGGGAAACCATCGTTTGATGTGATTGTTCATATCTGTAAGCGTGCTTGAATGCTATAGAGATGAACTGTATCCAGTGCAGTACAAGAACCTATCGGGAATGGAATAGAACAGACCTATTTAAAGCTGTAGAAATGACATTAGGGAAAAACAAGAACTGAAACAATTCATCCACAACAATAAATCTTGGTCCTGGAACCAGTGCTGCTACTGCACCCCCTCGCTTGAAGAGGATTCCGTTATATACAGTGTTTAATTTGGTTCAATGGCTTTCAGCACCCCCACTGGAAAAGTTGTTTCAGAACTGCTGGCAATAAATACAATTTTTGTAGATTTGGAACATGATCTTCTCATCAGACTCTCCTTATTAGGTCAAAGTATATCAAATGGATGTGTCCACCCCTTTACCATCACTAGCATCAGCTGAAAAGTATGTATTTACAACAGTAAAGTGGTATCTGTATCTGTGCACTTTACTGAATTATGGATGCAGACATTTAGGTAAAGAATTGAGTGCAGAGAGTGGGTACTTCATCAATGCTAACTAACACATCAAGTCTCCTCATAACAATATATCATGGATACTCAACCTCTGGGTCATGAGCACCTCTACTTCTATCTTTTTACCTTTTCTTTTGAAATAGTCCCTAACTGTTATGGTCCAGAGAAAACTTTGGAAATAGGAAACAATCTTAAATTAACTTAATGATGTGTACCTGAATCTGCAGACAACCAGAAAAAGATGCTCTCTTCATGTCAATCAAGGCCCTATGGACTCTGGAATTCTTTTCCCCCCAACATATCATAGAATTATTATTATTATTTTTTGCTGTGATTTATAGCCAGGTCCTAATACCTTGTTTTGTCTCCCTATGCTGCTGGAAACCTGCCTGCACCTGCCTCTTACTCTCCAGCTTTCCCTTCAAGGGGATTTTTAATTGGATTATAGTGCATGGTCTTTGCTTTGTGCCATGGAGCCAGACAGCAGGGTGGTCATGATTGCTTTTTCTTCCTTCATCTGTAAATACACTGTAGCCTGGTTTCCTTCTCTGGCAGACTCAGATTAAAACATGCACTTGAATGCTTGTTAGTTGCTGTGATATATTTCAAAGGAGTTGTCATAGTAGGATTTTATTAAAAAAGTAGGGAGCAGTAGAGCCATTTGGAGCACAGGAATACACAGACACGCACCCCTCCCTTTCTCCCTCCCAGAATTCTTCAACCACAAGCTTTAGAAAATCAGAAGATGGCTTTATTAAATGACAACACTATGACCATAGATGCTCTCTGATTTGATGTCATTGTGAATGCTAAATGCTGGCATGTTAGAACTGATGGAAATTTGAAATTTCTTGAAACCAAAAAGGTCATTTAAAAAAAAAAAAGACTATTACAAAATTGTGATTTCTAAATTTTGAGTTTTTCTAATGGAGGAAAAATGAAAACTTACTAGTTTTTGAAGCTGAAAACCATTTTTCCTCTTTTTCTTCCCCCCATCCTCCAATTTTCAATTCGCAAAATAGAAAAAGGGAAGATCTAGGTGGAGAGGGGGAAAATGGGGGGGGGGGGGCAGTAGGAGCAGAACCAAATATGGGAAAGTAGGAGAATGAGAACTGAAATTTTGGGTTTCAAAAAACCCCCAAACAAACAAACAAAAAAAAAGACAAAACAAAATTAAAAAGAAAAATATGGAGAAATCTGCCATGTATCATAATTGGGGAAATATTCATTGGGCCCTGTGTTGCAGATATCATTGATATTACTTTGGGATTTGCTGCTGCTAGTTTTGACAAACAGTTTCCCTCTCCAATGACAAGTCAGCTGGTGAATTCATGACCTGGCTGCAGATGTTTGGGAACAGTCCTTCAGAAGAGTTCAGGGGAGCCAGTGCTTCTCAATAAAACTGGATGAAATTACTTGTGTGTGCTCTTCAGTCAAATTCTTAATGTATGTTCAGTATGAGTGGGAAGGACCCAATTAAGAACTTCTTGCTTTCTTGTCCACTAAAAAGATCTGCTATAGGGGAAACATTTCTTTTGAAACTCTTTAAGAATCACTTCTTGCAGCTTGCTTGGGCTGGCATCACTGTATTGGTAATTGCCTGGATGGTGCCCAAGCTATGACTACAAAACACAGCAGCTTTGTACGTAATATCTTATCTATCCAGCTACCAAGAAGATTTTGTAGTGCAGGGGACGCCAGTGGAACTGAGAAATGTACTTGATGAAGTGGTAAATTTTTTAATATTTTTAAACTAAGCTCACTTATGCACACCACCTCACCATTTGTGTGTGAAGAAATAGGTGTTACACGTCAGTACCTCCTCTTCCAATGAGTTTGTGTGGCTTTTATGTACCAAAATTATGGTATTATTATTAGTTTATTGACCAGTATTAATTTACTCTGAATGCTTCTCTCCAGGGGCCAAAAATGGTGCAGGTTCTCAGCCTGGAATTTGCAGTGTGCAGAGGGATTGTAAATAAGGCCTTGTACACACTAAGGCTATGTCTTCATTAGAAAAGTTGGCATTGCCCCTTTTCGACCTTATTAAGTCGACTTAACACTTTAAGTTGACTTAATAAGGTCGACTTAGGCACTAATCCCCATCCACACTGGCTTAAGTTGACCTAATAAGGTTGACTTAAGCGTTAAGTCGACCTAAAACGAGGTGTTAGTAAGTCGTCTTAACTTTTCCTTAAGTCGACTTAAGGAAAGCCCAGTGTGGACGTGGAGTAGTTTAGGTTGACTTAAGCCTCCTTAAATCGACCTAATTTGTAAGTGGAGACGCACCCTAGGGTTTTATTGCAGAATAAGTCACCTTATTGCGCAATAAGATCACCACTGTACACACTAGAAAGCTCGTTATTGCGTTACAATAATCCTGCTGTAACGCAATAATAATACCACCTAAACGAGAGGAATAAACCCTTTTGCGAAAAACCTTTTCCGCAAAAGAGGCTGTGGGTATGGTGAGTAACTTTTATTCCTTGTTAACTGGCCTCCGGAAATGTCCCAGAATACCAATCGAGGCCACTCTGGGATACCGGAGCTGTCATACTTGTCAATTCCCCTGCTCTGTTAGAGCAGGGAAAGTGACAAGTAATGGAATATGTCAGTCACTGCTGTGTTGAACCCCGGCGATTGGAGCCCCATTGAGGGGGACAGAGGAACTGGATGTCTGCCTGCCCTGCTGGCTGCTACCTGGCATGGTGGGATAGGTGCCCACCATGCACTACTCCTTGTGACAAAAATTCAAAGGAGCGTGTGAACGCTCCTTTTAGTTACAAGGAGTGCTGTGTGGACAGGGGCAAGCGTTATAGTGATAATGCTTTCCTTGTCCCACAACAACTTTATTGCGAGACAAGTCTCTCGTGTGTACATAACCTAAGTGTCAGGGTTGAGACCGTCCTGCCCTTGCATATAAGGGAGCGTCTTTTGGGGAATGGCCTCTAAAGAAGGCTACAATCATTGCAATGGTTCCGGTGGAATAGGGAGCTCAGACGAATGTAATGTCTCAAAGACCAGAATGAATAAAATAAATTCAGGTGAAAAACTAATTTTGGTCTTATTCTGGTCTCTCATTGCTCTCTCTTGTTACATGACATTGATTTTGATGAGGTTTGTGTCTGAATTTAAGAGCAATAAAGATGAGTCATATTCTTCTTATACTGCACGCTTCCTAGAAACGTACTAATGAAATAGACTGACCCTCTTGTTCTGCCCCTGTAATAAGTGGCTCTCCAAACGGATGACGATTTTGTCTGTAGGCAGCCTGAATGCTAGATTGATGAAACAAAGTAATTCCTTATTTATAAATGGCTCAGTTTGTTGTTTTAGATAAGATTAGATTTCATTCAACAAGGGAAAATGAACTGGAGGTTGTAGGTCATGCATTAAATACAACATCCTGACCTGTGATTTATTTCTCCTAAACCGCAAATAAGAAAATCACAAGTTTCTTTTTCTGAGCTCTGTGGCTTCTTCTCCTTTGTGTTACGCTAAGATGCACAAGTATATTTTATTGAGTGATAATAAATCTATTGATATGTGTAGTGGTTATGAATATAGCACTGTGTAGAAAATGCCTAATAAAAAGCCTGTTCACACAAACACTGACATAGTATCAATGTTCAAGTAGAATAACATTTTTGATGTTCAGCCCCAACATAGGTGTAGCAGGTGTTTTGATTCCCAATATTTGCCCCCTGCTTCTTTTTTTTCATGGTGATTTTTCAGGCAAAGTAAGATTTGGTATGTTAATGCACAGAGTGTATGCCTAAAATGTATTAAAAGCATTCTGCTGCTTATGGAAGACTATCTTATTACAATGCTTTCTGCTTGCAAATATTTAATTTATAGAATGCCCAGTAAGGCTATGTCTACACTTATAAAGTTAAGTCAATTTTGTTAAGTTGACTTAAAGTAGAACTTGTTAAGTCGACTTAACAATTTGACTACACTTTAAGTCAATTTTGTTAAGTCAACTCAACAGCAGGGAGAGCCATTATATTGGCTTTAAGTTGACTTAATAAAGTTGATTTAGCGTTAATCCCCATCTACACCTTAAGTCGACTTAAGGAGTTGATTTAAGGCTTAAATTGACCTAAAAGGAGGAGTTATTAAGTCAACTTAAGGAAATGCTTAAGTCAACTTAAGAAAAGCCCAGTGTGGATGCGGCTTTCTTTAGGTCGACTTAAGCATCCTTAAGTCGACCCAACTGGCCAGTGTAGACGCACCCTAAGAGTTTAAAACTGCAGGTGTCGTGTGACCACTGGTAAAAATTAGATAAAGAGCACATAGCAGATATCTCGGTATGGGCTTTGCAGATTTGCTATTACTACTTTATGTTGCAAACAGTGGCTTTGAAGTGACCAGGGAATGTCAGTGGAGTAAAACAAACAAGGAGTCTTGTGGCACTTTTAAAAACTAACCTATTTATTTAAGGCTTAAGCTTTTGTGGGCATAACCCACTTCCTCAGACGCATTTTGAAATGAAAACTGTAGTATGTTAAGTATATATACACATGCAGAGAAGGGTGAGTCACATTATCTGGAGGGTTAACAAGATCAATTCAAATGGTTCCAGAGGGGTATCTGTGTTAATCTATTTAAGCAAAACAAACAAGTTGTTTTAATTCAACAGAGTGGATGTGGCCCATTAACAATTGATGAAAAGGTGAGAATATTTAAAAAGTGGAAATTACCTTTTGTAATGAGCTAGTCAATCCCAGTCCCTATTTAGACCCAGTCAAGTTTCATTGTCAAGTTCGTATATAAATTCCAGCTCTGCAGTTTCATGCTGAAGTCTGTTTCAAAAGCAGGTGGATTTTTTTTTTCTGAAGTATAGAAACTTTCAAGTCAATAGCAGAGTGCCCAAGGACATTTGAAGTGCTCTCCTACTGGTTTGTGAATGTTAGCATTCTTGATTTCTGGTATCAGTGGAATATTTACCCATTTACAGGAATGATCAGCTGCCATGAAGTTGAGGAGGCAACAGTGCTTGAGAACTGCCTTAGAACACTGGCTCCTCCTGCCCACACCTATTATAAGGCAAAATAGAGGACATTTTAGGAGTAGGGTGTGGATGGAGACTGTGGCAGAGAGGTGTGACAATGGAGCCCTGCTATGTGTGATTCGTCATGAGTGTCATGTCCCTCAGGGACCTAGTATAAATGTAGGGCTTTGCTGTGTAACACTAAGCTGTTGAGGCTCATCAACCTTGAATAAGGGAGCTGTGGCTGCTGGTTACTTACAAATGTTTCCCTGTCATGTCTCTGTGCTTGGGCACAGTTGGAGAATTCAGGCCATTGTTTTTATAATGGCGTATATGGGAAGATCTACTCTTCAAATGAGGATTCTTACCTGTATGCTGATTTGCTCGTATTAGACATTACAATGTATTTATCCTGCAGCTCATTTTGAATTTGTGCTATCATTACTTGTCTCCTAAAATATGAATGTTCTGCTGCCTCCTCAAATACACTTCCTGTGTTAACTTCAAGTGTCTTTTTTTGTACATGGGCCCTATCTAGGAAACTGGCCCATTGCTGACAATGGCCGTCAGCAATGGACCTTCCTGAACTGGTGTTCACAGCTTGTTTAGCTGATGGCAGACATAGGACATAACTGTTTTTGACATTAGTTCAGAGAGTGTGATTCAGACGTGGTGGAATTAAAAGTAAAGAAACTTTCATAAAAACATACAAAATCCTCATGTGAGTGAAAGCTCACTGTTTGCCAAGCCAGTTTGTAAAAGGAAAATATTACATGTGAATGCTGCACCTACTTAATATTCTTTCTCTGAATAGTCCAGCAATATCCACCATTGTAATATTTTTCCTGGGAAATCACTTCTCAAGTTTGTAAGGACCCAGGTCTAAGTGCAATTTAAAATATTGGTGAACTGAACTCTCACTGAATGGTTTCTGTAGTGGTGATTTGGATGGGAAGGGGAGAACAAACCATCTTTCTCTGATGATCATTGTCAGCACTGAGTCAGTTTCCAAGGGCACTTGGGGCTCAGAAATGTGCAATATGTGTTTGTATGAATTAGCCACCAGGACTCAGATTTGATGAGTCACAAAGGCATCTGCCAAGGTGCCTTATCTAGCTTGAAGACTCTTGGAGGCACTTCATATATGGCTGATGTTTGTCTAGTTCAGGAATGATGGTGGTTGTTGTTTTTCCAGAATTATTTTATACAGCATAGGTAAAACTAAAAATAAGGGCACATTTATACTTCAGGTCCCTTATGTTAGGTGTAAATTTGGCCCCCTGGGATTAGCCCGAGGAGACAGATGTGTAACTGAATTGTCTTGGGGTGTGTGTGGTGGGAGGGGGGAAGGAGGTGGGATCTAATTTAATCTTAACTGGGGAAAGAGGGATAAAAAGCAAAACAACCTTTTCAGTCAGTTTTAGTCAGGAAAAAGCCATTATTATTTCCCACAGTGGTGGGAGGAATGAATAGTCCCTCAGATTGCTGTCATGGCTGAAGGGAGAATGCATTGTAATAGTGCAGCATCTGTGGCTTGAGATAAAATTCCCATTATAAACTCTCTAAATGTTTCTATATTCAGACAGCAAAGCTCCCCCCACCAAAATCTTGAGATGATAGACTGCACTTCTAGTCAAAAATGGAATCTTTGCTTTTCCTGTGTCCAGTTAAAATATCCTAGCATTGCCCTAGATTTATAAAATAAGAAATATTTTTTGTATGCAACAGGGTATTTCACTTATGTAATAGCTCCTTCAGTATGTGTCCCTTAGTTATGCAAATTATATCAGAGCGACAATTTTGGAGATTAAACATATCACCAATAATGGTGATCAACAATTTAAAAAAAAAAAAAAAAAGCTTGAATTAAATAAAAAACAGCCCACAACATCCTAGGCCATAGCTGGGATTTATTCTGTCCCTCAATGTGAATAATTGAACAGCCAGTTTAATTTTGTACAGCTTTTCTTTAAAATCATGTTTTATTGAATGTACCCTCAGGTGAAGGTGACTAAGGTAGTGACAGCACAGCAGGCTAGTAAATCAGTATCTGAGGAAAGAGACAGCAGGCATGTGCACCCTGCCACTTCTGTTGGATGGGTTGCTGACCTCTCAGGCAAATGGTGCATTGCACCGCTGTTGATATATCTCACCCCATCTCTAGGCCATTCACAGTGTCAACTGGCACATCTGGTGTCTCTGTCTGTCCATTGAAAAACTGCCACAGAAATGCTTAAGAGCATTAGAGAAAAGGAGCAGTGGGGTGAATGTTATTTTTAATATGAACAGATGGGGCTAGTTCACTCATATGCAGTACCTCCTATCATTTATATTAGTGAGAGGGCCTCATCCCTGGGATTCATGGTATTCTATCATTGTGCGGCTCTTGGAAGCTAGAATCTGTCTTTTGAACTAAGAATATACAAGTACGTGCTTTGATAACCAAATTTATTCCCAGTCTCCAACAAGCTAGTATTTGACTTTGCTCACTGTTACAAAGGGATGGCCAGAGGCTGAGATTTTTTACTACTTAATTTTGATATGGAATGAACATATGGAATTTTGCTTAAATGGGGCTGAAAAAAGGGTGACGGGTCAGATATATCCAAGATAAGTCTAGAATCTGCTTTTGAGAGGTCTGGAGGGAGAGAGCATCTGTGCTGACAACTTGAGAGGGAGCTGGGCAGGGGCGAGTGAGTATTGGAGGCATGTTTCAAAGCCCAGAGCCCTGATTAGTTAGATTATGGCTTAATTTCCCACTGTGTATAGTGGGGTTTGTGAGAATTAATACTAGAACTTCACTAATTGGAGGCTTTGGCTTGAAGAGGCTTGTGTGCATTTTTTCCTGGTTTTACTTTTGTTTGGGTTTGTGTCCCGTTAGTGTTGCTTTGCCTTTCAGATTTGAGCAAATCCAAAAACATAGTTTAGCCACACAATCACAGAGCTTCAGCTGCATGTGCTTTCCACTTGTCCAAAGCTTGCTCAAATCGTACTCATCAGAACTTTATGAACCTCAGAGGGGAGCAGGGTGTCCAGGCTTCTAGTTTGTAACAACTCCCAAACCCAAAAGATGCATTGTTTTTAGGCTTTGTTGAGAAGCTTCATACTCTTACTTATTTGTAATGGTTCAAATAATAGATTCAAGAAAAAAACAGATTGGTAAATTCCAAAGGGATAGCCATGTCAGTCTAGTTCAGCAAAACAAAGGAGGAGTCCTGTGGCACTTTTAAAGACCAACAAATATTTCTTATCACAACAGGTGATTTTTACCTAACCCCCTCTAATATGCTGTTCACTGTTTGAATCCAAACAAGTGCTTTGATTTGCTGTAACAGTCTGATCTGATCCTATGACTTACACTTTCCTGCATTGATTTTCCTCCCATTCTGTGAATTCCCCACCTTCAAGGGTCTGACAAAGTGGGATTTTCTCCCACGAAAGCTCATGCGATAAATAAACGTGTTAGTCTTTAAAAGTGCCACAGGACTCCTTGTTTATGATTGGTAAAGTTGCTTATAGTAAAGAAATGTGTTGAGTTACTCAATTACACTAGATTTACCACAATGCTTGTGGTAAATAGGGTTTATTAGCTAAAAGCATAAAAATAATTATATTTAGTACAAAAATTGGCTTTCAGATGGGTTAAAGAAAATGTGTAACCCTGATTTGATTGTTTGAGGGTTGTGAGACTAGTTGCTTTCACAATCAAGTCTCTAGAGTTCCCTTTCATGGTACCAGGACTCTTCTAACACTTGCTCCATAGCAAAACTATTGAACTGCAGGAGAATTGCATGCAGTAAACTGGAAAATCTAATTCAAAATCAAAAGAAGCCTGGCTAGCAAATTTCTCCCTGGTTAAATCCATTTCCCACTTACGGACTGGGATTGCCCCTCAACTCCATTCTTCCAAAGTTTTCATACTTAAAGGAAACCTGACTCACTTATTACTGTAGTTGCATAAAGTGTGAATGGCAAAATGTGTCGTCTTCCTATTTGTGACAAGCTTCTTGATTTGGAAGAATACTGTGTAAAATCTTGAGTGCATTACAACAGATCAAGCCAATAGTACAAACATCTGACAAAGGAAGGTGGTTCAAATGGCATGGGGACTGCAAACATGTTTAGAGGGACAAGGATATATTTCGAACCAGTTCAATTTACCTCATAGATAGCTTCAGATTTCCTCTCCACATGCACACTAAATCCATTGAAATTGATAGTTGGAAAAAAAGGCTTAGAATATCAGGGTTTTAGGTAGAGCCGGGCAAATAACTGATTTTATTTTTGTTGTTTTGCTGGCAATTATAAACAGAAATCTACCCATTTTGGTTTGGATTGTATCAAATAAAAATGTTTTGAAAAATTTCAGTTATAACTGAATCAGTAAAGCCCTTTGTGACCCAAGGTTTCTGGGCATTTTAAAATGTCTGGAATCCCAAAATGGGGAGATGTGGATGTGTTGCTTTCCTTTTAAGCTATGGATCACTGGTTAGGATTCTTATATGGGAAATGGGAGAGCTGGGCTCACTAGCCACCCTCTACCCAGTGTGGAGCAGGGATTTGAATTTGGGTCTCCCATCTCTCAGGAAAGTGTCCTGCTCACTGAGCTATTGAGTGTACTGGTATAGATCTTTGTCTCTTCTGTGATAGTGGTTCCACTTTAATTATATATATAAATATGTACTGAAACAGGGAGCTGGGTAACTTGACCCTGCCACTTCCAAACTGAGTGCCTTAACCCCCTGGCCAAAGTTTATGAGAGGGGTTCCACCACCACTGCCACATCTTCCTCTTCCTCCACTATCTGTTTTGTGAATGGTACCTGAATCTGGGGAGAGGGAACTAGCCAAAACTATTCAGTGAATTTGAACTAAATTCCTAAATAATTTTGGCCACTAAAAATGGAAATGGCATTTTTTAGAGAATAAATTATTTATTCCCAAAATTTAGCCCAGCCCCAGTTTTAGGTTTAACCTACAAAGGGCAGTTTTTGAATTATCCAGACAGGACCCCAGTAATACTTGCCTGTCTGCAGGCTCAGTCACTGCTACCATCGTTTCTGTAATTGTGCTGTGAGCTCAACTTAGTTCCATGTCCTCAGGTTCTTCAAGCATCTGGCAAAGTGGGATTTTCTCCCACAAAAGCTCACAAATTTCTTTATTGCATTAGACTTTATAAGTGCCACCAGACTCCTTGTAGTCAAATTCCAAAGGGGTAGCCGTGTTAGTCTATTGTAGAAAGACAACAGAGTCTTGTGGCACTTTTAAAGACTAACAGATTTATTTATCGCATGAGCTTTCGTGGGAGAAAATCCCACTTCGTCAGACGCTTTGAAGATAGGAAAGTTACAGAGTGGTAGGAGATTAAATGCAGGGGAGTGTATGACATAGCATCAGGTCAGGCTGTAACAGCAAATCAAAATGTTCCCCAGTGTTTTGAATCCTAACACCTATTTTGATTTGCTGTTACAGCCTGACCTGATGCTATGTCATACACTCCCCTGCATTTAATCTCCTACCACTCTGTAACTTTCCTATCTTCAAAGCGTCTGACGAAGTGGGATTTTCTCCCACGAAAGCTCATGCGATAAATAAATCTGTTAGTCTTTAAAAGTGCCACAGGACTCTGTTACCAGACTCCTTGTTTGTTTTCCATGTTCCTTGTTCCTCATCTCAAATTGCTTTTCTTCTTTTGACGACCCACATGGCCTTGTTGGTGATTTCTCTCTTCCCTGTTGTTCCAAGAGACTCCAGGCTGTTGTTACAGATATCAGCACAGCATGGGTGTATAGTGACATGCATGATAATGGGCTGTGTGCCCCTCATTTGAGAAGTGCCCTCTGTCTGTAAGAACACACATCCTAAGGTGTCTTAATCCAAATAACATCTAGAGTCTCTGGTGGGGATGGGAGAAACAGCTGGGAACATCAGTAATGAAGAGTGTAATTTTGCTAAAGTTGCTTGGATTTATTTATTTTATTTGGTAAATAAGTCTCGATGTATAGACATCTTTTTTTTGTTCAAGATCCTTTTCCATTCCCAGAAATCATAGTGCTAAAATATTGTGCAAGAAAAGGGTCTTGATAAACATATTGTGTTTCAAGTGTGAGGAGCAGACTTGCTGGCAGATCAGCCAATTTTCCATACGGAGATTTGTATTAGAGAATGACAAAGTGTGTGAGAAAATCCGAGCATTTTTTGCTTCTTTATATAAAGAGCTGTCCTCTTTTTTTTTAAATTTTATTTCTACAAACATATCTATTTCAACAAACATCCCAATTTTTCCACACAAAAAGGTATGATTTTTCTTGTAAAACTGAAGAAATGACTATAGAAGTTGCAGGGACCAAAACTTTTAAACCTATATTAGGCACATGCGTGGCTCAGGAGACACACACTAGGCTGTGCAGTCATTTACCACTAGATCACCTGTTTGAATCTATCCCAGGTTAACAGTTACAGAAAGTTGTTACTGTTTGTGCTTCCCAAGACTACCAAGGGTGGAGAGGCATCTCACTACCCGCTTGCTGTTGGTGTGAAACCTTGTCTCTACCTGCCAGGGGTCCGCACACTGATACTACAGGCAACATAGGCACTCCATCTTGACTTATGCAGGCCCTGCTCTCTCTCTGACTCTGCGGGTTAGTGATAAGTACACTCCACCACCAAGCATCTCTTTGGAGTGTCCAGACCCTTTTCCCCTGGATGCTCACAGTTTTCATAGATTAACTGCTTCCAAAGGCAGTTACACTCCAGTTATGCTTTAGATCAGGGCTCCACTCAGTACCTAGTTTTTATATAAATTTTCAGTGAAAACAAAAGATAGAGATTCTAATAATAGCAGGTAAAAGTGTTTGAAAATACTTACCTGCAAAATAAATCATAACATGCATTCTAGAACCTTGGCTGGGTTTCTTGGATACTTTTCTGTTTTCAAGAGCAATGTTTATTCAAAGGTGTATGATCTTCCATTCACGAGATATCGTGCTGTCGCCTTGCCTCATTGGCAAGAGATCCTCTGTGATTCTTTACATTGCCCGATATACTAAGATGATCCTAATCTTTGATTGTCATCATAAACAGGACACTCCCCCTGCTGCTTGTTTTCTCATGTAGGCTTGCATGTAAATTTTACAGTCTTATGTCTGGTAGCTGGTTTGGTATGCAAATAGGCATCCATTCTATGATCTAAAATGCACAGTACCCAAATGACCAGATAGAGAAGAATCATCTGCTACCTCCTAGTGACATGCCTTAACTCCCATACCTTAAGAACATAGTTTTCAGTATAGGTGTATAACACTTTAAATATTATCTCTAATTACATCTTGTGGTGATTATAATGACCAATGGGCTACTGGCTCTTAACAGAGACCCTGTTTCCCCTTTAGAGAAACAGTATGGAAATATCTGACCCAGGGGATCCCTGTAAGACTCCATGCGCACCCTCTTCTCTCTACCAGTTGGTATGAAGAGGTCCCTGTGTCACAAATATAATCTGAAACCTGCTTGTTAGCCATGTGAAATAAATTTGTGTTCTCAGTTCATCTAATGAATTAGTGTCCTCATCCCAGAAGCCCACCATTGTAACTGGCAGCCTTATTGGCAAAAAAATTTTTAAAAAAAGGTTTTTTTTAGAATAGACTAACTTAAAACCAGCAAGTAAAAGGGACAAACCAAGTACAGAAGTAATTCAGATTGGTCAGACTTCTTGTACAAGGCATTTTAAGCACCGTTGATGCATTTGTTTGCAAAAAATTTGGCTGCCAGTGTAGCATGTACAGTAGCCACCCAATCTTTGGAAAACAAATGCATTCGTGGTGCTTAAAATGCCTCGTACGAGAAGTCTGACCAATCTGAATTACTTCTGTACTTGGTTTGTCCCTTCTACTTGCTGGTTTTAAGTTAATCTGTTCTAAAAAAACCAAACTTGTTTTTAATATTATTTTTCAATCAAGACTAAAAGATCAAATCAAAACCTATGAACAGCAGCTTTTCAGCCCCAGGTGCGATTCAAACCATTGATTGCTCCCTTAACACCTGCACCACAAAGCCAGATGTCTGTAGGGTTTGTGCTGAGCGCATGTTGTCATTAACACCTATAAACATTACGCCATCTGCTGGAGCAAGGTAGGAAAGCACAGGGAATAGATACAGACAGACAAAGCGAAGTTAATTTAAAGGTCATCTAATAAGAAGCTAAGGACTGAGCATGGTAGTCGATTTACTCTCATGTCAATAAGTTTAGCGCATTTGAAAAAAGTGAGATAGATGCAAGGCTAGTGTGGATATGTGGCAAAATTGCAGTGGACCTGTATGGAACTGCATGGCAACTCTGGTTATACTGCATCACTGGTACTTGAACTGTTGGGATAATTCTTAAATTTCCTACTGTAGAAAAGATGTCGTGGTTCTTTGGGTTTTCCCATTATTGACTCCCTTATGATTCAGTCTTTTGGCTCGTCTATGTGGCCATCACTCTGGCAAGCCCAAGAGCAAGGAACTGAATAAAGGACACAAACCTGAATGCTGTGAGGCTACTTTCAGAAGAGCAAATACATTTTGTAAGTGAAACCTGTTAAGGTGATAAGAAAGAAATCTCAGGAAGCTGGATTTAGATAAGTACCACGTCTGTTTGCTTAGCCGAATTGCAATCCTCAAGTCTGCAAAATTGGCTGGGAAATCTCCCTAGATGAGGCTTTCTAGTGAGATACTTAAGTACCTGGTTACAGTTGGCCTGAGAAGAAATAACCTTTCTTGACACAATTCAGCACCTCTCCTACTAGACACAGAGGCTATGTCTACGCTTACTAAAGATAGTTTTTGAATTAGTTAATTCGAACTAACTAATTCAAACTAATTTTATTTAGTTTGAATTAATTTAACTAGCATGGCCCCACTAGAATGCTAGTTCGAAATAAGCAAGTGCCATGCATGGCACTTGCTTAGTTTGAATTAGTCAGTTGCGTTAAGGTCAATGTGCCAGTTATATATGGCCACATTGACTTAATTCGAACTAACTAATTCGAATTAAGGGTTAGTTCAAAGTAAAACCAGGTTTTACCAATTCGAACTAACTTTTCCTTAATTCGACTTAAGGAACTGCTTATGTCAAATCAAGGAAACTCAAGTGTAGACACAGAGTAAATTTAGTCGACTTGACCCTGCTTAAGTCGACTTAATTTACAAGTGTAGACGCACCCAGAGAGAGAAACTGCAGCAGTGCATAAAAAAGAAAGACTAAAGAAAAAAATGAACAAAATTTTAATTAACCTGAGAGGTAGGTTAGTATAGCTCTTGTTTTTATCCAGTCTATCTTTACAATGCCATAAGCTCCTACATTCTGGAGATTTACCCTGCATAGTTACTATTGGTTTTGTGCAATTTCTAACTCACGGAATGTTGTGACGTATTAACAGGAGGAATAGTCAACCATTTAAACACCTATTGCACATTACAAGAAAACATCTTTTGAAATTCACAAACCAAAAATGTAATGCCATAGTGATTTCCTTCACACATTCAGTACGCATGCACAGGTATGTGTACAAATTGCATGAAGATACAAACAACTTGTTTATATCTGCCAAATCTATTCACATACAGTTCAGATATATTTCCTGTCAATATTTGGGGGATGGAACATAAAAATAATTGGAAGCCGAGGAAAAACTAGATGAGTACAAAGGCTTGCTTCAATCTTGTTGTGGAGAGCCAGGTATCCCATAACTTGTAGCAGATGATCTCAGTAACAGTATTCCCAGAAGAACTGGTTGTTCTGGAAACCAAAGATGTAATTTTCTTCTTTGCATTCTTCTCTAATAGTATATTTGTGAATCTCTCTGTGAGCCCCATTTAATGTTAATTGGAGGGTAGAGTATCCTGAACTCAGGAGCTGCAAATAATGGTATTTTACCGGTGGCATTGTTCAAGAAAATTCAACTCCCTACTCTAGCTTTTTTGTATGAACTAAATCTGATAAAGGCACAGATACATAGTGTGAATTATTACTGGAAAATTTCCAAGTTTTACTTTTATTGCAAAATCAATCTATAACAGCATTGAGCTAAATCAATTTGATTAGATCTACAAGGAAATTGTTAGCTAACTAGTAGAAATGAAGGATTATCTTCTTTGCAATGTAGACAGGTTGATCTCCACCCTGCCAACCACGTCCACAGAACTTCCATTTTCCAATTTTTCAATGACGCTGTTCCATCTTTTTAGTGGGTTAACCATTCACTCCCTCTCCTCTAATGTCAAAATCACTCGGTGATTACCCACCTCCCCCCAAAATCAGAAACGCTGAATCTACTGTTCTGATCTGTCAAATAAATTTTTTTCTATTGTGTATATAGGTTAAAGAGGTTTTTATATTACTCATCACAGTAACATCTGAATGCTTTCCAGTTGTGCATTAAACAATATGACTAACATCTGTCATGTATTGTGTGTTCTCTTACCCTCTCCTCAGAAAGAAAAGTGTGCAGAGCAGAGTGCCTTGTCTTGATAGTATATTTTTAAAAATAAACCTGTTGCTTATGTGGTTGTATTAGAAAGACAAAGTCAAATAAATGTGCTTCACTCTCAGCAGAAAGTGATGAGGTTTGTGATGGCCCTTCGTTCTTGGGGGAGTTTATTTTGAGGTCTTGAACTGTCTCTCACGGAAAGTTCTGTCTCAAAATAAGGGCATAGTTTTTCTGTGCTAGAGAGTTCTGTTGCACTAGACAGACGCAGCGCTAGACACAAGTAGAATAAACAGTTGCTTAGTACTCTAAGCAGTTCAACAGGGACCCCAATTTGCTTATTGTTTTCATAAGAACATAGGAATGTGGGTGGTGGGTGGGGGGAATATTCCTGCTTAGGGTCCCCACTGCTGCTCTTACAGAATCATAGAAACTAGGAGGAACCAGTTCCCTGCACTCATGGCAGGACCAAGTACCCTCTTAAACCATCCCTGACAGGTGTTTGTCCAACTTGCTCTTAAAAACTTACAATGATGGAGACTTCACAACCTGCCTAAACAGCTTATTCCAGTGATTAAACACCCTGACAGTTAAGAACTTTTTCCTAATGTCCAGTCTAAATCTCCCTTGCTGTAATTTAAACCCATTGCTTCTTGTCCTATTATCGGTGGTTAAGGAGAAAAATATTTCTCCATCCTCCTTGTATCTTTTAGGTACTTCAAAACTGTTATATCCCCTCAGTCTCCTTTCCAGACTAAACAAACCCAGCTCTTTCAATCTTCCCTCATAACTCAGGTGTTCCAGACCTTTCATCATTTTTGTTGCTCTTCTCTGGATTTCCTCCAGTTTCTCCACATCTTTCCTGAAATGAGGTGCCCAGAACTGGACACAATACTCCATTTGAGGCCTAATCGGGGCAGATTAGAGCAGGTGATTTACTTTTTGAGTCTTATTTACAATACACCAGTTAATACATCCCAGAATGGTATTTGCTTTTTTTGCAACAGTTATTCTGTTGACTCATATTTAGCTTGTGGTCCACTATGACACACAGATCCCTTTCCGCAGTAGTCCTTCCTAGGCAGTCATTGCCCATTTTGCATGTCTGCAGTGGATTGTTCTTTCCCAAGTGGAGTACTTTTGCATTTGTGTTTATTAAATTTCATTCTGTTTACCTCAGATCATTTTACCAGTTTGTTCAAATCATTTTGAATTGTGATCCTATCCTCTAAATCACTAGCAAACCTTCCCAGCTTGGTATCATCGGCAAACTTTATAAGTGAACTTTTTATGCCATCATCTAAATCAATGATGGAAAAACTTAGTGCTAGAGGCAGGGGCAACACTGCCCCAAGAATAGGTTTGGGGCCTGGGCCTGGGGCCTGGGCCCCACCCCCTGCCATGCCAGCCCTGCCCTCTGGGCCTCATCTGGCCCCCAGACCCAATCCAGGCTCAGGACCCTGGCTGGGGCCAGAATTAGGATTTTGTTGTCGCCGTCCGGTGGGCTGGCCCCGGGTCCCTGGCCGGGGTCATGACTGATCCTGACGGCCTAGCCCTGGGTCCCCAGCTGGGGTCGAGGCACTGGCGCTCAGCCTCGGGGCTTGTGCCCTGTGCGCTCAGCGCCAGCGATGCCACTGCGTAATTGTTAATCATCTCCGTCCCAAAGCTTTAGTTGATCTTTGAAGTAGTCTGGTCCCAAGACATGAAGCATTTTGAATATAAGGACCTGATTCAAAATTCTATGGGAAGTCAGTGTGGAGAGCAGAGGACAGAGCTGATACGTTCATGAGAGCCGGTGTTGCCAAGGAGGCATGTTGTGGGGCTCTCAACTAGTTGGATTTTCCTTTGTGCTGATGGTTCTGTGCCCAGATATATTTCATTGCTGTAATCCTATTGAGAGGTGATGAAGGCATGAATAACTGAGGCCAGGTGTCACCCATCAGGATGGCAGGGCTGGATCAACGCAGGGGCTATAAGGGGATGAAGCTTCAGGCCCCAGCCTAAAGAGAGGCCCTGGGCTTCAACCCCTAAAGCACCTGCATGATCCAGTTCACCTCAGCGTGGTAGAAGACTGGAGGGGCCTCAGGGGCACTGGAAGGTGGGGTGGGCCAGTGCAAGTTTGCTCCATTCTGGGGACAGGACTGGCTGGTGCATGATGTGGATGCACCCCTGGGGGCAGTCCAGCCTGACTGAGGCCAGAGTGGGAGTGCTACAGAGAGCAGCCTCTGGTCCCCAGTCCCCTTCAGCACTGGCCTGCCTGCAGGCTGCTCTGGTGGGGGGGTCTGGGCCCCAGGCCAGGGCCCGCAGAGTGGTGGTGAGGCCGAGGCTCCTTTATCCAGCCCTGCAGGATGGGATTGAGTCTCCTTAGCATCATTCTTGAACATCGCAGCTTGCTATGTGAGAACTCAAGGTAAATGAATCCAAGGGTACTCCTAATTATGGACTGATTGCACTGATTATGAATGTTCAACCAGAGAAGGCTGTGCACTCTCCTATATGCCCTCAAATGTCCATTAACATCACTTCTGTCTTGCTTGGTTTCAATTTCAGTCAACTGTTCTTTTATGCAAAAGCTGATCTCACCCAAGCCCTGAGCTATCTTTGTGGCCGTGGTGAAGTATTCTATGGTAAAGGATGGGTAGAGTGTTGCTTCCTCTGCTTATAGCTGACACTTAAGTATATATCATCTGATCACATCATATAGTGGTTGCATGCAGATGTTGAAAAGGAATGGAGAGATCCCCTTGGGACTCCACAAGTGTTGCGAAGTCTAATGGTGGAAATGCAGTTTCCCATCTCTCGTTATTGGGTTTGTCCCTTCAGAAGAGGATTTGTATCATTTTAGCACAATACCTGGGGTTCCTGCAGCTTTTCTCAGGCAAGAAGACTGCAGTTTCTTATGGTCAACAGAGTTAATTATTACAGCGAGGGCTAGGGGAATGAGAATGAATATCTGCCCTGTATCCACTGACGAGAGGAAATCATCCGGTTTTGGTTCTGTGTCCTGGCTGGAATCTAGATTGTGCCAGGTTTAGAATGTCGGCTTTAGTTAGATGAGCTTGTAGCTGGCCTGTAGCTAGCTTCTCTGTGAGCTTGCTTAGTTATGAGAAGTTTGACACTGGGCAGAAGTTGGTTAAGACTGAACTATCCAGGGTGAATTTCTAAAATGTGGTGTTGGACTATTGCCTGTTTTGAAAGAGGGAGGGAAAATCCCTTCTCTAAATGAGGCATTGGCTATTTCTGTCAGGAGTGGCTCCCATTGTTCATGACTCTTTTTCAGAAGTTAGGAAAGGCAGGGGTCAAATGTAAAAAAAAGGCATGGAGATGCAAAAAAAGCTTTCTGCTCTCCCATGTGTCTGTAAGTCCCACTCCCATTATGAAAGCTCTTCCTCTTGCTCTCCATTCTCACCTGGACAACCTCAACAGAGCAAGGGGAAAAAAAGGCAAGGGGCCCCCCCCCCCCCCAAAAAAAAAAAACCAAAACATTTTAAACTGAGTGGGTGATGACAAATGTTGTGAATTTATACAGAACAATGTTTCTGGTTGCTAGCTGGATTTCAGTGAAACCTATTTTAAGTTTTACTGTCCTTTAAGACAGCCATAAGCAAAAGTCTTTTTTAATGTCAATAAGTTTTCCTAGAATCATATGAATGTAGGCTGCAAGAGACATGGAGAGAACATGAAGTCCAATGCTCTCTGCTGACATAGGACCAAACTAACCTAGATCAAACCTGACTGGTGTTTATCCATTCTGTTCTTCAAAACCTCCAATGATGGAAATTCCACATCCTTCCTTGGAAGCCTATTCCAGAGCTTAACTACCTTTATGTTTAGCTAGAAATTTTTTCCTAATGTCTAAAACTAAATCTCCATTGTTGCAAGTTAAGCCCATTACTACTTGTCCTATGTTGAATTGGTCACCACCCTCTTTATAACAGCCCTTAACATATTGGAAGACTGTTATTAGGTCAGCCCTTCTTTTCTCAAGACTAAACCTGTCCATTTTGTTTTTAACATTTCCTTATAGGTTAGGTTTTCTAAACCTTTCATCACTTTCGTTGCTGTCCTTTGCGTTCTGTCCAAGTGGACAAATATATTTCCTAAATTGTGGTGCCCAGAACTGAACACATACTCCTACCAAGGCCTCACAAGTTATTAATAGAGTGGGACAATCACTTCTAGTGTCTTACATGTGATACTAATATACCCCAGAATACTAGCCTTTTTCAAAGCTGTATTATTGACTTGTATTCAATTCGTGATCCACTCTAACCCCAAGATCCTTTTCACTGGTATTAACACCTAGCAAGTTATTCCCCATTTTATAGTTGTACATTTGAGACTATTTCTTCAATTTAAAATCATTTTGAAATCTTCTGGTCTCCAAAGTGATTGCAATTCCTCCCAGATTTGGTGTCTTCCGCAAATTTTGTAAGCATACTTTCCACCCTGTTATCCAAATAATTAATGAAAATATTGACTCTTACTGGCCTCAGGGGAACCCACTAGTCTGACAGCAAACGACTGATAACTACTCTTCGGGCATGTTCTTTCAATCAGTTGTGAACCCACCTTATAGAATTTAATCAAGACCACATTTCCCTAATTGGCTTTTGAGAATGTTCTCTGGAACCATGTCAAAAGACTTATTAAAATCAAGATATGTCTTGTCTACTGCTTTGCCCTCACTAGCCACTAAGTAATCCTCTCAAAGAAGGAAGAATTAGATTGGTTTGGCATGATTTGTTCTTGACAAATCCATGCTGGCTATTCATTATAAACCTATTATCCGCTAGATGCTTAAAATTGATTTAAAAAAAAAATTGTTCCAGAATCTTTACGGGTATTGAAGTCAGGATGACTGGCCTGTAATTTTTTGGGTCCTCTTTGTTCCTTTTTTTAAAGATAGGTATTATGTTTTGTCTTTCAGCCCTCTGGGACCTCACCCATTTCTGTCTGTGTCAGTAGAATTAGACTTCTTGCTATCTTTTTTTATTTTCTTTCTAATGGTAGAGTTTACTGTTTAAATAAAGGAGCAAATAGAGATGTTCAGGCTCAGAACATATTACTACACTACAGTACAATTGCCACTTGCAGGTAATTGTTTTTGCCTGCATTTTAATCATAATGATACGTTGCCTTCAAAATAATGTTAAATGTACATTCTAGAATTCATCTAATAACTTAGTAGTGCACACACAAATTCCCTGGTTTCATTAGAATCCTGCCACTTCTGCTGCACATATGAAAATGCTTCAGCTATTCAGTTTTCACCTCCAAACATACTGATAGCCACACACCGTGCCCTAGAGCAGTGGTTTTCAAACTTTTTTCCTCAGGACCCAGTTGAAAAAAATCATGTATGCCTGCGACCTGACAATTGCATCTGATCAATGCATTACAGTCTTGCAGCAGGGGATGTTGCAACCCAGTACCTGAGAGTCTGCAACCCAACCCTGGGTTCTGACCCATAGTTTGAAAACCACTGCCCTAGAGGTGTAGGTGTTATGGTCCTTGGCTATTTCTACACTAGAAAAAGTTAGGTTGACTTTATTAAGTCAACCTACAGTCGACCTTATTAGGTCTACTTAACAAAGTGCTTCCCCTGAATGGGGACTTAGGTCGATTTCCTAACTGCCCTTAGGTCAACCTAATAAAGTGGACTCAAGCATTCACACTGTCCTTAGGTTGTCCTAAGGAGTCGACTAAGGGTTAGGTCAACCCAACCAGTGGTTCTTATTAAGTCAACCTAACCTTTCATTAAGTCGACTTAAGGATTTTCTTAAGTCGACTTAATGAAAGCCTGGTGTGGACAGGGACTAAGTTAGGTCGACTTAAGCTTCCTTAAGTCGGCCTAACTTGCAAGTGTAGACAGAGCTCTTGACATCAACTTAAATCTTGCATGTACTTATTAAGTCCGAATGTGGTCATTTAAATGGCCGCTCTGAAAATATAGCTCTACATTTCATCATGTTTTACAAGGCAAATATAGACTCAATGACAAAAAGCATGCTGGGCTTGCATTGACTGGACTGCAGTATAAAATAACAAGCTATAATTGTATATCTGGCAATAGGATATATGACATTACGGCAGGGGACTAATACCATAACATTTGCAGGATCTAATTATTAGCTTTTGCACAAATGGCAGGTGGTTGATAAATTAGTCGATGGATTTAACTCATTCTTCCTCACTTTCAGATTTTTTCCCTTTACACTCTACATTTGCCATGCAAAATTTTTATTTTTATCTAGTTTGCTTCAGACTTTGATTATAGTTTTTTGTTTCTCACTTATTCATTATTTGGTTTTTTTTTTTATTGCTTAACAATGTATCTGGCTCCCTTCTGATGTCCATAGTGTTTTTCCTTTTTATTCGGTAAGAAAATAAGAGTTGGAATATTTTGACATACTGCACATGGGTCCTGGTTCTCCTTTATAAAATGTTTACACTTCATAAGGAGGCATGCATATATTCCATCATTTTATATTCCATATAATATATATTTTCAAAATTAATTTGATAAAGTACAACATTTCAGAATTTGTAGTGCAGGGGTTGGGGATGGGGATCTTCTGAGCCAGGCTCTACTCAGGAACAGGCTACTGTCATATATCTAAAGACCAAGTTGATGTAGGTTCTGTTGGAAGAGGATGTTGCTGCATCACTGAATGGTGATTCATGGCTGGGGATGGATGGGTGGAGGAGATGGAGCTGAGCGAGATGCCCTGATTTGGCTATGGGTTTGCCTTCCACTGGTCTCACTCAAAGCTAGTAGAACTTAGATTCTAAGATCAAAATTTTTAAAAGATGTGTAAGCATTTAAAAATAGACAGATACTTAGTAGGTATTAAACTAATGGGACAGTAATTTTTAGCTCTTTGAGGGGACATAAGGAAAGATGATTTGATGCTGGCTGTCACATTCCGATTTTCTAGTGTCAACACAACCTGTTATGCAGGAATAAAAGCATGATGGTATAGAAAGAAGGGCATCACATGTGGTTTTACAAGCTGGCTTTGCTGCTTTTGTTCAACAGGCTTTGTCCAGAAGAACAGTGGAGCGCCTCCACATCAAAGCTGAATATTCTGTGGATCAGCTTCTTTTTCTAATGTATTTTTGATTGACTTGAAAACAGAGCATATCTCTTGAATAACACTCCCTATTTGCATTAGTCTTGAAAAACAGTTTTATGTAGTTTTCTGTGGAACTTTAGTATCTGGTATGGCTCTATAATTGTGGCAATTACAGAACGTGAGAGACAGGAGCTCAAGTGACACTAGCTAATTGAAAACTTGCAAGAGGCTTTACAAACCTAAGCATTCTGGAAGTCTAGACAGAGGAAGAGCAGTTAGATCCTGCATGTCTTTATGCACCCAAATTGATAGACTAGAAAACCTGGAGTGAGGGCAGCATCCTAGGTTTCTGTTATTGTTTATAATGACGGGAGATGAAACGAAGTCACTGGTAACTTTCTCAGCTTTGTAATTTAGATTTAAATTTAAAAGAGCCTTTTAAAGAGAGTCAATGTTCACAGAAATTCTGATTTTCACTAGCAAAATGCTCCAGGTCATTGACCATTTCAACATACATGTCAAGCAGCTGTGCTCCTGAAAATTCTCCCTGGAAGTGCTTTTAATACATTCTTATTATTCAGACCACAACAAAGGCTTTAGCCTGGCATTGTGGAGAAGTTCTTGAGTAAATATTATTGAGAAACATTTGTCTATCCATTTTTAAGGAGGAAAACCCTGTTAAGACCACGATTCTCTTCCTTCCCTCACCCCGTGTCCATGTTATGAGTGAACCTGTAGAGTTTCATAGGAATTTGGTTTCCATTTAGATACCAATCTGCTGTTTTCTAGATTGTCTCTTTAGCAGCTAAAACCATGACGAGGTTAATCTCAGCCTCTGGTCTTTTTCTAGCTTCACATCCAATCTTGGCGTTGTGGTTCAGACCTCACTTCAGTTTAATCACAGATTCTGGAACATCAGCTTGTGACAGTTTTACAGACACTGGAAATAAGTTACTATTTACAAATATAACTATTCATTTCTCAAAGAAAAATATAGAAGTCAGACTAAATTTCACAAACTGTTACTGCGTGTGAAGTGCTCCTATTCATTGAGTGTCAAAGAATAGCCAAAAAATAAAAATAAGGAAATGGTAGTGTGTGTGTTGGATATATTTAGGTTGAAGTGTGTTTTTCTCTCTTTGTTTTCAATAAATAATTATACCATCAGGTGAGAGAGACTTCAAAAATTGAGGTGTATTAGGAACATGCTAATCCTTACCTGGATTCATATTTATCAGGCGAAGACTCAATAATTGTTTTATTAACTTACTAAGCACTCTGGTCAGGCTTCTAGATAAATCTAGGTTACTGAACCTCAGTAGTTTAATAGAGGGGTTGGCATCATCACAGCCACTCCAGTTCTAGTGACCTAGTATCTATCATTATAGATAACAGTGGTGAAAACGAGCCAAAATAAAACAGGAGGCTTTTGAAGCCATTATATAATTTTCCAGAATTAGTGAAATTTATTGGTTTAGTTTTCAAATGAGTTAAATTATCCTAATGTAGAAAAACATTATTTGTAACTTGAGTTCTTCAGGCAAATTTTGAACAGACTCTTAACTTCCTAAGACTTTGTAACAAAGATAGACAATTAGGCTATGTCTACACTTGAAAAATTAAGTTGACTTTAGGTCGACTTACCAAATTGGCTACACTTTAAGTCGACCTTCTTAAGTTGACTTAACATCAGAGATAGCCGTTATACTGGCTTTAAGTTGACTTAATAAAGTCGATTTAACGCTAATCCCCATCTACACTGGCCTTAAATCGACTTAAGGAGTTGCCTTAAGACTTAAATTGACCTAAAGAGATGGTGTTATTAAGTTGACTTATGCTTTCCTAAAGTTGACTTAATAAAAACCCAGTGTGGATGTGACTTTGTTCAGGTCGACTTCAGCATCCTTAAGTCGACCTAACTTGCCAGTGTAGACGTACCCTTAAAGATTAACCATTGATAGAAAAGAGAAGCTCTCTGGGTTTTATTTTTTAAGAGTTTCATGTTAATCTGTGCTGATGATCATTCTTATCATTCTAGCATAAACAGACTAGTAGAATTTCCTCTTTCTCCAGAATCATCTGTCAGACTCCCATTTAGTCACTTTAGAAAGTGCTTTTTTTTTTTTTTTTTTTTTTTTTTGAAAAAAGGTGCTGGTACTCCACAAGGGGCCGCTGGCAGTGGCAGCAGGAGCCTGGGTGGCATCACTGTGGAAAAAAAAGGTGCCGGTACTCAGCACCCCTGAATACCATTACAAAAAAATCCCTGACTTTAGACATATTGCTCACTAGAAAAAGAGAGATGTGAAGACATTTTTCTTTTACTCCTTCCCTTCCCTCCCACTGTTCAATTTCAACAATGATCTGGCTTTGATATTTTAACTGGCATATCTATATTGCTTCTTATTCAGCACTGGATTGCTACAATGGTTGTGAAGAAATCCAAATGGAAATAATTGCAAATGTAATTACAATTCAAACATTTGCATTCTTGGCTGAAACTGCCTTCACTCTTGGCCTGTTGTAGCAATTATTGCTGCATTGTCTAGTGTTAATTTACATTTTAATTGAGCTTTAAACCTTTTTATCAGATGGCGATGTACTGTGAGATTACACAAGCTATTCAGTAATAGAGAGATCCTCTTTTGTTGTTGCTGTAATATTCGAATATACAGCCTTAAGGAAAAAATATGCTGCCTGTTGAGCACACACTAAACTTTAATAGTGTTATTTTGACACAAAACAGACTAGACATTGGGAATGGGAGAACTGAAGGAAACAGATGGCAAGATGTGATATTTCCCAGAATTACTAATATCAGCTGATATTAGTGCTAAAATTTCTGCAGCTACATAAGGCGCTTATTTTGAAGTATTTGTTGGCATATTTGGCTATAAATAGAAACTCGAAGGAAAATTTAAATCATACATGTTTCTTCTCTTCTGTTGTTCTTTCTAGAATTTTAGCAGTATATTTTATATTTTTACAAAATGGAAGTCCTGGGAAAAATATCCCTCCCCTTCACCTGGGTGAAAAAAAACAATCTGGAAGAGAAGAATGACAAGCAGGAAATCACTAACTAAGGCTCATCCTGGTTTTACATGTTGCCTTTGGGCTGTAGGGGTGCATCTACACTTGTAAATTAAGTCGACTTAAGCAAGTTGCTTTAAGTCGACTTAAGGAAAATAAAGTCAACTTAATGAAAATTAAGTCGACTTTATTAAACCTCCTTTTAGTTCAATTTAGGGCTTAAATCGACTTTTTTAAGTCGACTTAAGCCAGTGTAGACCTGGAGTAGCCCTAAGTCGACTTAGGGCTACTCCAGGACTCCCTCACTGCCTTCCCTGCCGGGGGGGGCCCACAGGGAGAGCCTGGCATGCCCCCCCACAGGGCAGGGAAGAGCTCTGCCCTCCCTGCCCCTATGCCCTGCCATTGTACCCTGGTACAATGGGGTAAAGGCTGAGCCCCCTGGCACTGGGCAAGGGGTGCACCCCCCACCCCCGTGGACTTGCCCTAGGTCCCCCTAGTCCCAAGAAGTCGATCTAGAGCATCCAGTGTGGATGCTCTAGGTCGACTTTGTAAGTTTCCCCCCTAAGTCGACTTTAGGTGTAGACATGCTAAGTCGACTTAACTAAGTTGACTTAGTTAAAGTCGACCTAAATTTACAAGTGGAGACATAGCCTAGGAGAGGATGATGGAGAATGGCATGGAGTCAACTAATCCTTAACGTTGCTTATTTTGATTGCAGTTTTGTATGGGCTTCCTTAGGTTTTCAGGGCTGCAGGTCTTCCTTTCTAAGCCAAAAATTAATATTAAACAAGATTATTCAGAACAGAAAATGTATTTTGTTTTCCTAGAATTCATGACTCAATGACTGCATGCCAAGCACATTGCAGAACTTTAATTCTCATTATGACCGACTGTTTCCATTTTAAATAATCTAATATGGATATGAACCAGAATAGTGACTTTACAAGTGTGAAAGTGAGGAAAGTGCTTGATGCAAGTTAGAAAGAATATTAAAAATACTATCTGAATGAAAAACCCAAAAGCGTAGTACATAAAGCAGAACTGCGTAGTGTTATAGATCCTACTGTATGGCTCATCCTTGAAATGCTACTAGTGATGTAATTTCACTGAATTACTTTAATGATAGCTTCTTCTGAGCATTGTGTCTGAACTTTTTTGGTTGGTGATCCAATCCTATTGAGTCATCATGCTCTCTATGAGGATTTCATAAAATGTAGTGTACTTTAAAAATGTACATTTCAATGTAACAGGCAGCTCAATTGGGACCAAATCCTGGTCCTTTTAAAATTGACTGTAGTTTGGCTATTGAATTGGAAGAGAAGATTTTTTCCTCATGATTATCAATTTTATATAAGAGATTTGTTAACTGAAAAAGTAAATGTCTTCAACATATCTACTTGCATATTCAGGCGCATGGGTTATGGTAAAATTTCACTGGCAATCTTTTTTGCAATCACAAAATGCATCCATGGACCCCGCGCGCGCGCACACGCACATACACACACCAGTATTGTCCAGTTATGCACAATTTTTGTGGACTGGTTCTTCTGAAATTCAGTAACCTAGTAACGTGCATCTATCTGTATCCATAACACATTGGAAGACTGTTATCAAGTCCCTCTTTAGTCTGCCTCTCTCAAAACAGAACATGTCCACGTGTTTTTGTTTTTGGTTTTTAACATTTCCTCATAGGCCAGGTTTTCTAAGCCATTTTTGTTGCTCTCTGGATTCTTTCTAATTTGTCCATCTTTCCTAAATTGTGGTACCCAGAACCGTATACAGTTCTCCAAGTGGGGCCTCCTCAGTAATGAGGTAGTAGGACAACTACCTCCTGTATTTTTTACTTACAACACTCTATTACCATACCCTAGAATCATCCCAGGCTTCATTGCACTGGAGACTCAGATTCACTCTGTGGTCAGCTGTAACCATCAGATCTTTTTCTGCAGTACTACCATTTAGACGGTTATTCTCCATTTTGTAGTTGTGATAAGATTTTTCCTTCCTAGCTGAAATCTTGCATTTGTTTTTATTGTATTTCATCTTGTTGAATTCAGACCAATTTGTTGAGACTATTTTGATTTTTAAACCTATCCTGCAAAGTCCTTGCAACTCCTCCTCACTTGGTCATCTGCAGATTTTACAAGCACACTCTCTAGTCCATTATTCAAGTAATTAATGAAAATCTTGAATAGTACTGGACTCAGAACTGATACGATACCACTAGATATGCTTTCCCAATATGACAACACATAATTGATTTTTGAGTATGGGTTTTCAGCCAGTTGTGCACCCACCATGTGATAATTTTATCTAAACCACATTTTCCTAGTTTGCTTATGAGATTGTCATGCAGAAGTGTTAAAAGCTTTATTAAAATCAAGGTGTATCCCATCCACTCCTTCCCCCTCTCCCCCATGCCCCGCTGTTCCACCGCAAACATTGTCAGTAATCCTATTGAAAGACAAAATTTAAATTGGTTTGTCATGATTTTGTTCTTGACAAAACCATGCTGATTGCTCCTTATAACCCTATTGTATTCCAGGTGCTTACAATCTGACTTAATTCATTCCAGTATCTTTCCAGGTGTTGAATTATGCTGATTAGTCTGTAATTCCTTGGGGCCTCCTTGTTCGCCCTTTTAAAGACAAATACTGTTTGCCCTCCTCCAGTCTTCTGGTACTTCTCCTATCTTCCAAGAGTTCTCAAAGATAATTGCTAACAGCTCTGCCATTACTGTAGCTAGTTCTTTAAGTACCGTAGGATGAATTTCATCAGGCACTGACGACTTGACTGTCTAACTTATCTTCTTTAACTTGTTCTGTCCTTGTTTGCCTTTCACTCCTTCCCCTTCACTCCCCCCAATGGTTGTTAATACTAATTGTGTTAAGTGTCTGGTCATCATTAATCATTTTAGTGAAGACTGAAGAAAGACAGATGTTAAGCACCTCAGCTTTCCTGATGTTGTCAGTTAATAGCTCTCTTTGCAAGGTGTAACTCATTTTTCCCCTACATGCTTTTGCTGTTCTTTTGTAATATTCCTTGTCAACCATGTGTCCACTCTTTCGTAGGATTCCATTTTAATTTTTTTGGTCATTAAAGAGCTTCTTCTGGAGCCATATTACCCTCTTATTATTCTGCCTATCTTTTCTTTGCACCAGAATAGTTTGCAGTGGTGCCTTTAACACTGTTTCCTTGAAGAACTGCCAGCTCTTCTAAATTCCTTTCCCCTTCGATTTTCTCCCCATGGGACATTATCTACCAGTTTACTGAATTTCTTAAAATCTTCTTTTTGCATTCCATTATCCATATTCTGCTGCTCTCACTTCTTCCTTTACTTAGAATCATGAAATAATCATTTCATGATCACTGTTGCCTGAACTGCCTTTCACCTTCAGATTTGCTACTAATTTCTCCCTGTTCGTCAGAATTAAGTCTAAAATGCGTGTTCCCAGTTTACTTCCTCCATTTTCTGGAACAAAGTTGTCCCCAATACATTTCAAGAACTTACTGGAAATTTTGTGTTTTGCCATATTATTTCCCCCCACAGTTTTCTGAGTAGTTAAAGTCTTCCATTTCTACCAGGTCCTGTGTGTTTGGATATTTGTCAGATTTTTTTTAAATGTCTCATCCATACCTCTTTCTTAGATGGTGGTTTATAATAAATCTTACCATGACATCACCCTTTTAAAAAAATCCCCTTTATCTTTACTCATAGATTCTCAACTCCACCTCCTTCTGCACTTCAGAACAAGGTTAGGTTACAAGTCTCTTAGGATTCTGGTTCTAATATTAAAGTCTTAGTCTAAGAGAATGGTCTATTGCCTGATTACCTCTCCATTCACAACTCAATAAGACAGCTAGAGAAGTTAATGTAACTGAGGATGAAACTTTCAAGATGCTGGTAACAGAGCATTCTCAGAGGAGTACCTTGGAATGGAACAGCTTATCTGAAGGAATAAAAATAAGTCTTTCTCTCTCCCTCCCAAACAAGATACAGAATCCAAAGTTTGACCATACTTTCCACTACTGAGGAGGATGGAAGATTATTTTATATTCTTTTCTCATAGACAGTAAAAGGAAAGACGGATACACAAAGTTATTGCAACTGTATTACAGACTAATGCAGAGTTTGTGCTTTAGGGGGCAAATTACTTTATAGCCTTTGAATTTGATGCCTAGAATATCATGATGATAGGTTTATTGGAAATACATAAATAAATGATTTAATGACTTTTCCATGCATGATGTCCATGATCATCTTTGAAAGCACTGGGGTTTTGATATGTTGGAGGGGCAGATTTGTTTGTGTATAAACACTGCAAAAGAAATAGAGAGATTATGAAGTTGCAGGTACCAATGAGTAAACAGAAATTAACCCCCCCCCCCCGGGCAACGGACCGTTGTCATAGAGTGGTAGTATATGCCTATGTATTATAATAACTAGTGTTGGAAGAGTATCTAAAATGAAAGATAGTACAGTATGGACATTTATAACAAATCATGGAAAAGGCGAAAGGCAGTGTCATGCCATGTAGATAATAATCAACACACCCTACAAGTATACTGTAGTGCCAGAGCCTGGTCTGGCCAAGGCAGGCTGGTATCAGCTAAAAACTGATAAACTCACAGCTGGAAGCCAAGCCAATTCACTTGTGTATTAGTCTAGATCAAAGCTGGTGTTAAATGTATTGGAATGTGTTTGGTGTTCAATCCTCATGAAATCTGATGTGATGTTGCATGCATTGTTTTCTTTTATCTCTTGTATTCTGTTAGAATATAACAACAAACATTTACTTCATATGTACCCTGCACCTAAGTGATTCATCAACCAGAAAGAAATATGTAGGGAAAGGAAGCTTCTGAATCCTGTGAATTTCAAAGAAATTGGGCATTGTGTGTGATGATCAGAGATCAAAAACTCTAAATGTAATCACCCAAGAGAGAGTGGATGGCTAAATTGTCAACTTATTTGTTTGTGAGAAGAAGCTGTAAGTATAGACACCAGGGGAAAAAAATCTTCATTTCTGGACTGTTTGGGATTCTAACAGGACAGAATAACTGAATGAGAAGATGGAGATCCCCAGAGTTACTCTGGGTAGCCCTAAAGACTTTTGAGAAACTGGCAGATTTCAAAAGGTGGTAGAGATGTACTAATTACAGACACTGACTTATCTGTACATATACTTTTACTGGCTTTAACCTCTTAATAACTCTCATTCATTCCTTTTTCTTAGCCAATACACTTTTAGTTAGTTTACTATAGATTTGGCTACCAGTGTTACCTATAGTGTGAGATCTAATATGCAAATCATCCCGGTTGAATGACCTGTCTCTTGGGACTGGATCTAACCTGAATATTTTGTGTATTTTGGTGTAAATGACTACTGATCACAGCTTGACTGGGTGGCAAGATGGACTGGAGTGTGGGGGTTGTCTGTAGCTACATTATAAGATTATTGTAGTACTCTGGAAATTCACATTTGGTACTGGCCTGGTGAAATGTATTTTATAGAACATACCAATAGTTTGGGGTGGTTTTTTCCCCTCTCCTTTTGACAGTCTGCCCTGAAGTAGCCTCTCTTGGTTGTGAACCACTCCAGACAGTATGTCCTATGCCACCAATAAAAAGAAGAAAAAATAAATAGGGTCACTCCCCTCTAATGACGCACATCATTACATAGACAATGGGAGTATGCCTGACCATTATTCCTAGCTCCTGAATGACACAATCTTATTTTATCATGTGGTACTGCCTTGCAAATAAGTGTCATGCCACAATGGAACAGGCAAGAGAATTCTAGGCCATGGGAGAATAAATTGCATTCCAGAGGAGGATGTTGGTAGATTCTTAGCTCTTTTTTAATATTTGATGTTTAAGAGCTAGTGACTTCTATGCAGATGTTGCTGGAACCTGAGAGTTACAGTGACAACTGAGACAGAACCTTGCTACTGATAATCAGTAAGGCATATAGTCTATTTTGGCTGCCTCATTGAGATCCATTTCCAGTCCTCTGAAGCTCACTCCTTTTAAATAGCAGGCCCGTACTTTTATTTCTCATTGTGGTGGAGTCTTGCACTCCAGCCACTCTCTAAGGGGGTGTCTGGATTATACTCCCTTGGTTGCCAGGCATTTTATTTAGCTTCCCAACAAGCTTCGCACTTGCCGGAATTGCCCTTTGCCTGTCACAGCCGACATCTGAAGTGAGATGGATACAGCCTCTTAAAAGTGTGATTTATTTTGCTCAAAAGATTCTCTGCAATAGAGAAGCAGATTCAAAATAATGCATATTACATATGCATAAATGCATATGTCCCTATTTAATTTTAATCTTTGTATCCGAAGCTCAGGCAGGTATGGTTTATTCCCTATTTCTCAGTTGGGAGAAATAACCTATGCGGCTTTCATCTTCTCCTTCTGTCTCAGCCTGAGTTTTCCAGACTGTCAGCTTTTTCTCTGGCATATCTTGGCCTGCCTCTTGCCCAAAAGACTCCTCCTCTTTCTTCTAGGGGAGACTTTTTTAACTGGTTTGGGTATCTTGTTCTCAGCTTAACCTGGGAAAGAGTAAAAGATTCTAGTCCATATGACAGTCAGCTAGGTAAACTCTTTTTTCCCAACCTTAAATCCTTTGAAGTGGGGTAACAGATACTGTCTTATTTGGGCCATGGTTTTACCATTCCTGCTGGTTCTATAGCAACCTATTTACAGACTTCTCTGATTTAGGTCTGTGCCTTGTCAGGCAGTAATGCAAAATAAAACAGGGAAACTGAGTCCCACAATAGGCATATATAATACTATATTTTCCCAGTGCATCTGAAGAACATAAAACATAATTTGCAGGCCTGTTGATAAAAGCAAACATTGCTTCTTTGCTCTGAGGAGTTTGTTCATTATTGAATTGCACCAGCATCAAAGGAAGTGTCTTGTTCCTATATTTGTACAGTCAGGAGGAGGACCACTGGGATCATCTAATATGACCTACATAGCACAAGCTATAGAATTTCACTCAGCAATCTGAGCCTCAAGCCCTGAGAATGTCTATTGGCACTAGAAAGACTTCATTTTATGGAAAATCCACCATATCCCTTGGTAATCTGTTCCAAAGGTTTATTACCTTTGCTGTTTTGGCACTTGGGGGTTGGGGTGGGGCTGGGGAGTTATGCACCTTACTTGTAGTTTTGATTTTTAATTCTCAAAATGCCTAACTTTTACTTGTTTGGCTTCCTAGTCTTATTTAAATAAATACATAAAAGCTTCCCCTACACTTAACTTCAGTACTGGCTTTTATAAGAATCTCATCCATCCTGGATTATTTGATTCTTACAAGCAGAGTATTTGTTAGTATAGGAATGATCTTGGACCATTGGTTCTGATCACGGTATCTGGCTGATTTTTATGTTAGTGACTCTTATAAATGGAGCGCATTGTATAATCCAGGGTGCAGAAAACATGGATTGTGGTAGGGCTAAAAATGAAGGCAAGAGGCAAAGGAATTGATAGTCAACTTGTGTGTGATGGACCAAGGTGTGCCACATTACTTTTAAAATGCTCTGCTTTAATTTAAACACATTTTCTATCTTTTAAAAGGTTATTGACGTGCTGATGAGCTTAGATCTGGATTCAGAGAGCTCCTTCAGCCCTGTTCTCCACTACTCTAAAATTATCATTCTATTGATGCCGCTTGTGCCTCCCAACAAATGTAGACCTAGGGATGGCAAATTGGACTCAAAATATAGAGTGAAACACAGATAAATATTCAGATCAGCTATGCCTGGCATTACCTCCGCCCTCATTCTCTTTTTGGGGTGAGGTTAGTGCTTATGAAAATGAGCTGCATTGTGTGGGCAAGTCTTGTTTCAGCTTCCCTCCAGGGCTCTGTTGATAATCCTCAGAAGAGATCTGCAATGTTTCTTCTGTTCCAGGCTGGAGTTCTCCTGAACACGGAGTACAAATTTGGCTAAAATGTGTGCTGGTTTTGCAACATGCATAAATGTTAATTAGGGAATGAAGTGAGATAACTAAGTCTCTTCGCCTTGTTAGTGCCTGGTGATTTATATTTCATTATGTTACAATATCATGAACCGTCTTGGTAAACAATAAGCCTTTATGACGGGGATTTGGTGTAATAATTCACATGTTATGTGATGATTGATGTGGCCACATTCCAAGTGCTGTAAGCTAACATAGAAACTGTTACCCCATAGCTCAGACCCCAAAGTGTCTTTATACCAGATATAACATGGTCCTCTGAAATTAGCAGATATATATTATTTTGTGAAAATATAGATCTTTAATATTATTTTTTATTTCCCTCAGCTTTACTAATTTAACATAGCTTTTTCCAATAATTCATCATAAATAATTTGGAAAATAGTGTAGGCTTCAGCAAGGGAAAAGTCTTTGTAATCATGTCTCCTCTCTTTTTTCCCCCTGAACTCTGAAGTTGATAATGCTTCAGAAACAATCTTAATGTTTTATGGTCCATTAAAAAAAATTATAGCAAATCTTCACAATATTACTGATTCTGCTTAATAAATGAAAGTTCAATGGCTTGCATCTTCAAAATTCAGCATTTTCCTTTTGAAGTTCAGTTACCTGCAAAATGTGGCTAATTGTGGGTGGCTAAACTGGACAGGAATATATTTGTCCCTTCTCCTCATGGCATCATCATTATTATTATTTGCCACAAAGAAAGAGTACTTCACATTATGAGGTCACTTCTTCTGCAGATAAAACTGCTGATCATGAGAAGAGAATTGAGAAGTTGAAATAGATGGAATTGGGGATTTAGGTAGAAGAAACGGATTTTCTTAACTGAATTAAGAGTGCCACATTTTTAATACGGTGAATAAGCTTCCAAACTGGAGCTGAGTTTCAAGCACAGCACTTGCCTAGAGACTGTTTTATTTGTCTCTGTTGGTGGTTGTCAACTTCATTGCTTGAGCACCAGGTTAGATCATTCCAATTCTATTACAAAATTACTCATTTAATACAACTGTTTTTGAAGAGCAAAATAAAAATCCCCCTTTTTTTGGTTCTTATGCTTCCAAACTACAAAGACACAGGTTTCAGTGCAATGGTGTTGAATATTTAGTGAATATTTAGCTGAATTTCTGGCCATTTTGAAATATCCAGTAAACGTCACAATTAATCGAAGTAATGTGGGTATGAATTTGGATTTCTTTAGTCCAGGCAGCATTCTGAATTAGTTAACTGACTATTTCATCCTTTTTCAGAGAGAAGGGACTCTATGGTGAAGAAATGTCATAAAAATGAAATTTTAAATATAGTAATGGACAGCTATTTCAGTTGATTCATACGTTCACAGTTTCGGTGATACCAGTAGTTGCATTATACTCAGTTTGCTGCATACGAAAGCTTCTAGTGTTGTGCAGCAAGTGATAATACTGATATTTGATCTTAATTTTTCAAATTGGAAAATTTCTGTAGCTAGTTAAAGTGTTATTCTCTCAGAAATAAGCCTTAAAAAGAAGGCAAAGAACTGAGACAGCCTGTAGTTAGTCTTGCACGTTTATTTCTAAAAATACTTCTTTTAAACCTGCCACATTCAATTTAAGTTCAAGCTGTTCTTTACTTGACACTCTGTCAATACACTGGTAATGTTCAGGATGCTCCGTATTTTTCTCAGTTGTAAACTCAAATTTCCTTTTAAATGATTTTATAGCTGACATTAAATGGTCCATGAAGCATAAGAATGAAAATGAATGCAAACATTAAAGTATGAAATGGGTTATAATAGGAGCCTGTGCAGCAGTCTGGAGCATCAAAAATAACCTGTGACTAATCACTTTGTGACCAAATCACTGTGCTGTGACAGTTCCCTAAAGAGAACATTTCCAAGATGGTCTGGCGTACATTTTACCAGTTCCAGTACTGACAACTTAGAATTAGTTTCGTTATATGCAACCATGTGTCTTGCTTTGGATCAAAAGCCTCTCAAGAAATCAAGCATAAAAATAACTACTGTGCTTCATCTTATTTCTATAATTGTCTTTAAATTATGTTTTCCCAAGAAAAATTCAAACTCCTCTATGATTATATGTGAAATCAAATGAAAGATATTCAACTTCTTTCACAATAGCAATAAATCCCATTTTGTCCATAAATGGACTGTTTTCCTTTTAAATTTCTAAAGCAGCACTTTAAAGAAGTTTTATAACACATACAGAAAGCAAATGAAATATACCAGTAGAAACCATTAAATTGGGACACTACAGTGGACTAGTTGTGTTCCAATTAAGTGTGTCGCTCTTTAAAATGAAATGACCAAAAAGAATGGTGTATGGTAATATTAAGAGCATGGCCTAGAGGCCATATGAGCAAAAGAGGTCCTTCCCTTAGGCCAAGTCAATGTTATGGTCATGTGATGCTCTGTGTAAGCTTCTGATCATGGGTCAAAACTATTGACTTCCACTCCAAACTGTATTTAACCCCCGGTTGTTGACCTAGGTCGGTACCTCTTGTGACCCTTTTGACTTGTTTCTGGTGTGTGACGAAACCCATGAATAAAGGAGAAGAGGCAACACTAGCAGTGTGAGGGGAGGCGTGGAGTTTCTGCCATGTTGCACTGGGACATAGGCTTCAATCTTTCTCTCTTTATAGAAAGGACATTTGTACATCTGCTTCCAATCAGTAATGAAAGGCATCTCTTCCTCCAGTGCTAATGCCCTTTCCTGTCCTGATCCATGTATGGATCCTTTGCCTGTGTCCCTTAACCAATTACTGTCCTTTGCCCCTCAAGTCCTGAATCTCTTTCTAGAAGCCAGGGGCAGGTGAAAGATCCTCTTCCCAACGATAACTGCTAAGCATCCTGCTGCTGAAACACTGTAACATGCCTTTCCCACTTTGTGACCTAACACGATTCTTTGCCTGAGATCATTCAGGCAGGATGGTACCCACTGTAGTCTAGGAGTAGGTCAAAATAGTGGAAGAGAGTACAAGGTAAAAGTCTCTTTATTTACAAACAATCTCCTGCAGTCTTGTTTGGTGTGCCGCTCTTCCCCCCAGTTCCGCACTCCTGGGCCCTGACTTAACCTGCCTTGCTGGGTCAACCCTCACTCTTGGGTCAGCCCACACCAGCCTCCTGCATGTAATCAGTCTCCCAGGCAGTGGAAATGCTCTCATTAGACACTCGTGGGACAGGCCCCAGTGACCACCCGCAACCCCTAGATGCCATTCTGGAAATTTCTGTCTTAGAGGCATTCTGTTCTCTTCCTGATCTCTGCAAGCTCATTTACTCGGGTCCGTCAGTTTAATAAAGAAACTGATATGCAATAGCCTTTGCTCCAAATCAGGCATTCACACTTAAACTTCCTTTCCAAAATCCACACTGCTTTAGCTAAAACATTTGTTTATTGATTAAAGTTCGATTTTAAGTGAGTATATAACAGGTCAATACAAACTAATTAATCAGTCAAGGAGTTTATCACAGTCAAATAAAAGATAACTCGCATTCTGAACTAAAGATCACTATCACAGTCCATTGCTAGCCCACACACATGCTTTGGCTATGGATGGTTTTGCAGCCAGGCTTTCCTCACCGTGTGGGTAGGTATAACTCTTTGAGGTTGCTTGCAAGATGGAATCCTTGGCGGAAAAGCCCCTAACTAGTTTAAAATGTGTCTCTTTCTCTCTTCCTTCTTATGGTTAGGTAATTCTTTTTCCTCTCTAGGGCTATGTCTACACTTGTTAAAATTAAGTTGACTTAGCATGTCAGCACTAGATATTTAGGTCGACTTAAAGTTGACTTAGCGGATCTACACTAAATGCTTAAGTCAACTGGCTAGGTTGCAAGAGACTACAGCTGTGAAGGGAGCCGTCGCTCCCAGGGAAGAGGGAAGCTGGGGCCCCCAGCCGGGGCTCCAGCAGGGAGGGATTTCCCCCCGCTGCTCCAGCCAGGGCTCCAGGGCAAGGGATTCTTCTTCCCAATGGTAAGTGCTAAGCATCCTGCTACTGAAACACTGTAACGTGCCTTTCCCACTTTGTGACCCAACACGATTCTTTGTGACATGAACAAACATAACATAGAGAGAACTATTATCAGCTGAGAAAATGTTATTGCTATGCTAAAGTTAATTCTCAGTATTTAGCTAATCTGGGCCAAGACCCTGGACATGTACTTGGAGTGGCTTACTCACCTTGCTGCATGTGCCATAGTGGCCAGGCTTTATTTTTAGCATACTAATTCCATGGGAGCTTGGAATTGCACCCCAACTTAAAATTTCGACATACCCTTAGTGTGAATTATGACTGGTCCTAGATAAATTTCTTGTTCCGATGCTGAGTATGGCCATAGCAGCAACATCAGATACGGCAGAAGGAGGCTGCTGTTTGTTCCACTGTGACGGTTTCAGCAGAGAATGGGGGACTGGAGAAACCCCCCTGCTTCATTTTTTTGATATTTGAATTTTCAAATACCTTTCAAATTTGGCTACATCATAAATATAAAACAAAATTCTGATGCAGAGTATGCCAGGCAGAACCTCCTTATGATGGTGAGATCAACCCAATGGAAAAATCAAACACATTGATATTTTTGACACAGTTATTTGAGATACAGCGGAAGTGAGTGTTTCCTTTTGACTGAGATGATCAAATTAAAATGTGTAAGATGTGAAGACTCATCCCTTCCCCTACAACTTCCAAACGGGTGCTTTGATCTCCTTGCCTCAGTCACAAGCAAATCTTTATAGAGAAAGAAGAGCAAAAAAGATCCTATCCCACAAACAGTAGTGAAAGCTCTTTTAAAAGCATCCATTCACTAGCGCTAACAGCGTTGTCAAATCCTTTGTGGTCTCCCTTTTCCCCAAACAACTAGATATCTCTTGAAAGAGAAGGGAAAACACAACCTGTTCTGAAAAATTGACTTGCCATGGCTCATATCTCCCTGTCTTTTGTAAACAAAAGCTTTTTCAGGACAGATACCCTAGACACCAATAACATATATGCAGTAAAACTAGAAAATAAATTTCACACTAATCAATCTAAATTTCTATAACACAGTGGGGGAGAGAATTTGGATGAGTGTGGTGAAATGTGTGTGACATCCTGGGGCCCAATCCAGACTGAGTAGCTGTGTCACTACAGCTCTGTAATCTGTAACAATGCCTGGCTTCTATAGGCTCCAACATAGAAACATAGGCTATGTCTACACTTAAAAAACTACGTCGACTCTGTTAAGTCGACTTAATAAGGTCGCCTTAAGTCACCACAAAGTCGACCTTGTTAAGTCAATTTACAGAGTCTACACTAGACTCTGAAGTCGAAGGAGACCTGTGGCTCCCACTCCCTGGGAACTCCTGTGGACAAGGGACCTGTGGCTCCCTGACTGAAGGGAGCGGGGCTCCCTTCTCCCTGGGACCCGTGCAGGTCCCAGCAAGAAGGCAACCGCAGCTGCCTTCTCCCTGGGACCCGTGGGTGTCCCGGCAAGAGGGAAGTCACAGCTGCCCTCTCCCTGGACCTGCAGGGGTCCTGGCGAAAGGGCAGCCGCAGCTGTCTTCTCCCTGGGACCCACCATGGCTCCCTTGTTCCCAGCCCTAGGGAACTAAGTCGACGTAGGGCATCCACACCGGTTTTAGGTCAACTTAATAAATCAACTACCTAAACAGCAGTAGTTATTAAGTCAACTTAAGGAAGCCCTTAAGTCGACTTAATGAAAGCTTGGTGTGGACACGGGGTTCTTTAGGTCGACTTAAGCATCCTTAAGTCGACCTAACTTTCAAGTGTAGACATACCCAGAGAAACTGGAAGGGATATGAGAGGTCATCGAGTCCAGTCCCCTGCACTCATGGCAGGACCAAGTACCTTCTTAAATCATCCCTGACAGGTGCTTGTCTTACCTTCTCTTAACTTCCAGTGATGGAGATTCCACAAACTGCCTAGGCAACTTATTCCAGTGGCTATCACCCTGACAGTTAGGATTCTCTCTTAATGTCCAACCTAAATCTCCCTTGCCATAATTTAAGCCCATTTCTTCTTGTCTTATCATCGGCAGTTAAGGAGAACAATTTTTCTTCCTCCTCCTCGTGACAACCTTTTCAGGTACTGAAAACTTATCATGTCCCCTCTCAGTCTCCTCTTTTCCAGACTAAACAAACCCAGCTCTTTCAATCTTCACTCATAAATCAGGTGTTCCAGACTGTCACAGCCTATGCCCCCCCCTGCACCTCCCAGATGAGGAACATCTGGGGGCATAAGCAGGGAGGGTGACCCCACGACCTCCCAACTCGATGCACCATCCTTTGGTTCAGGGCGTATGACCTTGCGAACTCAGAGTAAGTTCACCAGCCCTTGGGGTCCGGTCGGGTCAAGGCAGTATGGCCTAGCAGCCTCAGAGTCAGTTCACCAGCTCTTGGGGTCAGGGCAGTAAGGAGTCCTTGCAGGAGGCTGTGCCCAGGTAGGAGGGCTCAGGCCCTTGCACTATACTGAGTCCCAGCCCAGGGCCCTATTGGTGCCAGGGTTCTGGCACTGTCAGTGGGGATCCAGACTGCAATACGCTGACCCTCAGACAAACCACCCCCAGCTCCACAACTTGGGCCCCCTGGGCTACTTCCTACCCGCAGCTGGGTGTTTTCCCCTGGCATAGTCCCAATCCAGGTCTCCACCTCCACTCTGGTCCATCAGCCGCTTTTCTGCAGGTGCCTAGAATCACTCCGCTGTAGTCGGTGCTTGATATTCAGCCTTGGGATTGGTCTCTTCCTTTGCCTGAGGCTGAAACCACTCATAGGCTGGAGCTTCCCACACAGATCCTCCCTCTTCGCTGGTCAGCCCAGACTGAGCTGTCCTGCCTCCCTTTATACTAGGGCAGCAGCCTGAGCATGCCCAGCAGGGCTTAAGGGGCGGCGCTTCTGCTGCCCACAGAGTTTGCTGAGCCTCTTTAGTGCGGGGTAGGCTCACCCCATCACACAGACATTTAATCATTCATGTTGCTCTTCTCTGGACTTTCTCCAATTTGTCCACATCTTTCCTGAAATGAGGTGCCCAGAACTGGACACAATACTCCAACTGAGGCCTAATCAGCACAGAGTAGAGCAGAAGAATTACTTCTCATGTCTTTCTTAGAATACTCTTGTTAATACATCCCAGAATGGTGTGAGCTTTTTTTGCAACAGTTACACTGTTGACTCATATTTAGCTTGGGGTTCACTCTGACACCCAGATCCCTGTCTGCAGTCTCCTTCCTAGGCAATCATTGCCCATTTTGTATGTGTGCAATGGATTGTTCTTTCCTAAGTGGAGTACTTTGCATTTGTCTTTATTGGATTTCATCCTATTAACCTCAGTCCATTTTGACAGTTTGTCCAAATCATTTTGATTTGTGATCTTATCCTTCAATGCACTTGCAACCCCTCCCAGCTTGGTATCATCAGCAAACTGTATAAGTGTACTCTGAATGCTATCATCTAAATCATTGATGAAAATGTTGAACAGAACCAGACCTAGAACCGAAACCTGCAGAATCCCGCTCATTATGCCCTTCCAGCATGACTGTGAGCCATTGATAACTACTCTCTGGGAGCAGTTATCCATCCAGTTTTGAACCCATTTTATAGTAGTTGTACTTCCTTAGTTAATGAGAAGGTGATGCGAGACCATAACAAAAGCCTTACTAAAGTCTAGATATACTGCATCTGCCACTTCCCCTCTATCCATAAGGCTAGTTATTCCATCATAGAAAGCTATCAGGTTGGTTTGACATGATTTGTGCTTCACAAATCCATGCTGACTATGACTTAACACGTTATTCTCTTCTAGATGTTTGCTAATTCATTCCTTAATGATTTACTCCATTATTTTTCCTGGTACAGAGGTTAAACTGGTTTATAATTCTCTGGGTTGTCTTTATTTCCTTTTTTATAGGTGGACACTATATTTGCTCTTTTCCAGTCCTCTTATTGTTTTTCCCTCTTTGCTGAATAAGTGTCCTACTCTGTCCTTGGTCTTCCTCTTGTTTCTAATGTATTTTAAAATATTTTTTGTTACCTTTTATGCCTTCAGCTAGTTTGATCTCAGTTTGTGCCTTGGCCTTTCTGATTTTTCCCCTACACAATTGTATTGTTTATATAGTCATCCTTTGTGATTTGACCTAGTTTCCACTTTTTGTAGAACTTTCTTTATTTTTAGATAATTGAAAATCTCCTGGATAAGCCAGGGTGGTCTCTTGCCATACTTCCTATCCTTCCTATGCATTGGAATAGTTTGCTCTTGTGTCCTTAATAATGTCTCTTTGAAAAACTGCCAACAGTCTTCAGTTGTTTTTCCTCTTAGACATGCTTCCCATTGGATCCCTCCTACCAACTCTCTGAATGTGCTAAAATCTGCCTTCTTGAAATCCATCATCTTTATTTAGGTGTTCTCTCTTTTACCATTCCTTAGAATCCTGAACTCTACCATTTCATGATCACTTTCACCTAAGTTACCTTCCACTTTCAAATTCTCAACCAGTTTGTCTCTGTTTGTCAAAATCAAGTCGAGAATGGCCTTTCCCCTACTAGCTTTCTCCACCTTTTGAAACAAAAAACTGTCTCCAATACATTCCGAGAACTTGTTGGATAATCTGTGCCTTGCAGTGTTATTTTCCCAACAGATGTCTGGGTAGTTGAAGTTCCCCACTACCACAAAGTCCTGTGCCTTGGATGATTTTAATTGTTGAAAAAAAGCCTCATCCACCTCTTCTTCCTGGTTAGGTGGCCTGTAGTAGACCCTTACCATGACATCATCCTTGTTTTTTACTCCTTTTATTTTTACCCAGAGAATTTCAACATGTTTGTCTCCTATTTCCATTTCCACCTCAGTCTAAGTATTTTAATATACAAGGCAATACCATCTCCTTTTTTCTTTGCCTATCCTTCCTAAGCCAGCTGTAGTCTGCTATATTAATATTCATCATGTGTATTATCCCACCAAGTCTCTATGATGCCAACTACGTCATTGTGTTTTAGCTACTAGTTTTTTGAGTTCTTTCTGCTTTTTCCCATACTTCTCACATTAGTATACACCCACTTAAGATACTGATTTGATTTCCCTCCCAAGTTCTGACTAGTCTGTCTTTTATCCCTGCTGTTACAGCCCAGGTCTCCCCGGTTTTGACCTACCTTACATGGACTGCTCACAAACAGTCTCCAGCATGTAATTCATTCCCAGCTATATCAGTGTGTGCTGCAGCCAGCCAGCCACACCTTGGCTCTTACCAGCCTTGGTTATACTGCTGGATGACCCCAATGACCACTCAGTCCCAGTTATTCCCCCAGAAATGTATGTTCTGACCTGTCCAGCCCTTTCCTGGACAGTACAAATATATTACGTTCATTATTTCTTTAAGAAATAATATGCCAGTCTATTATTTTCAATAGCTATTTAATTTGAACAAATTAATTAGGTAAAATAAATGTAGCTACAAAGAGATTTTGAGTACAATAATGAGGCATAAATCAGAAATGGTTACAGAAAAATAAAGCACTTGCTTGTGCCTAGCATAACAAACTATATTAGATTCAAAGCAAAGTTGTCTTCCATATGCTTCCATGACAGGATCCCTCTAGGTTGGAGGCCACAACAGCAGGGCATTGCAAATGGCAATGCAGGTTTCAGGGCAGGACACAGCTATTCATCAGCCTGGGTTGTACCCCAGTATGTGCCAATATTGAATTCAGTATTTTTTCATTGCTCACATAGCAAGCATATTTTTCTTTTTTGCCATATTCTAGCCCCAGGAAAGCCCAGAAGGCAGAAAGTGACTCAGAAGATTCTGCTCTGAAAAATACCTTTTATAATGTTACTGTCATAACACTCCCCTGTTTATCCTTTAGTTATTTCTAGATCAATTTTATCTAGTTTTATCAAAAAGGGTAGGGGGAAGCCTTTCTAATTGTAATCATTGCAAATAACTGGGGATATGAAAATCTGTCTGGGTACATTCAGGTTTGTCTCTCTCCACCAGGAGCAAAGTCCTTGCAGTTGGAACTTAGTAAACAGTTATTTTGAGGATCCATGAACTGGAATAAAATCTAACTCATTCTTTGCTCATCTTAGCACTGTAAAGTAGTAAAAATGTTACTTTGTCAGTGAAATAAGTGTCCATAACACTGAATTGATAATGATCCAATCCTGGAACCCTTAGTTAAATCTATATTTTTCAGAAGTAAAATTAATACAATTAACAGATGTTGGCTTCTGTAAAGCAGATGTTGAGCAAGATGGTGCAATTTCTGATTATAACAACAGTCTAATGTCGGTGATGGTCAGACCTAATAAGGCTCAGTTTGGATGAATGTGCAAAATTTGGTACCTTAGCTAAAACTATGGAAGACAAACCCATCACTTCAGTGAGTTTTCCTTTCCCCATAGTCTGGTATCCTTCCCTCTTCATTATAACTTCTACTACCCCTTTTTAGTACATATTGTGGAAAGTTTTTGTTTGATGTTAGTCTTATCATGGCAACAGGGAATCTACAATTTGTTTGGACCTCTCCCTGGAAAAGCCATTCTGGGTTGGAATCTGGGTTGGTTGCTGGTAGAGTATAAAGGTTCAGAGGCTAAGGTCTTATCTACGTACAAATTTGCAGCAGTTTAATTTAAACAGTTCAGATGAATTAATTCAGCCAGTGTCAATACTCTTATTTTGATTTGAGTGGCTTCTTTTAATTTATTAAACCTGTTCCTAATTGACCTAAGCTAAACTAAATGAAGCCATTCTTAAACTGAAATAAGGGTCTATGTAGTTTTGCACGTCATTGTTAAATTTGGCTTAAATTCACTCCTTTAGTTAAACTGGTGCCACAATTCATGTAGCCAAGGCCAAAGTGTCAAACAGTTGAAGCAGAGGTTGGATAATATAACTGCCTCTCTTGGGCCTTATCTACACTGAAAAACTGTAGAATGTAGACTTGCTCAATCAATCCCGGAAGCACTCTCTGGTCGACTTCATAACTCCACCCCTCCAAGTGGAGTAAGGCTGCATCGACCGGAGGATGCTTCAAGTCAACGGTGCTGAGTGAAGACAGCGTGGTAAGTAGCTGTAACTGAGTTGTTGGGAGATGATACGCATTCTGCGGCACACAGAGTATGTATCTCCCGTTGACTTTGACCCCCAGTGTAGAGTAGGCCTTGAAACTAGACTCAAAGGCTGTGCCAGCTATAGAGAGATTAACTGAAGATGTGTGTCTAAATATCTTTAGAGTGCTTTGAGTGCATGAGACTAATTTTAGGCACCCAGTCTCTGAAAGTCTTCTGATCTCCATTTGGCTTATATCATCTTGTTCTGAATACATAACTAGTTAAATAATTTGTCTCCCTCCTCCACTCTTTTACGGCTCCTACCTTCTTTTGATTCTATTCATGATTTAATTTCTAGATTGTGGAGAAAGAGAATAGCTGAATATACATAACAACAAGTAGCCCTGATACCACACTTCGTTTTCAAAGTGTTGCATACAGCATATTAGTTGGTTTGTCCCCACCCGTGCCAAAAGAACAAAGACAAACAAATTGAGAGAGGAAGTAAGTTAACAGATGGGGACCCTGAACAGTGGACAAATTTTAATTGAGTTGTCCAAGGCACAGTGGGAGTCGGTCAGAGCTAGGATTTGACTAAAGAGATCCCAGCAGGCAGATGTATGCTTAGATCACTAGGCTGTACTACAGCATTTAATTGGGTAACCTTGAAGGGACACTTAGCAGCTCAAGGAGAACTCTGCAAAACACTTCAGAAATGCATCTTGTTTATGTAGTGCATCCAGTATCTTCTGTTATCAGTTCACTTGCTCTCCTTTATAAAAGTACAATAGCCTTGAAAACACAATCTCTTTTTGTCTGTTCCTGCTGCTAATGTTTTACATGAACTCAGTCATAATCCTTCCTGTGAGATCACTATCTTTCCATATCAGCTACTGATGCTGTGCTAGATTGTTCGTGGAAGGAGGGGGAAGAACCTGGGGAGCAGATAAATTCTCAAGAAACAAATCTTGATTTCAAGCATAAATGCTTTTGCTGATGAAGAACAAAGGGTGTGTGAAACAGAAAATTTAAGCAGTACTGTGTTTTGAGTAGCTTTTTAGTTTTCCATGAAGCATCTGCAGTTTCTCTAAAAAGATGATGTTGCATAGATCCTTTAGAAGCATGATTCTACTGGGAAATTTTCAAACACACTACTTTGGTATGTGTTTAAAATTCTACACACATCATGTTCCCATGCATTCCTGTTGCCTTCTGTCCCTATCTGATAATATGGTCTGAATTGAGATGTTAGAACTGGGACATATGGGGAATAAATCTTTTTACTGTGTATAACTAGCCTACCTGGAAAAGAAATGTTCATAAAAGTACAGTCTAAAAAAAGTCATTTTAAAGATGCTCAAATGAGGGGGTATCAAATGGATCCTGTCACTCCCACAAAGAATAAAAGAGTTCCAGCTGGAGCTGCTTGAAAAGTTTTTCAAACATAGTCATTTTTCTGTTGAAAAAGAACTTTAATTCGAAAATGAGAATATTCATGAAAAACTTGAAAATTTGTTTTTTTTTCTTGTGATGTTCGTGTATGTGTTTCTTTTTTCTCTCTTCTTCTTTGGCAACACTTATCTTTTAAAAATATCAAAACCATTACCAAAATGATTATCAACATTATTTCATTTTGGATTAACAGACAATTTAGAGCTGGTTCCATGTTTTCAATAAACATTACAAAAATGTTTATTTTATTTTATCTTAAATCCTAATTAAAATCCAGTCAGACTAGGGAAAAAAAAGAAATTTTCTTTTGAATCTTTTGTAACCATCTTTAGTTCCAAAAGCAGTGGTCATTGTCGCCTGAATGCATTTCTACTAATTCCTTTCCTGCTTCAAATCCTGGCAAAGATCCTCCAAGAGAAGGTATTAGTGATTGCCATTTCACCTTGCCAGCTGGAAAGTCTAGTTTCTTTCAATTCTGGACATACATTAGTCAGATGCTTGGCTGATAGTTATACCATAGACTGAGTTAATTGCAAACCAACATAGCCACCTTTCACTGCTTCACTCCTGGGGCTGGGCTAGGGCAAAAAAGCTGTTTGACTGCTTGCTTTCAGAACACCATTGGCCAAAAAGTCTTATACTATGGAATGGACAACACGAGCATGTTCTAAGGGAAGATGTATCTAATGTCGATGAGTTTCCTCAGGTGTGGGTATCCGTCTGTCTCTGCACAGGTAAAGTTCCACTAATAACAGCTAGTACTGTAATAAAATGTAATAATCATTGGAGCTTGGTATTCCATCACGTGATTAGGAAGCCAGATGGGAGAGTGCTGAGAAAGATTAGAGGCAGAAGCCCTACAGTAAGGAAAAGAAAGGCTGAGTAAATTAAGGGCTACTGTATCAGGAGAAGCCTCTTTTTCCTTGTTAGCCTTTCCACCCTCACAAAAGACTAACCAAATTCCAAAGGGGTAGCCGTGTTAGTCTATTGTAGAAAGACAACAGAGTCCTGTGGCACTTTTAAAGACTAACAGATTTATTTATCACTCATACAATAGTTAAGTCGACTTAGTGTATCTACACTTAAAATTAAAGTTGACTTAAAGGGGAACTTACAAAGTCGACCTAGAGCGTCCAGACTGGATGCTCTAGGTAGACTTTGTGGGGCTAGGGGGACTTTGGACAGGTCCACGGTGGCGGGGGGGGGCACCCCTTGTGTACAATGGGGCAAAGGGGGACAGGGACCCTGGCAGGGCATGTGGGCAGGGTGTGACGCTGTCTGGATTTAGGGAAGCATTTATATTATTTTCTATGGATCTCTCATAAATGCTATAATCCATAGGAACTATGTCATGTTTGGTATTGATGGAAAGGTAGTAATTTGCTGGGAATGATTATATAGTTTATGCCTAGGAATTGTATTTATATTAGAAGTTAGTTAGTTAGTTAGGAATTTGGTGTTATATCTATACTTTAACTTGTGTCATTCTGGAGAAATGCCTTAGACAGGAGGGTGTGAACAACCATTGTCTCATTAATGGCTCATCAGGTTTCTTCCTTTGGCCCATTGTAGGTGAGAGCTTCCTTAACATTACAACCATTGTCTCCTTAATGTTAAGGAAGCTCCCACCTACAATGGGACAAAGGGAGAAACCTGATGAGTCATTAAGGAGACAATGGTTGTTCACACCCTCCTGTCTAAGGCATTTCTCCAGAATGACACAAGTTAAAGTATAGATATAACACCAAATTCCTAACTAACTAACTTCTAATATAAATACAATTCCTAGACATAAACTATATAATCATTCCCAGCAAATTACTACCTTTCCATCGATACCAAACATGACATAGTTCCTATGGATTATAGCATTTATGAGATATCCATAGAAAATAATATAAATGCTTCCCTAAAACCAGACAGCGTCACACAGGGCTCTGCCCTGCTCTTTGGGGGGCATGCCAAGCTCCCCCTGTGTCCCCCCCCGGCAAGGAGGGCATTGGTGTAGTCCTGGCGTAGCCCTAAATTGACTTAGGGCTACCCAATGTCTACACTGGCTTAATTCTACTTTAAAAAGTCGAATTAAGCCTTAAGTCTAGTGGAAAGGAGGTTTAATAAAGTCGACTTTATTTTCCTTAAGTCTTAAGGAAACTGTAGAGTAGACACAGGGTAAATTAAGTTGACTTAAGCAAGCTTAAGGCCTTCTACACACTGCAAATTTATTGCGTGATAACGCTCGTTCTTGCGCAATAACAGGCACAGCGTCCACACACAAATCCATGTTGTTGCGCGGTAACAGCCGTCTTACCGCGCAACCTGTAAACCACCAAAACGAGGGTGGTAGCGGCTACTGCGGAACAACTGTTCCGCGATAGTTCGTGTGTGTACAGTTGCCGCGCAATATGCAACCTCCGGAAATGTCCCAGAATTCCAATTCCATCCCTTCTGCACTTCCTTCTGCGCTCTGTGGCTGTGATGTGACTGTACCTGCCCTCCCATCATTCCCGGGAATTTTTGAATTCTTCACTCTTCCTGTTTGCTTGGTGTGGAGTGCAGCTGCAGCTGTGTACTCCAAGAGCAATGGCAGCACAATGCAGCAAACGTGCTCCAGTCTGGACCACAGCTGAGGTGCTTGATCTCATAGGCATCTGGGGAGAGTCTGCAGTGCAGGCACAGTTACGTGGCACCCAGCGGAATTTCGATATTTTTGGCCAGATTTCTCAGGCCATGGCAGAGAAGGGGTATGAGAGAGACACTCTTCAGTGCAGGTCGAAGGTGAAGGAGTTGCGGATTACGTACCACAGAGCCAGAGAGGCAAACTGGCGCTCCGGCTCAGCGCCGGCTACATGCTGATTTTACAAGGAGCTGGATACAATCCTGAGCGGGGATCCCACAACCACCCCAAAAGCTCCTGTGGACATGTCAGCATCCCCCCTATGAAAAGGATACCGGAGCAGACGGTGACAAGCAATTCGTCGACGAGGACGTGGAGGTGGAAGATGACCTGGAGGGTGAAAGTGGTGCAGCTGACCTAGGGAGCCAGGAGCCGTTCTCCATGCCACCTGAAACATGCTGCCCAGATTCCTTCTCCATACTGTCTTCGGATGCAGCAGAGAGGAGCTCTGGTAAGTTTCATCAGAAGTGGCCTCTATGCTAGCTGGATAAGCTTTGCGGGCAAATGAAGAGCGGGCGGGAAATAGGCGTTTTGAGTTTCATCCTTTCTTTTCTTTTTTGGATGGGGGGGTCTACCCCGCATTACATGAGCAGTGCATCAATGCATGCTGTAATTGCCAAGAAATCCTCTCCATTGAGATCACTGAAGGTGTCCTCGATGTACTTCCACAGCCTTCTAGTTAAATTCGATGGGAGAGCAACTGTTTCCTCTCCCCCATAGAGAGATACTCTCCCTCGCCTGTTGCAAAGCACAGCAGCGGGAACCATGGCTGCGCACAAGCCTGCTGTGTACGGTCCTGACTGAAAACCAGTGACATGCAGGATATGCATTCTGGCTTGCAGAGGCACTCTAAGCAGCGAGATATTGGCTTCCATGGCACTGCCGTATGTGAACTAATCACCCAAAGCACTGCAAATAGTTCACAGAGCTGTGTGTCTTGTCTCGGCAACCCGAACCTCCCTTTGCAAAAGCTCTTTCAGTCCCTGGCAATGCCCTGTCCCGTGGGTTCAGCGGAATGTGGCGGGAGAGCATATTACTGGCTCCTTAACCAAAGTGAGAACAATAGCACTACTTATGATGTTTCATTTTTCCTTAGAAATGACCTTCGCCGGTCGGTGGTCTGTGCCAGCTGACCGGCTGAGACAGATAAGGAGGAGGCCTCGCAGGAGCAAGGAGGATATCTTCCAGGAGCTGATGCAGTCCAATGAGGCATCAGCAAGGGAGACTAGAGAATGGAGGTAGGAGTGCCGGCAGGAGCGCAAAGAAAACAATGTGAAGAGGCAGAAGCAGAAGGATGCCCTCATAAGCATCCTACAGGAGCAGACCCAACTGCTGAAGACCATGGTTGGTCTGCAGACCCAGCTGCTCCAGGTTCGCGCCCCCCCCCCTGCAGCCACAGCAACACTTTCTGTCCCCCATGCCCCATTCTCCCTCAAAGCAGTTCTTTGAAGCCCAGGAACCCTCCTGGTACAATGTTACATCCACTCCTGCACCAAGCTATGGCATTGAGACATGCACCTAGACGCATCTATAGCCCCTTTTGCAGGCACTGCTTACTGTAAATATTTAATGTTTTATAATAATAAAATTGAATCACTTGAATTTTGCACATTGTCTTTATTGATACACAATAAGATTAGTTGTTGCATGTTTAGTATTCACTCATTCAAGCATAGTACAGTACACGCCCACCGGCACCGTCCCCCGCCCCCCCAATCAGCACCCAGCAGTGCTTGAGAACACTACTGCACAGTGATGCAATGCATCCTATGAGTCCCCATCACTAAAATGCACCCTAAGTGCCTCCCTTATGCGGACGGCTCTCAGCTGTGCCCCCCTGATACTCCTAGTGGCTGGCTGCTGGAAGGCAAACTCTAGCTGCTCAGCTTCCACGTTCCATGAAGGGGGAAATTTCTCTCCCTGATTTTCACAGAGGTTATGCAGAACACAGCACGCTGCAATGACGGCTGGAATGTTGTCCTCATTCAAGTCTAGCCTCCCATACAAACAGCGCCAGCGGCCTTTTAAGCACCCAAAGGCGCACTTTACAGTCATTCGGCACCGGCTTAACCAGTAATTGAAGCGCTCCTTGCTGGGATCCAAATTTCTAGTATACGGCTTCATGAGCCAAGGCATCAGTGAGTAGGCTGTGTCTCCTATGATGACTATGGGCATCTCCACATCCCCAACAGTAATTTAATCATCAGGGAAGAAGGTCCCTGCCTGCAACTTCCGGTACAGACCCGTATTCTGGAAAATGCGAGCATCATGCACCTTACCCAACCACCCCGCATTTATGTCTGTAAAATGCCCCCAGTGATCCACGAGTGCCTGAAGCACCATGGAGAAGTAGCCCTTCCTATTAATATACTCAGTCGCAAGATGCTCCGGAGCTACCATAGGGATGTGCATGCCGTCTATTGCCCCTCCACAGTTCGGGAATCCCATGGCTGCGAATCCATCAACGATCTCCCGCACGTTGCCCAACGTCACTGTCCTCTGGAGCAGAACACGATTAATGGCTCTGCACGCTTGTGAAAGTGCTAACCCGATGGTCGACCTGCTGACTCCAAACTGATTCGTGACCGAGCGGTAGCAGTCTGGAGTCGCCATTTTCCACAGCGCGATTGTGACACGCTTCTCCACGGTGAAGGCAGCTCTCATGTTGGTGTCCTTGCATCGCAGGGCAGGGGCTAGCTCCTCACACAGTTCCATGAATATGGCTTTCCGCATTCGAAAGTTCTGTAGCCACTGGTCATCATCCCACACCTGCAAAACGATGCGGTCCCACCACTTGGTGCTTGTCTCTCGTGACCAGAACCGGCGGTGCTCCATGTGCAGATGCTCTGTGAAGGAGCTCAGCAATGCGGTGCTGTTGTTCTGCATGGCAGTCACCAGCCCAGGGTCATCCGAATCCTGGTCTGATTCAGAGCTGAACGCATACTGTGCCACCAGCCGAGATGTATTCATTATGTTGAAGGCGACAGTCGAGATCAGACCTGGATCCATGTTGCTGCAAAAAGGAGTTCCGGGAAGCAATGCGCTACTGTCGAAAATGGGTGCGAGTTGCTAGTAGCAACTCTCATGACGCAAGGGGAACAGAACGCACCATGGGAAACCAGGACTTTACCCATGGTGCTCAGCGCTACTCTCCTTCTGCCCAGGATTCTTAGCACCAAATCAGGATGGATGGAACTGTGGGATAGGTTCCCACAATTCAATTGGGTTTCTTGTGAAATCGCGAATTGCAGGGGGGGGCTCTGTTCCGTCACAAGCGGCAGAGTGTGTACACGATCCTGCGCTACAAAAACCATGTGACTTTTAAAGCGCAACGGGCTTGTTGCGCGATTATTCCTGTAGTGTGTACATGGCCTAAGTCGACTTAATTTACAAGGGTAGATGCAGCCTTAGATATAAGCTGTGGACCCCCACTGGTCTGCAGTCGATAGCTTGAAAACCACAGACCTAGAAGAACAGTGAGATTTCTCAGATAGCTGTCTTCGCACATTGAACTATCAGAAAATATTGTTGGTACAAAATTCCAAAAATGTGATAGGATTCAGAATTAGCTTTTGGTACTGTACAGAAATAGTTTAAATATCTGTAATAGTTCACTCAGTCAAATTCTTTGTCTTTTCTGAAGGAGATGTTTAGATCTTTTATTCTGCTATCTATTACAAGCCATTGGACAATTTAACATCAGATATGTGCAAACTGTTTTAAGTGATAATAGAAACTGATATCTTTGTCCAAAGCTTGAGCTGTGAGCTTGGAATGATTTTAATTTTAAGATCTCATTTCATATTTTCTCACTCAGAAGTGCATAGCACTTTCTGATTCTATTATTTATGTTATAATACCCCAGTCAAAGATCAGTGCTTTCTTCTGCTAGCCAGAATTCCACGTGCCAGTAGACAAAACAAGCAAATATACCAGGGTTGTTCGGAGAATGAAGTTATTATCTCTGTCGCATAAAACTAATAGTGTTCAGAAGAGATGTCTTAGCTTACCACTTGTTAAACCTATGCCAGGTGGTAGTGATCTATAGGCATCGTGGCAGAAGTTGAGTTTTTTATGAGATTTAAGAGCATATACCCATGGCTTTGATTTTTTGGAAGGGAGTTTTTCCCATACTTGTGGGGGAAAAAGAAGTGCAGTATTTTGGATCTTCCATTTTAAGAGCCTGCTATAATGTCCTGCATTCTGAAATAGGAAACATAGCGTTGAAGAAAATAACTTAACTCTTTATCAGGTTTCAGCAAGGCACTAACTTTATTTTTCAAGCAATTGCTGGAGAGACGTTTAACAGTACAGGGTGTCCCCTGCACAGTCAAATGAGCTTTGCTCACAGGCAGATTTTGCAGGTATTTATAGTGATAACATAGCAATAGGAAATCACATGCACATATGCTCTCGTTTGACTTCCAGCCCAATTTTGAAGACTGTTTCAGCCCCAGAATGGCTGTATCCAATACAGGCAGATCTTCAATACACCTCCACTTTAACCTTAAAATTAGGATATACACAGATGGAGTTGCTTTGATTATTATAGCAGAAATCTACAGTTAAACAGCTAGTATTTATATTCTAATTCTAATTTATATTCTAACTGTGCAGTTCTGGTGTTTTACTTTTTGTTTTTAATGCCACAGATCAAGAAACACCCTGAATGATTTTTACACCTAAAACATTGCCTGTACTTTTAGGTTCTATGGTATTTAAGACTCATAATAATGTTAGAAAATCTATAAATAGAGATTAATCTTGCATCATCCCTCTCAGCTATGTAAAAAAACACATTTCTGAAAAGATCTAGTAAATACTTTAAAATGAATGTTCCACTTTGTGTTTGTCAGCTCATGGCCAGGGAATAAAACGATTTTGTGCACAGTTTAAAAATGAAATGAAAAGTAAAATATATTGCTAATGCCAAATTAATAGCTAATACTTTGTTTGTCTCCTGCTTTTTTTCTCAGATGATCATAAACACTTAATAAACTCTGCATATTTAGGAATCATTCCCTCTGCACTGAACTGCAGTCAACTCTGCAGTTGAATGTGATGACTGGTTTATAGTGCACACCAACACCACATAAACATTCAGGACAGTAGGCAAAGAATATTTTATCCAGTTGTGTACAATGTTCTGGGAGGACACCTGGAAAAGTGGCATCACTTTTGTAATATGTGCATAATCTTTTTGTTTTTGGATATTATATGTATTTTGCAGGTGTTCTCTGGGTTTTTGTAAATAAACTTAAACCTGTTTCACTTTGATTTAGGGAATGAGTTGGTGACTTCCCTGATTTTTTTTTTTTTTTTTTTCATTTACCCATGTAATATTTACTTTCTTCTCTTGAAACGCTTCCCTGAATCAGGCAAAACTCTCAAAGAAATCACTAGGATTAACTGCCTAATGACTACTGCAAAACAGGGTCCTTAGTCTAAATTTCAGTTACTCACTCTATGCACTGTTGGGGAGTGGGAGAGGGAGGAAGGGGGTGAGGGAGGAAAAGAAAAGGCAGCATGTGGGCCTGGAGACCGTACAGGATTTTCTTGAACTATATTGGTACACCAGATGTCTTTTCTGGACCTGAGATCAGAGACTTATCCTGAGACTTGTTATGAACTGAAGGAAATCTATATCAGTGACCGTGTTGCTTAGAAAAAATAAGACACTGATAAACCCCAGGAGTCCCATCCTATTGCCATCTGTAAAAGCTGTTGCCTAGTTTGATTTATGAGAAGGAAGGAATTTCAAATGACAACCTGAGATGATGATGAATTAATTTTGTCCATATAGGGTATCTTTAATTTTTCTCTTCTGTTTCTGTGTGGTAGGGGCTTTGCCTCCAAGTGTTATAGTATGCATTGAAATTGTGAATTAATGAAAAAAAAATAGTCTAACTGTGAAAAGATCACATATTTCTATTTTCAACTTTTGCAGTCCCCCTATTTCTTTTAGTAAAAGTACTTAACCACAACCTTACTTGTTTTTTTAAAAAAATTAGATTGGTATACTTTAACACTATCGTGTACACTAGATACTTTATTTTCTGAAAATCCAGATCCTTTTCAATGTATTATTTTTGCCTTTAGATTCCCCAAACAAGGCATCAGCAATTTAACCTTGACTGTCATCAGCATGTGACAAGAATATAAAACAGGAGATTTCTCTGGAGCAAACACTTTAAAGAACCTGCCTAGCATATAATGTTTTCCAGCTGTGCACTTAATTATTAAAATAAAAAAGTAAAACCTTTATCTGACAAGATTATCTCCATTTTGTTCCTCTTATTGTGACAGAACTGTATTCAAATATGACATAGAAAATTACAGTACTTAGAGAGGTTTTTTCTTGAAGTTGTATACAAATTTCTTCATTTGCTTTGTTAAAAGCATTCTCTCAGTTGAATGAAAAATTCATATCCACAAACAGTAAATTGTACAACAGCTAGTGTTGCATAGCAAGTCTGGCAGTTGCAAATCTTTCACAGCATTGCACACTCTAAGTAATAGTTTATATGTAGTATATTATAAACTTCGACACTTTGAGCCAAGTTCTGAGCTCAGCTACACCATCTTTGGAGTTGCTCTGTGGAGTTGCAATAGAATAATTTAAAACAGTCTGGACCATTGGGTTAAATTATTTTTTTTAAAAAAAGCTTCAATCATAAAAAGAAAATGAAATCTAGAAAAGAAATGCAGAATAAATAAAAATAGAAGAGGTACAGAATAAGATAGTGAAGAGTGACAAAAATTGTAAGAAATGGTGGCAACATGATGCATAAATCATGAATGCAATAGAAATTACATATAAAAGAACAGAAAATCAGTACACCAACGCACAGAAAAATGGACTGTTTCATTGTCATGCTGAAAAGACACAATATGATACTGTGTGTGGAGATGAGTAATGTGTGGAGGTTGTTAGAACATAACACTTCACTACTATTTTTAAACAATGTGTGTAAATCTAAATCAATGTGGTTTCTTTAGATATATGAAAATCTGAATTTAAATCTGTTTCATTTCCAGTTATATTTTCAAAAAAGGCTTTATCAAGTTGTTGGATGTTTCTTTACTGCAACCAATTAAATACGCAGAGGCAGGAAAAAAGTGAAAGAACGTTCTAGTTTTTTGCTCCTGTACAGTGCTAAAGTCAAACTTGCCTTTCATTTCCAATATGTACAGGCTGTGTAATGTGCTACTTTTCTAGCTAACTTATAACTGAGTACCATGTCAATAGCTTTCTCTCTGAGAGAAAAACGTTGTTTAATCTCTTTAAATTTAGTAACAATTATACCTTATTTCCTTTGCCTCAGTTGTGGGTTTCTTTATGGGAAGTCTAGTCAATGATACATTGTATATACGAGTCTGACTTTCCAATATTTGCTCCTTTCCTTTAAAATGATTTGTTTTTCAGTGAGGGAAAAAATAAATGGAAGAAATTCTAGGCAACAGAAAGAGAAGAAAATATTGTTTAATTATAAAAGAGGGAATCATTCTTCAACTTTTATGTGAAAGCTTGTCTCTCTTCTATCCTGGGAGCAACACGGCTACAACACTACATAAATCTGAAAATGTTTCCCAGAAGAAAGTCTGATGGATGGAGAGCAGCAAGAGGTGATAACAAGCCAGGACTGGAGGGGGACTGAAGGCAGGAGTGAGGCTTGCTGCTGGTGTGTCCATTGTGAAGAGAACAGTGTGAGGGTCAGGGGAAGTGATGAAGTCTCCCTTGATGAGAATGATCTTCCATCAGAGATGTTGTGGGGGTTCCCATAGGGAAGAGTGGGGGTTGTACTCCAATTTGGATAGTTTGGGGTAGCTGTGCTCACAGACAAAGAGAGGAAATCCAAAAAGTGCCGGGAGAGAGGGAAAACCTATGCATGGTAAAAGACAATGGAGCATGGGAAGGATGTGTTTCCAGCAAAAAGGCTAAGGTGGTATGTGGGAGAGAGTAGGGATTAAAGTGCTACTTGCACAGGGGATGATATGGATTGTTATGTGATTTTTGTCACAGAATACTTGCATTATTTTTGTAATAAAGTTGCCTCCAGAATGGGTAGTATTCTATAAATGGAGCCTGCCATATAGTCCTTGGATTACTTGAGACGGGAAACCGAGGTGGGCCATCAGTTGTGGTGTGGCTTGCCAGAAGAGGGCACTCCAGGAGCAGCCAACCTATCACAATGCCCAGTAAAAGTGTTGAATTCCATATCTCTAACAAAATACAATTTTACATGTCACTACATACAACATTACTTTGTGCTTTGTAAGCACAGTTTGATTAAATAGATGCATGCAGTGAAAGCAAAAAACTTCCCCACCTCTTTTCTGCCCTCCATTCCACCAACTCCTTTGCTCCACTGTTAAACCTGTCTTTTCATATTTCCTTCACACTTTACCTGTGAAGTTATAGCACTTAAAAATAAGTTATGCACGTCTCCCTGCAGGTGTGGTAGTTGTATAATAAGCAGCAAATGAGCCTATCACATTTCCACTGAAGTCAAATAGGAATATTGCCTTTGACTTCAAGAGGTGCATGATCATACTCCCAAATAAACCTGTGACACCTTACTACTCTTGTCCAGTTAGGCAAAATAGGATGGGCATTTTTTCTACAATAGGAGGATTTGTGACACTCCCAGAGTCTTAATATAACTTTTTAAATGCTTACAGTAACTCTAATCCAAATTCTTAAACTAAATGGAAAGCATCCTGTGTACCTTTTATAATGACCTCTAATAACTTTTTCCAAAAACTGTGGTGGCCTTACTAATTCCTGCTCTGCTTGAGAAAGACATGTCACTTCTGTCAAATTATTTTTTTTAAATGAGAGTAGGGGACCATTTGCAAAAAACACAGGAGTCAATCCAGCTTGCAACTGTGCAGCTTCAACTTCAGTCTGTTTCAATGCATCACAGTCAGAGCTGAAGAAAATACTGTATTCCTACTAATATTAAGTGTTCAGAAAACCTGCAGGATCATCCTAATGAATTACTCAGCAACCAATGTTCATCTGCAAATATTGGATACTCTATATGGAAAGTCCTTATAGGACTGTCTCATGTTGGTTGCAAATCAGTTCTAGAACCATAGATTTTTTCACTGAGCAACTGGAAAACTACTTCAGGATTTGGCAGTTAATTGTCCCTTGATCTAACTCGAGTGGCTGAGCTCAAGGAATCTGTTCCTTTTTCATTGACTTAAGCCGTGTTAAAATTTTCCATGGATTTTGATTAGCTATGGATTGATCTACAGAAATGACAAACACTGCCATGAATATTTTGGACAGCATAGAATGCGGTCATAAATCTAGTTTGTTTGTTTGTTTAAAGTATTATTTTGTGCATTTAACCATGTTTCATTCAAAGAGTGATAGAGAGAAGAGGTGTTTCCAGGATTGGGGCTTTCTCACAACTAAAGACCAGCTCCCTCAGCAGTGTAGCAATCTCTGAAGGACCATGCTAAAACAGTTGCTGAGATTTGCTTTTGCCACTAATCATACAATATCAGTCATAACTCCCTTCTTCTGGCTTCACACACTCGATAAACCTTCTCCACCATTTGATGCTCCTTGCCTTGGTTTGATTGTAATTAGTCAAGGCTAGAAAAGGCATATTGTGGTGGAATTAAAAATGGAGAGAGATTGTTCTAAAGTCTAATTTTGTAAGTCTTGGGTCTCTCAAGGTATATGCTCCTTTGAGGTGGATAAGAGGGCAACCTTATTTTTACCTGCATATATTGGGCGAGGTATAAATTAGAGGGTTAGTGTGTGTGACACATTGACAGAAGGAAGCAAAGGGCATTTGTTTCCACAAACATTTTTCCTGGAATATTGATTTGAATTTTAAAATGGACTAATTTTAATCAAGTTTATACCTCTTATGCTTGGACATTCAAATGATTTGTTTTAAGAGGTAAAGTAGTTTGTGGAAAGTAAATTACTAACTGGCGGAAGCCAAATTTGCTTTCACATCTTGCACAAGTATTTTTGCCAGAAGCACTTGTACACACATTCAATTAGGAAAAAATGCTATAGCATTCAACTTAATTGACCAATCACAACTAACTTGTGCAGCTCAATTAGCAAACTTACTTTAATAAACATTACACTTGACTAGATGGTGTGATCATTACTCATGCTGAATAGTACCTTACTCCATTTATAATCTTGTTGCCCTTAGTGTGACAGCTTGCAGAATAAGAGAATTTCACCTTCTTTAAATGTAACATATTTGAGTCTTCAGATTTCAAACTCCTCAAGGCAGCTTTTGTCATGCAGGTGCCATATACAATAGAACAACTGGGCCCTACTGATGTACAAAACATAAATACTCTGAAATTTGTTCAAACCACACCCGGTTCTCAAAGAAAATTGAGACCCCAACAATCACAAATTTCGTAGAAAGATTTTTAAATAACAAATAGAATAGAAAGGAAATTGCTCATAGATATCCCTCAAGCAGAAAGAAGCTAAATTAATCAAGTTGCACAATGAGAATTATTTTGCTCAGCTGTAGTCTCTGTATAAAATGTCATCTTATGTTATATATAGAGATGCATCCCTCTCTATACATTTATTTTAATCTACTACCTATCTATTGATTCCATAATCTACAGGGGCTACTTTTATTTATTTGTTCATTTGTTTAAAAATATCTAGTAAAGTTGTCAGCTCAGCCAAGTTTTTAATGTCTTTCCATTTTCCTCTTCAAGTACCTCTCTTTCCCCCCAATATCCCTTCAGTGTTCTCATCTCTAAGCACTGCTTTTATCCTATGATTATTTTCTGCTTTGTCTGCATCAGCTATTTGCTCAGTCACTGACCTCCCAGCTGCACAGAAACATCTTCAAATAGTAGTTAAAACATAGTTAGAAATAGAATATAAAAAGTGAAATAGTTTAATTTAGTCACCTCTAACCTCTGAAGCTACTCAGTAAACAGAAGTACCTTGTAAATGACACTCAAGTATTTGCATTATAATCTGCTTTCATTATTTAAAGGCTTAGTAATGATTAGTGTGATGACATACATTGACCGATTAGATAAACAGTACAGTTGGAAACACTTTGAAACACTCAAGTAAGACTCTCCAACAAACCTTCAGGTAAAAAAAAAAATCACCTGTTTTTCCTTTTTTTGTGCCATGATGTAGTATTTTCAAATGGAAGAATCATTCTCAGTGATGGTTATTAGGTCTCCTTTCATAAGTAAATAGCTGATTTGATTAGATTTTTTGTAACAGGAGAATCCAGATTGTCCCTGTAAAGTGTGTAATACAGATAGCTCTAATCATCTGTATTATTGTTAAAACGTTAATTACATTTTAAAGTAAGGGTGAATGGCTGAATCCTGAAGTCATTACTGTTTGCATTCAGCTTTTACTTGTACAAATCTCATACTCAAGTCAGAGGGTTTTTTCCTTAGTAATGAATCAAGGTGTTCATTTAGGTAAATTGTTCACTCTTTCTCCCCTCTTGTCCCCTCCTCCTCTTCCTCATCTGCCACCCTATCACATGTTCTGCACACAGGATTTTAAATACAAGGTTTGAAGCTAAATTGTTTTGTTTTATCTTCAACAAAATTTTTGCTGGAGAAAAGCTCAGAACTTGGCAGCAAGTTTATTTTATTTTAACCTATAAATGTTGGAAATGGGGATTGTATATTTGCTAATGGCAGTTAAAGGTTACATATATGATATTCCCTATGTTCCCTAAAATTTGAAGGCAGATTTTATTTCCCCCTAAACTTCATGTCCTTACAAACTGTAGTGTCACTTAGCAACATGAAGAAGTTTTGGCCAAATCCTGACTTTTATAAACTGATTTAATAAAGATAATATGAATATCTAATATATTAAGGCTGTTGTAACACTATGTATTTCAACCTCTCCTCTTTCCCAGGAGGCCCTTAGAAAAGACACATTCAATTAAGAAGAAAGGGACTGCTGTAGTCGAAAATGAGGTTATCCCTTCATTTGCTCTTAATGTATAAGGCAATCTTTGAACCAAGCCCCCCTCTGCGTATTCTAAAGGGGACTCTGTCCTTCCTTTGATGAGATGTGACCTCTTCTTCTTGGGTTTTTGGATGGAAACTTACTGGACTAGGTCTTAGGCAGTCAAGCCTAGTCGGTTGAGTCCAAATGCCAGTGCCAAGGCTTGAGACAGAATTGGAATCAGATCCAAGAGTTGGGATTGGCTTACCAGGTGTCAGGGAGGGCAGGAACAGAGCTGGAACAGTATGGGAACAGGGCTGTGCTTAGGGCAAGATCTGGGCTGAATCAGTGGAGGAGCAAAGCAGGATCAGGGCTTGGAGAGATGAGCACAGGAAGGCAAAGTCTCTGAATAACACTGTGTGTGTTGAACAGCCAGTGAGCTGCTGCTAGGTTTAAGAACCAATCTGCTGGCTTTCTCAGCCAGTCAAGCCGGGCTGTCCATCAGGCAGCCTACCTGACTCATTAGGGTATCAGAAGTACTGAGCAGGTGCATCTTACTGCTGACAGAAACCTTGTATGTGTTGAATGTAGTGCTATCATTTTACATAGCTCAGAGGAGGCATAGCAGGACTTTTTCTAAGTCCTAACCAGTCCTATGCTAACTTGTCAGTCAGTGTCTACTGTAGACTACTAAGTTCTTTTCCGAAGCAACAAAGTAACTCCAGGTAACTTTGTAAAACCAGTGACCTCCATTGACTTTGGCCAGACACTTTTTTCATCCGTACACCATATCATGGCATTGAATTGTCTCACTATATCTTTATTCTCTGTCCTGGAGGTAATGACTGAAAAAATGTGTAATGTTCTAGATGGTGGAGGGTTGCCTAGTTACCAGTAGCTGGGAGTCTGGTATGGGTTGTCTCTTTGTGATTACTCAGAAGATGAACATTTCAGTTCCCTATAAATAATGTGGAAGAACTTCCTCTGCATATTATATAAATTGCTAAATTGTGGACACTCAAAAACAAAAACTGTTTGAATAACTATCAAACGCCCATTAAAATATTCTTCTACCTGTGGGTTAGCTACATGGACTTTGGGATATCTGCATTTCTAAGCATGTGTCTGTTTTAAGAAGCAAATCTCTTCACTGCTGAAAGAAATAATGAATTCCCATTTAAAAGTGTGGCTGCAGTATAAAAGTTGGAATGCTGATTCAGGGCTGAAAAACAGCAGCTTAATCATTTGAATACTCAGTAATTCTATGATGTCAAAGCGAATATAGTCTCAATATATTACTCACCTACCTAACTGTTAAAATATATTTCTCACCAGTGAACGAAGAAAACACCATTGAAATTAATCATGTGGTGATTCCCCTGCCTTCCCCCCGTTCTCCCTGTGGTTATGTTTTCTATTTAGTATGATGTTAAGAAAGAAACTTTTCTATGGATGAAGCATTTGCTCATTGAGATTACACGCTGAGTACCTGTTGCCAAAAATTAACTTTTTGACAAACCATGTATAGGCACATACATATTTGATATTTGCAGAGACTTAGGCTTTTGTTGATTATAATTATAATTTTCTTATGCAAGCATGCATGGGTTTAGAACTACAAACACCTGTGCCTGTGAAGGTTGTATGAATGCATAATGTAGATCGGCCAGTGTTTGTTTATATCTACTGTTAAATATTCATGAAGTCCTCAAAAATGTTACAGGGCCAATTTTTATTAGGGCCTCCTTTTGGCCATCCCTTGTATGAACCCAGACCCCTGCATGCAATTTTTTCCCCTGGGAGAATTCTATCACCTCCATCGACAGAGACTAGACTCTTTCCATGAGAAGTGTGTATTAGTGCACTGAAAACAGCACACCCAGGTGGTGATGGTAGTCATGCAGAAATCAGGTCCAGTATGTGTTTTTCGGCATTTCAAAAGAGCATTGGTCTTACTGTTCATATGACCATGCACATTTTTTGCATTTATTTTCATTTTGACTGTTGGCAGATCAACTATTTCTGTGTTATTGTATGCTGCCTTTAAAAAAAAAAATCAAGGCATATTTGTGACTAAACTGTGGAAAAGGCATCATTTTGAGGAAAAAATTCCAAGTTGGTTTCATACAATTTCAGTTGTGTACAGTATTGGGGACTCACTTGTGTGGTGTCTATGACATCAATTAAAATAAGTTTCTTTTGGGGTGGTGGGGAGAGGAAGTCAAACTTGTGTTTAAATTCCATTCCATTCCGATGAAGATCATGCACATGAATCTGTTTGCATTTATGTATTTTGTTTGGCTAATCACATGGTATGTTATGTTAACCTATATCATGTAAAGCAAAGGATCAGTTATAGCTTTCTTTGATTTCATTGGAAATGAAGTTTGGGTTTCTTGTGCTTTTAAATGAAGTGGATTTAAATTATTTAAAGCATTGTGTGTTTTCCATTAAGCCAGATGTTTAGTTTTCCTTTCTTCTATTTTTTTAGTCATTTTTATTTTTGTCATGCCCTTATTATTCACTGCAGCATGTATGGTTTTGATGGATGTGTGTTTCTTTATGGACAAGTTGTTGTGGTCTGCTACATCTTAAAGAACCAGTGTGTTATATAGATACAGATGTACATGCAGTTTTTTAATAAAAGCTATGTTCTTCACAGTAGAAGGTGCTGTAAAATATGCTAACTTAATGCTAACTGAATAAATTAATAGTACCTTTAATTTCCTTTCAGTATATCAGTTGGCAGTTGAATGGCCAGAAGTGTGACCATCTACTTTTGAAATTTGAAGAACCCTTCAGAACTAATCTCATCATGAACAAGACGACCAATGCCCCACACGTCAGGAGTAAAAGTGTAAGTAAGCACCTTTCTATTCTACTCTTTTGCCTTTCTATTTGTTTTCATAGTGTTTGCATTCACAATGTTTTGACATCACCTAGTACATTTTTGTTAGCCTATTGACCAAGGTGAAACCACTAAAATTATTTTGGAAGTTCTAAGAGAACTGTGGAAAATGTACCTTTTTGAATAAGCATTTTTCCCCAGAAGCTAGTTATATATATTAATATTCAAAAGTATGGAAAGCCTCCTGAAACACTTACACTGCATGTTCCTGAGAGATGTACTGGTCAAAAATGGAGAAGAATTAGTAGGAACTATTAGTATGAATTTACAAGTAAAATAATCTCTTTAATACATGCATAACTCTGTGAAAAGGCATGTATACAGATAAGACTAGATCAGCAAATATGTAGGGTATACCCAGCACTTTAGATAGCATAGGAGTTGATGATGTTTTTCACAGCATTATACAGTAAATACTTCTAAGTGAACAGTGAGAATATGCCAATACTATACATATGTGTTTGAGTGATGAGGCATTCTTTACTTTTTAATCCCTTTATTTTTTGTTTAGTTTTTGTTTATCCTTCCTGCATTTTATAATATTCAAGATTATTGATGCAATCTAGAATATTTTCTATATCCATATCTTTTTTTTTAGACAGCAACAGAACAATGGTAGTATGCAATTTTAGAGACCTCTCTGCATGAGTGAATCTGCAGTTCAGGGATAGATAGCTGACTTCCTAATACAGTGCTTGTATGTGAGGCTTCAAACTGTGCTCTTTTCTATAATAAATCAAGTGTATTTAAGGGATATAGTAAATGGAGATGTGGAAGGGAAAGTTTTCTGCACACCAGAAGTTGTATCATCAGACCAAGTGAAGGCAGAAACATTTCCCTAGTATTCATTCTTCAGTTTTAATTTCTTCCCTCACTCTCCCACATAAACAATTTTCTTTCTTTCTTTCTTTCTTTCTTTCTTTCTTTCTTTCTTTCTTTCT
>ML685768.1:11222708-11252319 GCA_007922175.1 Pelusios castaneus
TCTTTCTTTCTTTCTTTCTTTCTTTCTTTCTTTCTTTCTTTCTTTCTCACATAAACAATTTCTAGAAATCTTGTCTTTTAAAGATTAAGGGAATAAACCTGCGTGAATATGGTCATAGAGGAAAGAGGCAAGAGATTGGTAATCCTTCCAGATACAGTGTGCCTGTGTCCACTTTAAGGTAGCCTCTCTGGGAAGTCAACAAAACAGGCTGTTACCACTCTTTGATTAATGAGGGTGTGTGGAAATTCAAAGGATGTGTGAAGGAAATCACTATACCATTAACTCTTGATATTTTGAGATTTTCTTGTGTTTGTTTCTTGAGATTTGACCAAATTTTAGGGAAAGACCTACAGAATATCCATTTCTCATGTAAAGTGTTTTAGAGCAAAAGAGTGTCATCTTTCATTCAAGCAACAATCCCATTTTAGTATGAAAAAATCTATTTAAATTTTGTGATTGTGAAATTTTGCAAGCTTTGTGCAAATTACTATTGTAGTGAAACATTCAAAAAAGTAAAGCCTTTTGTCTCATAAAATGACCTCCAGTACTCTCCCCATTAATGTAAAATCCTAGAATATCCTGCCATGCAAACAGTACCTAAATCCTGTCTGCTAGCCTTTCTTCTAACTAGGAATATGAAACACTAAGTAATGTATTGGAAAAAAAACTACAGAATCTGTGACCTTAGAGAGAATATTTTAAGCAAAAATGTAGCTTGTTGTTGAATGGTTTACCTTGCATATTCTTAGTGGAAAAGAAAATATTTATTTTTAAATAAGGAGCTGCAAATGCATAACAAAAACCACCTCCAATTAATTAAATGAGATTTAAGATGAGGATTACTACGTTGGTGAGAGGAGAAAACGGCTTTTGCCCTTTTATGTCATTATCTTTTTATTGAGAGGTAAGTTTTTGTGATTCTAGGATTTCAGCTTCATCTGTAGTCCTCTTGTTTCATTGGCTTCAGAATGTCACAGTATGTATTTTATCCTATAAAGAAGAGAATCCTGCCAGTATATATCTGGAATATTTGTTTGTTTTTGCAAAAACTAGAAACCTCATAGACTAACAGATGTCTTCGGGCATAAGCTTTCGTGGCCTATAACCCACTTAGTCAGATGCAGGTGGATTATAGCCCACAAAAGCTTATGCCTGAAGACATCTGTTAGTCTATAAAGTGCCACAGGACTCTCGTTGTTTTTGCTGTACACAGACTAACACTGCTACCACTGTTTGTTTTTGCTTTCTTACCAAATATTGAGAGTGCCATTCACATCAAAATCTAGTTGTGAATCTTGCCTAAAAAGGCTCTAGGGCTTATTTGTTTTATGCCTTTGTCTGGTATGATTTACAACTCTAAGTCTGTAGAATAATACAAATCAGAGGTCGAGAAGATGTTGATCACCTTTTCAATCCCTCTGCGAACAGAGATCTGTTCAAAACAGTTTAAACTTGCTCAAGTGATGGTGCTTCTGCCATTTCCCATGGAAGAATATTACACAATCAAAATGATCTTGCCAATGAAATTTAATACTTAGTTTAAATTATTAATTTCTGGATTGTCTCCTATTACTTCTAGTATACAACCTTAGACAATTCTTCATGATGTTTATTTAATGTAGTACAAAGTGTCACAACCATGACTGGTATTAGAAGATAAGTCTATTGTTGCCAGCTAATGGAGTTATATTTTTAGCTCCAGTGGTTGAGGTCTATGCTATGTGCAGGGCCGTCCCTTGGCGGGAGAGGGGGGTGAACAGGGCGATCGCCCCAGGCCCCACGGTTACACAGGCCCCACGCTGTCCCGCTCCCAGTGGGGCAGTGCAGGGCCTGCACCACGGCCACACTCTTCCCTGCTCCCCGCTGCCTTCGGCAGGGAGTCAAAGACAGTGGGGCGGGCAGGGAGCACTAAGCCTGGCCCCTGGGCTAGCCCTCCCTGCCCCTGGGGCGGAGCAGGCAGGCCCAGGGGCAGGGCAGGTGGCTGGGACCTGCCTCTGGGCCAGCCTGCCCCATGTGGCCAGGGCCAACCCTCGCTGGCGGTGGCCTTGGGTCCCTGGCTGGGGCACCGGCCGCAGCCGCAGCAGCCTGGGGTCCTGGCTGCGGCCGGCTCCCCCCCACCAGTGGACCCCCTTTCCAGGGCCGGGGCCAGATCCAGATCCCAGCCAGCGGCCTCAGGTTCCCCACCCGGGGGGGCACGGGGGGGGGGGGCAACCCCCCTCCCCTCCAGCATGGGGGGGACAGGGCCCCGTCTAGGCCAGTTGGCCCTGGGCCCCGTTCAAGACCTGCAAATCTGTGGAGGGATGTGATTATTGCACCCTTTGTGCACTTGTAGGCTCTTAATGTTGTCCCCATCAGTCAATTTGTAAGTGTTTAGATTTTTTTTTTACTATTTCCTCCATAAACAAATCCATACAGTCCTTTCCTCACTATTGCCCTTTGCTGAATACTATTCGATATATTTATTCTGTTCAAAATATTCAAAGTGCATCGGCAATGCATTACTTCCTTCACTCTTCATGTGATGCCTCAGTATGTGCAGTGAAAAAATCAGTGGTTTTGTTTATTATGGTGTTTTAGACTTACTGTATGTACAGAATGGAGATATTTAGCAAACCTTCTGGATAGAGCTGGTCAGATATGTATGGGGAGATGGAGGGAGGGAAGAGAGACTCATTTGTGAATATTATTGCAAATAAGTGCCAACTTTGATTAGCTGTTATTTGGGGGTCATATTACTTGTTATATAGTGAGATATTTATGAAAATGTTAATGAACCCAGACAGTTTTATGAATTTTAGCACAAGTCATTATTCATCTGAAAATTTACACTGAAAGTGTATCTTTTGATTTCCTAATCATTTATTATTTTCTCTTTTTTTAAAAGTCTACCCTATCCAATCTGTGGGTGTAAATAATATCACGGGAGTTAGTAGAGTAGTTGTGCACCTGCTATCAGTTGTAAATAATTTACAGCAGAAAAGAATGTTATACATCTGGTCCCAAGAGGGAGTGTTGAAGTAGATAGTGTGCTTCTATGTCTTTGATAATTTTTGCGAAGTTAGAGAGCTCTATTTTCAGAAACTGCTGAAGGAGAGGACATTATGTAGGGAGAAAAAAATAAAGCCTGAATGATGCACTGCTTTGACTTTCTTTTTTGATACTTGAACATTGAACATGGTATCAGAAATGAGCTGGCTCTTGCAGGTACTTGAAATCAGAAACTCTAAATGTTGCAAACAGACAAAAGGGATGTTTAGTACTGGGCATTACTTAAAATATAGTGGGAAAACTATGATTTTGTAACTGGGCTGGAGAAATAGAAACACAAACTAAGAGAAGTCTCACTACAAGCTGTAACAGGCAAAGGGTGCTGAATGCTGTAACAGTATCTAGATATGTCAGCAGCAGACCCCATGCAAAGTCCTAAAAGTGCTCCAGAAGTATTTTCAATCCACAGAGTGTCACATAAAAGGAATCTTTTCTACAATGTGCTGAGGTTCTGGAGAAACAATAGATCAGAGTATTGCCATACTTCACAAAATGACTGACTCATGCACCAAATCTTAAAGAAACTCATGTGTGATAGATTAGCAAAAGGGACAAAAGATGCAGGGGTTGAACAAGAATGCCCAGAGAGTTGACACTAACTCTACCAAGAGCTATAGACTTGTGCAATGCTTGTGAAAAAGTTCACCTCCAGTTGCAGAGCATAAACTGAGCAGACACAGATTATTCACCAAGCAACACAGAGAAAGCATGAAAAATTTGGGAAAAAATTAATGAAAAACAAATGCAAAGCAGAGGTGATTAAACAAAATGCAAAGGAAGATGACAGTTTGCAGACTCACTGCAAATTAGATAGAGAAGGTGGAAGAGCTACTCTTTTATTGGACCCACTTCTGCTGGTGAAAGAGACACGCTTTTGAGCTACACAAAGCTTTCTTGCAGGTCTGGAACACTGAGTACCTCTCCAAGCTCTGAAGCTTCCTACTGCAGGGAGAACTATGGGAGGTGATTTTGATCTCTGTTATACTTCTGGAAGCACCCCAGTGAGGGCCCCTGAACTGCTAGTCCTAGCTGAACTGGGGTACATCCAGCAGCATGGGGGAAATCAGATTTCATGGGGGGTAGGGGAGGAGGCTTATTTCACAGTCCATGACATGTTTTTGGTGGCTGTGAAACTGATAGGGCCCTATTCATAATAAAGTTTAGTCAGCCCTAGTTTTAAATTATTTCAAAATCTGATACCTCCCAAGGAAATAATTGCCAGTGGTTTGCTAAATTCATTAGCTAACTTCCTTAATTACCATGACTAAAATTCTTTAACAAGCACAGATTGCATTTCTTGTGCCCTTATGCTCTCCCTTCCCCCAATACCTAACCCCAAGCACAATTTGGAGAGAATCAAAGGGAAAACTGATGTGCTTCCCCATCTGTAAAGCCACCTTTCTCCCTTTTGTAAGTTTCTGTAAGTTAGAGGCACCAGACTACTCTGGTGCACAGAACAGCAGCAGCTGCACAGGAAATAGCTGGAAAAAAGTGAGCTCTCCCTGAAGCAACTTTTACTTCCTTTTACCTGTTCTCTGATTCTCTTCCACAGAATCAGTCAGGGGCTGGCAGCCAATGACCTCAATGTGAATATTGCCTGAGTAAGGATGGCAGGATTTGATGCATGGTATATTAACATTTAAGTCTCTGTCAACAGTCAGATATAGTAGAATGAAAGTTAATAAATACTTTCATTGCATTGCCACGTATACTTTGCAATTCTCTCTGTAGAGATGTTCATCTCTGAAGGGAAAAAAAAGTTAAAGCAGCAGGCTTTTTTGCAGACGCAGCTGAGAACCAATTCAAGTTTCTTTCCTCCAGCTCTAACTTGGATTCCTTCCAATCTGTCTTCCACCTCCTCTAAACCAGTGAAATAGCTCTTTCTATGCTGTAGCTTGGGATTAATTTAGGATGCAAAGTGCACCTGTCACAAAGAACAGGTTCTTTATTCAGGCGGCTGCTTAGAGTTAATTAAGGAGATGGGATTGGCAAAGCACACATGGAAACTGAGCTTTTGTTAATATAAATATAATTAAAATAATAGAAAAATCAGTGTATATATGAGTAAGTGTAGTCGAGTGGTTTCCTGCATTGTTCGTGCCTATAGTTTTCTGTTGCACATGCGTACAGCCTTATGGAGGTTATCCAAAACAAAGATGGAAGAAACAGTTGGAGCACACAGTCAGATGAAGTTGCTGGGCAAGGCTTCCTGCACGGTTGCCCCTTGTCATTATCTGAGTCCCAAGTATAGGTGCAGGAACAAAGGGTGTGAAAACTACTAACACACAGCCTGGCTTGAAGTGGTTTCCACAGGGTTTACAATTTGGTTAAGTGGCTCTCAATACCACCACTATAAAATTGGTTCCAGAATCTCAGTTCAAAGTAGAGGAAAATGTGACAGCCTCTTCTACATCTTTTTCCATTTCACCCACATGTGCAGCATCATATCCGATCAAGTCTGTCTCCTATTAATATTTGATATTACAGGAGACCAATTACAGGGTTCCAGTTGTCCATATGTGGTATTCTGGTTGACCATAATTATGCGTCTGACAGTTTCCTTTCCCAATAATTTTGATATGTCAGTGTAATGTCTTATTGCACTGAGTCCCTAAGATGATACTCTGTTTGTGGTTTACCTGTTAGTTGAGCAATATGTAATGTAATTATCACAAGATATATGTTGTCAAATTTTATAACCATCAGTCAAGCACATAATACTCTTGCTTGCTTAAGCCAAATTGCCAACTTCTACTGGGCCTTACTTTAAACCCTTAATGCTTTAATACCGATAGCCAAACCTATTTTGAATACATGTATTTTGTTTGTGCTATTGTTGTTACAGCTTCAATAACTCCCATTATTATGTCTATAAGCATGTTTAATGGGTAGATTGTATTTTACTCAGAACTATAGACCGGCAGTGATTGGGTTGGGATCACAAAGGCATCCAAAAATCTTTTCCTGACTAAATATCAGGAGTTATTCTCCATCATTTTTTCCCTTTGTCTGCTAATATTTTTGATTCTGTCAATCGCACACACTTCTTGGAAGCTTCTCTTCTGGCTTCCATGACTCTATCTCCTGGTTCTGCTACTATCTTTCCTTGTTCCTTTGACATCTCTCTGTGGGTCTTTTTCTTTCCCTATCTGTCTCTATGCGATTCCCACATGCTCCATCTTTGACGCCCCTCCATCTGTTTTCACCCATTCATATGGGCTTTAACTACCATCTTTACATTGGTGACCCTCAGATCTGCCTTTATGCTCCTGTCTCATTTCAGCCTCTCTCTGATGTGTTGTCTTGTATCCCTCGCTGCCAATGTACATTTAACTTGGCCAGAACTGAGTTCCTGATCTTCCTTTCCCCCAGAACTATCTCCACTCCACTCATCTTCTGTCCTGGATGGCAGGATTATTATCTTCCTGGTTGGTTGGTTTTCATTATAGTAGTGTCTAATGGTTTTCAAACTTTTTTCCACAGGAACCATAATTTAACTGCCCGTCACTGGCTACACTCCAGCTCATCAACACCACCCACAAGTGCTCTCTCCTTACAGATACTACAGGGCACTTTGGGAACAATACACACAACCACTACAGAACAAAGTCTACACCTTCTTCTTGCCGAGCCAGAACTAAATCTCCCCCAAAACTGAAATTTCATTTTAATGTTTTTAACAAAACTGGTTTTATTTTTTCAGTTCAAAACAATTTTTAAAAAAAAAATTACTTCAGTTTCATATATAAAATTACTTCAGTTTCATAAATAAAATTAAAAAAAAAAAGCTCAAACAAATTTTTGTTGAACTTGGAGTGAATTTTTTTTGAATTGCCAGAGAACAACAACAAAAACAAATCAGTTATTTGCACAGCTGTACTGATAAAACACTTTATGCATCACATATCTGGCACAGAGTAAACCTTCGGTGCTGAGAGGAGAGAACATCAGTGCACAGCACTTGGGAATTCCCATCTCAGACCCTGAATGCCAGTAGCATTCTGGATTAGCTTTTCAAATTCTCCTGCTATTCAAAACTATTTCCTAAGACATAGACGTTACTTCCTCACTCACAGAATGAGAGCAAAGCCTTCCAGTGGGCTCATGTTCTAGTCTTTAGATCCCTTTCTTCAGAGCAGAAGAAAAGAAATGCTCTTAAGCATGACAGGGTATTTGAGTTGTCTATTTGTTATGGCAAGATAAATCAGTAGTGCTATTAGTTTTTAATATATAACAAGTATGTCTTTTTAAGTAAAAGGTCAAAAATTTATTTTGTGTGTGGGTTGGGACAAGAGGATCTGACTGATGTTCTGACTGAGGGGACCATAGTTGAGAAGTTGTACTTTTTTTAGGCCCCTCGTAGAAAGTTGGACTTCAGAAGACAGTCCCACTGGAATATCCTGGCCCACATTTCTACCCCAAAACTAGTTAATCAAAGAGTTCTGTATTGGTGCTGTACTTCTTTGTCAGAAATTAATCATGAATTCATAAGGCAGTTAAATAGGAGAGCTGGATGAATAATTCAAAACTAATTATGGAACAACTTTCATTTCTCTTTCAGATAGTATTGTCTGTAAATAAATTAGGATTTTCTTAAACTTACTCGTTTTTAAAGAATCCACCCAATAATTTCTCTGAACTTCATCTGTAGCTGGTTTATGGAATATACATGATTTATACAATGAGAGTCCTGTGGCATCTTAAAGACTAACACATTTCTTCGGACTTAAGCTTTGATGGGCTCCAACCCACTTCATCAGATGCATCGTGGGGCCCACAAAAGCTTATGCCCGAAGAAATTTGTTAGTCTTTAAGGTGCCACGGGACTCTCATTGTTTTTGCTGTACACAGACTAACACGGCTACCCCTCTGGAAATTGTCACCGTACAGAATTTATGCTGTTCTTGACTGGACAGCTGGGTCACATAATATTTGCTCTCTAATGAGAAGAGTGACTGAGGATGAGCAGAAGGATGGGTCAGAAATTGGGGTCCTAGCCTGGGTTGTCGGGGAGACAGGTTCAATTCCTTCTCCTCTACAGACTTCTTGTATGACTGTGGTCAAGTTCCTTAGTGTCTCTGCATGTCAGGGCCCTATGTATAAAATAGGGGAGGACTATCTCACAGGGAGATGGAGAGGATAAATTGCTATAGGACATATAAAATCATAGTTCAAAGGTGCATGTTCTTAATTACAATTTGAAAAGCTATTTCCTGCAAATATTTTCTAATGTTGGCTCAAAAGTTAGTGTTTCTGTAAATGTTCTCCACTAATTCAATCATTCATTGAATACAACAAAAATGAATTTTTATACCTAAGTAATTCTGATTTGTATCATGTGGCAGGTGAGTAGAGCCTGTGAAAGATAGATGATTAACCCCAACTATTGGATTTGCACCCCCCACCAAAAAAAAAACTGACCAGAAAACCAGGAATTTGTTCTGATCTTTCATTTCTGTCGATAAAAATAGCTTTTCAGGAATGTTATGAATTTTATGAAGGAGAATCTAATGTGGTCTCCCTGTTTTCCCTATTTCAGGGACAAACTTTTTATCTTTGTTTTTTTGCATTAAACTGCTCTCTTGTAAATTTATGGAAAACTTCAAATATATGAATGCAAAAATGTGTGTGCCTAAAGTGCAAATTACCTGACTGTTCAAGTACAAGTCATGAGGGTCCCTGAACATACAAGCAGATGTGCTAACGGACATTTTCTTGCATGTATTGGTCTGCCTGTGTTGAGTTGGAATGTTTTTTGCACATCAGACAATGTTTATGCTGTTCTATAAGCGCAAAAATGAAAGCAAGTCATCCAACTCAAACTCATACAGACCAACAGTCAATGTGGGATTTTTTTCCCCCTCCCTTAGCATAACTATATATACATTCTTCACCCTCTGAATGTTTATTTTTTAAAGTGTGAGCTTCTCTGGACAGGGGCAGGGACAATAGAACTTGAACTATAGCTCCTGGCTGTATGGCTGAAAAGTACTTTTACATCAGATGTCTACCCATCTTGTGGGAAGAGTAAGCCAGACACTTCTGTACAGGAGATACTGCTTCAAAGCATCTGACAAAATGGGATTTTCTCCCACGAAAGCTCATGCGATAAATAAATCTGTTAGTCTTTAAAAGTGCCACAGGATTCAGTTGTTTTTCTGCAATAGACTAACACGGCTACCCCTTTGGAACTTGCTTCCCATAAAGTGTTGACTCAAAGTCTTTGTAGAGGTACTAAATGAGGTTAGCACTGACTCCTTTTGCTGTTTTTCTATTACATCCTCAAGTGGTATTGTATCTTAGTTACTTGTAAACAGAATTGAATTGAGATAACTGAGACATAACAGCAATATCAGTTATGCATATAGCCATTTTTACATTCTGTGTCTTTCGGAAACTGCTTCTGACTGATGAAAAAGCAGATGCAGTGAAATTGTATAGAAATAACTGCCTGGACTTTCTCTGTTCCTCTACTTCCTGCAGATGGAGTCAAACTCTGTTTTGTACTTTGCAAGTAAAGAAGTACTTAGAATGTTAGAAAGGATAAGTATGAACATTAACATTTATCTGAAGTAACTGAGTATTCTGGATACCTTTTGAATATACTTCTCTTAATATCCAGTACTTAATGAGACTATAATCATTCAGTCATAAATGTTTACTAAATCTTACCTAGCAGAATAGTTTTTGATTTGTTTTCTGAAATGTCCCCTACTTCTGCAGTTGCTCAGTAACTTTTGTAAAGATACAGATCCATGCTTCCTTGACCATGGTAAGGTTTTTACTTGGCTCAGAATTGTTGCTGTTTTGTGAACATCCATTATTTCAAAATCATACCCTACTGTACCTCTGCATTTTGGCTTGGAGACTTTATTAAAAGTTTAATATAGTAGCAAACAGCTATGGTTGAATGGACTGAAAGTCAGTGTTTTGAGCTCTAGGGATGGAAAATGGTGTATACATATAAATTATTACTTTATTAATTATATGCAATAATTTTTGTTGATGTTTTGAGCTTCCAACTCAGACCAAGCAATTCTCTTGGTGGAACTGTACTGAATAGATTTATTTCTACCATTTTATGGAAACACTTTTCTGTTTGTGTCTTGTCTACCAGATTCATATTTCAATGAATTCATATTCCTTTCAAGGTTCAGTTTCATCATTTGCAGCTATATCATATTTTATTTTCTTGATAATATTACATTGCTCTTTATTATTTCTTGCTTATTGTATTAATAGGGGTATAAGTCTGTTTTCTTCATTTATTGATGCTTCTGCCTCTTGCATTTCTCCTCCCAATCCTCTTCCATAGCTTTAAATAAGTAAGTGTATGAAACTTCATTGCTGAATACTTATCTAGCCTGTTCCCTGCTGAGATGCTGACTCATTCTTGTAAGATACATCCCTGCTTTGACTCAGGAAATCAGTGGTGTTTTGTACCATTTAGATAGCTATAAATATAGTAACCCTGATCATCTACTTTTAGCCTCTTGTCATTCAGAAGAAGTGAAATTCCTCCTTTCCTTGCTTCTTTGTCTTCCTATTGGCAACTTTCTCTGGCAGCCGTATCATCCCTCTTCCTTGTTATATTAAACAATGTGATTAGAACGGGTCAGGAATTTTCTATCTCAAAATTTTTTCAAGAAAAGAGGCCACGAAAGTGACAATTTCTGATGAAAAAGTGAAATTTTATCTCACCACCAAAAAAAATAAGTTAGTGTCCACCAGGAAAATTGAAATGACAATTCCTTGGTTGCCCACCTGGAAGACTCATCTCAATTTTGCTTTCTGGCTACAGGGAGAAAATGAAATTGACAAGAGCCTCCTAGGCCAGAAGCTGGCAAGCCAAAAAAATCAGTACTGTTTTATATGAAACAGAATTTTTCTGGCAATCTCTTCACACAAAAAACAATACTTTTTACTTAAATCTGATTTTTACTAATTCAGAATGGAAATTTAACCAAAAGCACATTTTTTTAAAAAAATACGTATTTGTTTTATTTTAGCTTTGGTGGGGATGGATTTCCCTTTTTCTATCCAGATCGAAATGTGATGTTTCTGAGTGAGTTGTCAGCAGCTGGGATTGCACTTGGAACTTCAGAAGCTTGTGCAGTATGTAGCAGTCTCTTCAGGCTATGGGTAGGTCTACTCTACAATGAAACATTTGGGACTAGCTGATTTGGACTTGTAGGGTTCTAGTATGCCATAAATCCAACCCCTGGTCCACACCATGGTGCAATTTTGGTGGCAATCAAAGGGGCATACACAAAGTACTTAAAATACCTTGCATATCTCCCTCTGATTGTCTACCACCTACTTACAGCGATGTCTTCAGTAGGCTCAGTCAGAGGGAAACCGCTCCTCGCCGACTCAGAGTTAAGTTCCTTGCCTGGGTGGACTTATTTGATGGACTTCCTGATCAAGTGTTCACAGACCCGCTCAGTGAATCAGGGAGATCGATCAGACAGTGGCGAATTCACTGCCGTCAGTGAAGACAAGCTCCGGGTTAGCTGATCTGGGCCAGGTGTGGGTATTCAGATATAGTGTGGACATACTCTCTGTGGCCCAGCCACTAGAAAGGGAAAGAATGCCACACTAAGGAAGCTTAGGTTACTTACGGTTCTTGGCGAAAGCTACATACCATGTTTAGCCCCTTTTGCAGGGGTAGCCTTTGCCTGCCCTGCCATTTGATCCCTAATGGGAGAGTTAGTGAAACCACCTAGAAAAGCCTGCAGGAAAGGGGGCTGATGAGGAGCAATTAGGTGGCTCCTTGAGCCAAGTCCCATAAATGTTCCCTCAGCCAGGCCATAAGGAGGCTCACAGGTAAAAACTCAGGAAGGACGTGGACCAGCAAGCTCCTGAGGGAAGGGTAGTATGATCCAGAGGCTGCTGAAAAGGGGGTGATTGACCAGCCCAGTGGGAGTGTGGAAGCGCCTGGGAAAGGGGACTGTCCACGGTAAGGGCTGGAACTGAGAAGCCCCTGAGTCTAAACAGAGACTATATACCTGGTGGAGGGACCTTTAAAAAGAAAGAGCACTGTGGGGAGCATTTCACAGCCTGCTCTCCTCAGTCAATCACCAGACCAACCAAGGAAGATCCCTAAGGAGAGAGATTAGTTCCAAAGGGGGTAACCGTGTTAGTCTAGGTAAGCAAAACAAACAAGGAGTCCTTTGGCACTTTTAAAGACTAACACATTTATTTATCGCATGAGCTTTCATGGTAGAAAATCCCACTTCGTCAGATGCTTTGAAGAATGAGAGAGAGGACCTGAAAAATGTAGAACACCTGAAAAATGTAGAACACTTTGCCTACCGTGACAGCCATTTTTCACAGAGGGTAAACATAGACAGCAAGAGTCATCACAGAATCCATTGTCCCAGCCTTGCCTGTGGCAGACTGCCCCTGGGTGTTCAACAAGCACAATACCAGAACACACACTAAACTTTTAGTATATAAAGTGGTAATAATCCCAACTCTTCTCTACGGCTGTGAGACTTGGGTGACCTAGAGAGAACACCTGAAAAACGCCAGCACCAGCACTTCTTTGGGAAGTCCTCAACATCAAGTGGGAGGATGGCTGTACTACAGTCAGTGTCCTCATGGAGACCAACATCTTCAGTGTTGAGGCCCTGATTATCCACTGCCAGCTGAGGTGGGGTGGGCACCTTGTGCACATGCCTGATTCACACCTACCAAAACAATTGCTGTACCAAGTCACTAAAAGATAGAGGAAATGGATTGGACAAGAAAAAAGCTTCAGATTATACCCGCAAGACAAACATCAAAAAAATGTAGCATTAACATCACACATTGGGAGACAGTAGCTCAAAATAGGGCTAACTGGCAAAACCTTGTCAGAGAAGGAATGACCATTTTAGAGGAACAGTTGTCTCACCCTGATCACAGAAAAATGCCAGAAAAGAAAGGATAGACAACTGTCTTGCAGTAATCATGGCCCAATCCTACCTTCTCACACCACCTACAACATCTGCCAGTGAGTTTGCAGCTTTAGGATCAGACTACTCAATCACCTGAGGACCCATAACATGTGAAAGATCATTCTTGACTTGAGAGATTGCTGATGATGGCAAGGTTTGTGGCCAAGCAATTCTGACCCCAGCAGCCTGTCTCCAAACACCAGTCACATTCTGGCTTCCAGCAGCCTGGAGTACTATTTGCAGGGTGACTCCAACACTCTGCCAGTCCCAAATTTTCCTCCCCAAAACATGTGTTCTGTACTGTTGAGCTATTTTAGGTCCATTGTCCTGGGGACAATTTACAGCAACTTGCCACCTTAAATGGAGTTACATACACAGTTCACACCAGTGCGTTAATTTTGATTTAAAGACTAAAGTAACATTGTTTAATTACAAAGAGATTTTAAGTGAGTATATAGTAGTTTTTCCCTTTATCTTTATAGTTCAGTCATTCTTTGAAATGCATATTCCTGAGGGTGACCCCAGATAAAGATTTTTCCTGCTGACAGCAAGACAACATCAAGCCTGGTCAGGGGCAGATTCGCTTAGTTGTTTCCTAAGATGCATATATCTTTGTTTCTGTCCCCTTTCCAAAAATGGGCACTTGATAGCTGAGGGCCCATCAGCTTATAGCACATCTGGCTGCATCATCAGCTTGCCCTTTGTCTTTGAGAAACAAGTTTACCCACTCCCCAGACTTGTCTGGTTAACATATTTCAGTAGTGATTTCAGCTCATGTTTATAACTTTACATGAAATGTTGCTATATACATTTCATTGTATTATTGACCAGTGAGTTAGTAGTTTTCCAGTGATACCTCACAGGATATATTTTGTACAAAAATTATTAAAGTAGTAAATAGGGTATGTATACAGGCATGCATTCAGTCAGAGGGGTGTAAAAAGGAGAATATCGTGAAGGAGTAGGGAGGTTATATTATCTCTGTATTTGGCACATCTCTGAACGTCCCTGGCTCTGTACAGTTCTGGTGCCCACAATTCAAGAAGGATGTTCATAAATTGGAGTGCGTTCAGAAAAGAGCCATGAGAATGATTAAAGGTTCAGAACACAAACCTAACAGTGAAAGACTCAAGGAGCTCACTGTATTTAGCTTAACAAAGAGAAGGTTAAGAGGTGACTTTAAAACCCTATAAGTATTTACATGGGGAACAAATATTTAATAATGGGCTTTTCAGTCTTGCAAAGCAAGGTAGAACATGATTCAGTGGTTGGAAGTTAAAGCTAGACAACTTCTGACTCGAAATAAGGTATATATTTTTACTAGTGAGAATAATTAACCACTGGACCAATTTACCAACAGTTGTGGTGGATTCTTCCTCACATCCAATTTTTAAATCAAGATTGGATGTTCTTCTAAAAGATATGTTCTAGGAATTATTTTGGGGAAGTTCTATGGACTGTGTTCTACAGAAGATCAGAGTAGATGATCACTACAGTCCCTTCTGGCACTGGAATCTATGAATGCAATTCATGGAGATTCTGCTTATTGGAAGCTCTACACATTAGGCAACAAAGTCAAGAGAAAATGGCATGTGGGTATCTAGGGCTACATTTGATTTAAATTCAGGTAGTTAACACTTGATCTGATTTTATTTATGTTTTCTGTGTTCTTACTACACTAAAAGTTCTAAAATATTTTTAATTACTTCCTTCCCCTCCATGTTCATACATGCTAGATATATGCTAATATCTTGTCTGTTATCAATATATTTGTACTCTTTTTCTCTTGTTCTCCATTTTTCTCTCTACTTGTTCCCCTGTCCCTTTTCATGTCACTTTTTTTTTTTTGCACATGTGCTTATTTATCCTAATGCATTTGTCTTTTCTATTTATCATTCTCTGTGTGTGGTCTCTTGAGACTGTAAATTGAAAGCTATTTGAAGGAAATGTATGTCCAGTATATAAAATTGCAAGGCTGATTCAATGAATAAAAATGAAACACTCAAAACACTGTGAAACAGGTGAGTGTGATAAGAATGTAATCAACCACAAACCGCGATAACTAAACATATTAGGTTTATTTTTTCAGTTTACCCACTCCACACATATCAGTATCTACTGTACCAAAAAACCACCCGACAATAAATCTAAGTTGTCAATATTACTAAAATATTGTAGAGGTGATTGATCATCTTTCTACTCAAACTGCTTCCTCAGATAAAGCCCACATGGCCTATTGAGACTGCCTTGAAGGCACTAAAAAGACAAACGAAAACAAACCACAAAACAAAACAAAAAATCCCCAATCCACTTCTGGCTCTGTTGGACCAACAGCTGAATTAAATACCAGAGTTGATGTATTTGGTTTGCAGGGAACACTAGCTGAAATATCTAAACTGTAAAGTTACAGCTCAGAGAGAGAATGGTCTTGAAAAGTAAGGGTGCGTACGCTGTGATTTAAAACCCATTGCTGTGGTATGTGTACACTGTGTTTTAAAACCCATAGGTGATCTGCAGACTTGACTTTCATGAGGCTTATGTTAGGTCACTAAAAAAAACTTCGTAAACATTCTGTTTAGTGCCATTGCCTGAGCCCAGCAAATCCCTCTGTAGACTGAGCTCCGAGACTTGCTGCCATGGGTAATAAAACAGTGATGATGATGTCTCCATAGAGGCCCCAACTAAATGAGATAGACATCAGCCCATTGAAAAGCACCAAATATAAAACAAAACGGGGAAAAAGAAACACCTACAGTTCTGTCAATGGAGTAGATGTGTAGCATACCAATAAATAGTGAGATGCGTGTTGCTTTGGGATAATCAAATTTCACAAGCAGTCTTCAAAGGAAACCCCATGTGCAGCTAATTGCAATAATCCAGTCGGCAGGCACAGCTGTCATCGGAAGGAGAAGATCACAAACTCTTTGGCTTTTTTTTGCTTTTTTTTTTTTGTCAAACATGCTTTCTGACTGCTAGTGTCTGGACAGCACAGGCAGATGAAGTTCTCAGCTTGAACCCCTCAATTATAAAATATAGGCATATCCTGAATCAGAGAGGCAATCATCAGTTCCATTCTCACTTCTATTTGTTTTTCCCCAACTTGACTACCACTGCCTCTGTCTTTTCTGAAATTACCTTCAGTCAGCTGGCTCTCATCCAAACCCAGTCCCAGCACCATGCTGGAAAATCTACACGATTGTGCATTCTGGGTCTGACACAATGGCGATGTGGAGCTGAGGACTCTCAGCATATAGATGGCAATGTCGTCCGAATGATCTCATCCTCTTCCCCAGAGCCACAAGTATGCACCACAAAGGAAGAAGGAACCTTTGAGGAAGACGAGAGAGAACATGCTAGCACCTTTTGGATTCTTTGAGAATGCAGCCACTCCCGTTCATTTCCATTTCTTTGTGTGTGGGTCTGCTGTCCTATTACGTACAGCTGGCCAACCTTTGTGAAGGCAGTTAACAGACCTAAAAGAAAACATACACACAACGGATCTTAATCAGAAGACCATCAAAATCAGCATAATATCTGTGTCATGACCAGATATGATAAATGCGCTTCTTATTGACACCCTACATGCTATAATTTAGTACCAAATATGCCTTGTAAGGTATCAATTGAAAACTAAGAAGTCACTGGTCAATAATATCATGGTGAAATGTAGAAACATTGTGTAAAATGGTGAAATCCCCCTGCATGATGCTAAAGGCACATATTCAATTTCATGTAGCTCTGGATCAGTGTTCATAGAATCATAGAATAATAGGGTTGGAAGGGACCTCACGAGGTCATCTAGTCCAACCCCCTGCTAAAAAGCAGGACCACTCCCCCTAAATTATCCCTTAAAAATCTCCAAAGATGAAGATTCTACCACCTCCCTAGATAGCCCATTCCAATGCTTCACCACCCTCCTAGTGAGAAAGTTTTTCCTAATATCCAACCTTGACCTCCCCAGCTGTAATTTGAAACCATTGCTCCTTGTTCTGTCCTGTTACCCTCGAGAACAGCCTAGCTCCCTCCTCTTTGGAGCAACCCTTCAAGTAGTTGAAGGTTGCTATCAAATCTCCCCTCAGTCTTCTCTTCTGTAGACTAAATAAGCCTAGTTCCTTCAGCCTCTCCTCATAAGTCATGTGCCCCAGCCCCCTAATCATTTTTGTTGCCCTCCGCTGGACTCTTTCTAATTTGTCCACATCCTTTCTGTAGTGGGGAGCCCAAAACTGGACACAGTACTCCAGATGCGGCCTGACCAGTGTCGAATAGAGGGGAATTATCACATCCCTCGATCTGCTGGCAATACTCCTACTGATGCAGCCTAATATGCCATTGGCCTTTTTGGCAACAAGGGCACACTGTTGGCTCATATTCATCTTCCCGTCCACCATAACTCCCAGGTCCTTTTCTACAGCGCTGCTACTTAGCTGATCGGTCCCCAGCCTGTAGCAGTGCATGGGATTTTTCCGTCCTAAGTGCAGGACTTTGCACTTGTCTTTGTTGAACCTCATGAGGTTTCTTTCGGCCCACTGTTCCAATTTGTCCAAGTCTCTCTGGATCCTGTCCCTGCCCTCCAGAGTATCTACCATTCCCCCCAACTTGGTGTCATCCGCAAACTTACTAAGCACGCAGTCTATTCCATCATCAAGATCATTAATGAAGATGTTGAATAGAACAGCGGCCGTCGCACCCCCCGCGCAGCAGTGAGGGACCCCCGCGCAGCCCGGCAGCCCCCGCTGCTCCCTCCAACCCCCGGGGCAGCGGCTCTGCCGCGGCATGCCCGGCCTCTGGGCTGGCCCTCCCCGCCCCCAGGGTGGGACAGGCAGGCTCAGGCTAGGGTCAGGAGTGCGGGCCTGCCTGCCTGCCCCACACAGCCCGGGACAGCGGGGTGGCTGCAGCCGTGGCGGGCTCCCGGGCTCCCACCCGCCGACCGCCTCGACTTCCCGGCCCAATCCATGGCCTTGGCCTCCCAGCACAGGGCCGGGATCAGTCTCTGGGGCTGTGGTCTTCTCCGCCCCACCGGCGGCTTCCCAGGGCCGCGGTAGGGTCCTCCCCCGCCAGTGACCTTTCTTTATCTCTTTCTCTCTTTCTCTCTCTCTTTCTCTTTCTTTCTTCTCTTCCTTCCCCTTTCTCTCTCTTTCTTTCTTCTCTTTCTTTCTTTCTCTCTTCTCTTCCTTCCCCTTTCTCTTCCTTCTTTCTTTCTCTTTTTCCTTCCTTCCTTCCTTTTTTAAAAACAACTTTTAAAAAATTAATTTTAAATAAAAACCTTTCTAAAAATTAAATTTCAATTCAAAATTCATTCAAATTCAATTAAACACAATTAATTCTATTTACAATTACTTTAACTTCAATTAATGCCTATAATTTCTGTCGTGTGTGTTTACACAAAAATTTTATTCAGAAAAAGTTTTGCACACGGCTTGAAAATTTTGCACACAAGCCGCCAAACCTTAGAGGGAACATTGCTCTGGATTGGTAGATACTGTCAAACAGGCCTGTTTTAAACAAAGGGATGTGTGTTTTACTCAATTTGCGTATACGCTGTAGACTGGTATTTCTCAATCAGTGTTCCGTGGAACACCAGTGCTTTGCCAACATAGTGCAGGTTTTCCATGACGCACTTCAACCTCTCCCTGTCAGGGGGCTTGAATGGGGAGGAGTAATTTAAAATGCCCCAGCCACAGCAAAACCAAGGACATAATGACAGACATTGACGCATGCTTGGAAGCTCTGCTACAGCTGTGACATTTTAAATCTCCTGCCACTATTACCAGCTTTTCTGAGAACATTTTAATCAGGTGTTCCTTGTAAAGCATTTAATACCTTTAGGTGTTCTCTGCTCCACTAAAGGTTGAGAAACACTGCTATAGACAGAGTCCTGGGACAGTGAGAAGGGGAGGGAAGAAGATAAAGAAGTTTTGCATTTCAGTATACACAGGAGAAAAGGGACATCATGAAGCCTGTTTTCTCCACCAGACTCTGTCTCTTTGCTCTCATCTGGAAAGAACTTTAACTAGGGGTCACACACAGAAAAATGCTAGTCAAAAGAGAGGGTAAAAACACCCCAAATTATTTCTCCTTGCCCATCTCTTTTTTCACGTAAGAAAACCAAAGAAACAGAGGGGAAGAGGCTTATGTTTTGAATTTATCACAGATCCATTGGGAACACAAGAAAAGTGCTATAGAAAAGAAACCCTTGGAGAAAGGCGAATTATCTATGCCTGTTGTAAATTTTACCACATGCCCTCTGAGTTACACTAGAAAGAGATTGGGTAGTAGAGGGGCACGCCCCTGGGGGAGGAAATTTTTAAAGTTGTTTGAACTTGGAAGTCTATGAATGGAGGGCTTTTATTTTATTTTTTTTATTTTTAAAAATAGGGAGGCAACCCTATTTGCAAGCAAATATCTCATCTTTTTGCTTCAGTAGCTGAACTGAAAAAATCAAGGAGAAAAAAATTGGTAGGTTTCAAAAGTAAGCTATTCCCTCCTTCCCCCAACTGAGCCAAAAGAACAACAAAAATTGTTTGGATTGAATGAAACTTTTCAAATATTGATTTGAAACAGTTCCAAAATTTGTGTGTGCATTTTTTTGGGCCAAAATTATTTGCCATGTCCATGACTAGTTTTGTACGCACAAAATGCATTTGTTGGCAAATTTACTATTCAGTTGTCCTGGTTATTCCACTCTCTGGATGTATTGAGTGGTTGAACCAGGATAGTGGAAGCTTCTAATAATGGTACTCACTTGGAGTACTCTGTCCCCTTCACTCCCATTGTCAGTGTTCAATTGTGCTCTGGGGGGTATGGCTATGGGAGGATCATTGATGCCAAAGCTGCCTCAGTTCCTTCCAACTGTCTCAGCATTAGGATGCGAACCACCTGAGCTTCATTAGAGCTATATTAAAGTACCTTAGACTAGTCTATTTAAAAATATTCATTAGGAATTATAGTTAGTAGTCTGGTTAAGTTAGTTAGTAGTCATATAATATAGTTTCTTACAGTTGATGACACATGGCTTCAAAAATGTTATGTCCAGCAGCCTTCCCATCTTCTGATATGGCTATTGGGTGCCTGAAGTTCTTGGGTGAAAATCATTTGCCAGCATGCTGACAGATATGTACCACATTCTCTCCCTCCTAGCAGGAAGGAGAAGCAAAATAGGTGGCAGACTTTGCTATTACAAGAGGCCTTATCAGCTAAACCTGTGGGATCTAGTAACCCTAAAGGACTCAATAAGAATAGAAGTCCAAACTCCACTCCAATATGTCACTATTCAAGGAACTTTCCAGATCTAAAACAAGAACTTCTGTGCCATGCTCTAATCACAAATCATCTGTAGTCCCAGTGCCCAGATCCTTGGTTTTGTTGTTAACCACAGTAAATGATTCATCAGCCCCAGATCTGGATGCAGATTTGCAGAATGTGTGGGACAAATAGTCCCACTTCAAAGGAAGAGAAATGCCAAACTAAAGCACGTCTCCAGTGATTCCTTGAATCACTTACGAATCAAAGATCCTGAGCCTAAGACTCAGGACCTCAAGATGAATGCAAGAGTACAGATTCAAAGGTGAGATCCTTGGATCCATTAGGGCAAAGCCAATGACAAGCAATCGAAGTTACTGCTCAAATTCATCCAGACATGCTTCCATCTACACAGCCAATCAGATCACACTTCCAACTTACATCCAGTTCCACACTTACAACTTGCATACAGTTCTTGATATTCTGGGAACTACTACCAAGGCTAAAGTTTCCTTGTCTAGATTAGAAGGGCTATGGCAACTGGCAAAGTCCCTTTTGCTCCAAACCAATTGTGTTAACCAATCTCTAGAAAGGCATTATAAATATAAAAATATTATATCAAATGCAACAGGAGCGATTTTCTTGTTTTCATGTACACCCTCAGCCAAACTCCTTGGTTACAACAGCAGCACTGCAAAAGTTGAGTTTGGTTTTCAACCTTCCACCCCACAGATAAAAAGGGGAAAGACATTGGATTTCTTGGGCAAAAAATAAATTGCTTTTGTATCCTTAAACATGTTCATACCTAGCTATCAAGCAGTTATGGCTAGATATCTCTTTCAATTAAAGAGAAGACTTTTGTCTTTAGTAAACATTAACCAGAAGAGCAGGGGAAATTAACATCAGGCGTTAGTAAGGGGCTAAGACCTGATCAAACATGCTCATAAGGAATCATCTGATATCTCAGACATCAGCCTCAACATTAGTGGCATCTGCAATTGAGCTCTAAGAAGACATCCTTGGTAACATTCATCTTCTCTCCCATTTGATAAAATAGAAGACTTAATCTTTGAAGGAGATGGCCTATTTAGTGCAAAAATGAATGAGACACTAGGAAAACTGAAAGAGACTTAGTCTTCAGTAAGATCTCGAGAACTTCTATCTCCTTATACAGGGAAAATATCTACACTTGTGTTCAGGAATCCCAAGCAATATATCCCGCCTTCTTCATGTTCCTCTTATTATAATAAAAGGAGATAGTAAAGCTACCTGCAAAACTCTCAACAGCAAATGTCTTTGCAGACACAAGAAAAGAAGAAACCTTACAAACCTCATATGAGGGAAAAGAATTTCTCAAGCATCAGGACAGAGTTTTGACATATTAGTCAAGAGCTTTAAACCAATCTTAGAAGAGCCCATCTGTGGCTTTGGAGACCATCTGCCCAAATTTTATAATGCATAGACCACTACCAACTCAGACAAATAAGTTTTATACTGTAGAGGAAGGCTACACCATCACATTCAAAGCCCTATCTCCATGCAATAGCCCCATTCCTTTCCTTTTCAGGGATCTTGCCGTGAGAAACTATTAGCAAAGGAAATACAGGATTTTCTGAGTGCAGGGACTATAAAACAAGCACCTCTCAACTCCAGAAACAGAGGGCTCTTCTTCCAATACTTCATAATTTTTTTTAAAAAAATGGATGCCTCAGATCAATTTTCGATCTCAGAGCACTAAACAAATCAGAAAATTTCAGTTCAGAACACTCTCTGGCTGTAATAATTGCTTTCCACTCTATTCTAGACTGTTCACTGCTATCAAACTCAGACATATTTTCATATCATTATGAAAATATCCCAGTGCAAATATCTATCTTTTGTCCTTAATTCAGACCACTTCCAATACAGACTCATATTTTTGGGCCTCTCCACTGTGTCCAGGGTTTTTACCAAATGTTTGGTTTCAGTAGCAGCTCATCTAAGGAAGCAAGCATTTTTTTTCTTCCCCTTAGTTAGATGGTTGGCTGCTGAAAGGTCTAACCAAGGAATTAGGAATCATTCAGGTGACCTGTTCTCTTTCTGGAACTTTATATAAACTTATAAAAATCTTTTTTAAAATTTTGTCTCAGAGGATTCCTTTCCTTAGGGCAATCTTTGACTCAGTGAAAGGGCTTTTTTCCCCCAAGACTCGTTTTTGAAAATAACCATTACCATAGACACTCATGTTACAATGCTTTCAAAGGATAATGTGTTTTCCAGAGTTACTGAACATCATGCCATCTACAACATGCATAACTCCCTATGCCATGATCCACCCCTCCAACACAGGCTTTTAAAGAATTTCAAACCAAGTATGGACAGTGTACTAAAAATACTTACTGTACTGAATGATGTTTGGCTTTCTTTAATGATCTCATTACATCTACAGAATGTCCCTAAAGGTAAATTTGTTCAGCCCACCTCCTCCTATATTGTTAGTCACCACAGATGGACCCAAGATAGACTGGTTCACAGTTTAGGGTCTTTGGAATTTCAGAGAATCTCTCACACATAAATGTACTAGAACTGAAGGTGAACCATTCGACTCTCGAGGTGTTTCTTCATCAGACACATAATACAGTTATCCAGGTGACCTAGAACAAGGCTGCTGTTTATTATGCAAACACACAAGGGGACACTTATTGGACCCAGCTATGACCCAAAGTAAAAAAACTTTGGGGCTGGTGCATTCCATTCAACATTCATCCAATAGCCTTATTACCTGTAGCAGTGTGGATGCTTACTGAGCATTCCCATCAAGGCCAGAGGTCACTTTACAAACATGATTGCACTCTTAGCCCCCTATTATGGACTCCTTAAGCACTTCATCTAGTCTCTTGTGGCTCACAACACTGCTTTCTGGAGATGCTTTAATATTAAATAAAATTCATACAGACCTGAGTCCTTAAGAACAAATTAATCCTTTGAGTCCTTAACATAGTCCAGAATCATAATTCAACTCTTCCTACTAGGGTCCAATTCATCGGTTACATACAGAACACTTTATCAGTCTCTTCTGGCTAGAACTCAGCCTTATAGCTCTGCTTCATTTTGCTTATAATCAGATTGCACTGCTGTAGCTTCCAACTACCTTTCTCATCAGATCACTTGATTCTCCTAAAGTGATGCAGATCTAACAATCAGGGTTGTTTTAGATCCAGGCTCTCCAGCCTATGGGCGAGCCTCCCTGTTACTTACCCTCAAATGAATATTTTCATGTTCTTTCCTAAGCACCACTTTTCCCCCCAATATCTCCAAAGTCTGCATCAGAACTGAAGCTTCTTGTGTTGTATGAATTTCTGTCTGGATGCTATAGAAACTAAAGTAAAATCATGATGTTTCCAAGGCAACAGAGAAATAAGAGTCTATGCATCTTTTCCATAAGGGTCTAAGGAAACTCCCAAGTTGCAGACCAAATACTGACTAGAGTCAGGAGTGTTTGAAAGGAAGTATCTCTCACTTAATGTCCAGAATCCAGGGCTGTAAATCACACAGGATGACTCTGTGGAGAGGCTTGACTTTGTGGGAGAGGCAGCAAAGGAACAGGAATTCCTGAATAGCCTATTACAAACCGAAATCCCTAACTGTTTCTCTCCTGTATGAGAAACTAAGGAGTGTGAGGAGGAGGAGGAGAATTTGTTGAAGTGCCAGAACAGAATCCAGGAGGCTGCTGTCTCAGTAAAATCAGATAAGGTAAGAAGGGGAGGAGGTGTGGGCTTGGTGTAACCCTTGATAGGCATAGAAGTAGAAAAAGAACCACGATTGTTCCTTTTCAGAAGCAAAAAGTTTAAGGTCGAGAGTGCCTGTAGGAATTTAAGGGTAAAATAAATTATAAGACTTTTATAGCTCTTAAAAGAACAAATAGAGAAACAACTTAATTCAGCAATATATATAAATCCAGGAAATTGAGAGTTAAGGTTAAATTTAAAGAACCCCCAACAGTTAGAAGTATCAAAATAAACAGTTATGGCAACGATTCAACCTTTAATTCTGCCCATGAAATGACAACATCCTTTAATTTCCCTACTTTGCAGAATTAGAACTAAATCTTCTTTCGTGTGCTTGAGAGTTTGCAGTATCAAGCACCTACATTGAAAGCTATTCTGGGCTTCATTTTTTGGGAGCTTGTAGAGTATTCCTGAATATTCTTAAATTTTGAAAAAGGCACTGTACTCAGAGTTAGAGCTGGGAGAATAATTGATTTTTTTGTTGGTTTGCTGGCAGTTGTGAACAAATGGGGTAAAAGGCCAAACAAAAAGCCATTTAAAACAATCCAGAAAATTTGGAAAAATTTCAGATGTTTTTTCATGAAAGTAAGGTAATGAAGAGCTAGAGTCCCAAGACAGAGGAGGTGGCAACTAGTGGTGCTGATACACAGTCTTGGGGTGGGTCTGCTGACTCTTGTTGATGTTTTCCAATTTGTTTAAATAATCTTTGGAGCATGGATTGGATCCTGGCTGTCCCTTGCTGCTCTCCTAGGTGATTGCCCCAACCATCAGGCTGTAGTCATTCTCTCTCTCTGGTCCAGTGACCACTTAATTATTTATAAAAAGTGGAACAACTTCTCCAGGAGAAATTTAGAGACCAACCCAAGAATAGCCTCTCAGCTGGGAGGGATGAGCTCTGTATTCAAATCCCTTCTCTAGACTAGGAGCTGAAATCTGGGTCTCCTACATCTTGAGTGAGAACCATAACCACTAGGCTAAAGGGATCATATGGGTAACATCAACTCCTGTGTGGCACTTTGATTCTAGCCTGAAAAATCATAAGTTTTGTTAATGTTGAAATGTTTCATTTTAGTACTTGAGAAATTTTTATTTTGTTTTATTTAGCCTGAAATAATGTGCTGCAAGTTACATGAATGTGCTAAATGTTCTGGTTAATTCAAAGCTGTTTTGGGTTTTTTTTTTAATGAAGAAAAAGTTTCATCTGAAAAATTTCATCTAGCTTTACTTATAGTTTGTAGAGTAATGATTAAATATAAAATGTTGGTTTCGTGATTAGCGTAAACTTTGTAAAAACACTTCGTTACTTTTTCCTGTGTTGTTTACCGATCTGGGCTGAGAAGGCTTGTATATGTAGATATAATAGTTTTGTTACCACTGATATTTGAACAATCCCTGTAACATGGAGTATTAATGAAGAATAGAACAAGATATATGGTCACTGAGTCTAGCAATTGAAATACCTTATTTTTTCTATATGTGGTCTGAACTATTGGTTTTGTAACAGCATTATTGTAGGGTTCTATTGCAGGGTTCTTTTTTTCTTCACAAATTAAGAAATACAATTGATTTTTCTAAAGTAATAATTTCTGAAGTTAACTAAAATGTCTAAATTACTGCTTTATGCTATTTTGAAACAAAGGGAACGCAAACTTGAAATGCATGCAAGAGAGGAGAATATTCTGTGCACTCAGGTTTTTTTCTCTTTCATTGTTTATTTAAAAAAAAATAGGCAATTATGAATCTAGAATCATGGTAAAACTTATGCCACCAGTTCTGCCTTTTCAGAGAGCAGGTTTTAAGGATTCCTTGTTTGCAGTGTGAAGGAGGTCGCAGGAAGGAATCAAATGACTGCTGCCTTCCTTTCCAGCACTGGAGAAATCATTTGGAATTTTATTTTTGGACCAGGAAACCTCCTTGTAGCTTGTGTTCCCTCTTACTGTTATAGGTACTACTTGCCGATGTTTTAGCACTTGCTGCTGCTACTCTTGCTTGGCAAAGTCATGGATTGCAACAGACAATGTAATCTAAAAATCATGGAAGCTTTGTGTTTGCTCAAGAGGGTGTTTCAAATGTCATCCTAATGAAACATGTTAATTGTTATTTGATGCCGTTTCTTTTGATTGATTTAATTATCAAAATATATAATTATGAAAATTGGAATAAAGACTTCCATTTTGAGCATGCTATAAAGTCAGATACTTAAATTCATGTCTCACCAACCCATTTTTTTTCAAGCTGATCAGAGCCATCAAATAAATGGAAATTTTATCTTGTTATGGGGAACTAGTTTTGAGAAGGGAGGCCATAAATTCTACAGTGATGCGTATTGTCTATTTATAAGGTTCATTAAATATTTCATAAAAAGAGATGTAGAAAAAAGAATATTAAACATTGGAGATACCATGATAGCTACAGAGCTATAACAGCTTGAAGATTTTAAGCCTGTTCAAGGTTAAATAGCTGGCTTTAAGAATTATCAGCTTTCATTATTGAGTTGGGGGGAAAGTGGAAGGGTGTTACTGTATATGGATTATATGCTCAGCTTTAAAGATAGTACGTGTAATCAAATATTTCAAACATAGCAGACACTTAGCTCTTTCTCTTTGTCTAAACTCACTCCTTGATGATCAGGTTTTAGGTTCTGTCAGAGTGATAAATTACATGATCCGTGTAGTTGAGCTTTTCTTGGAGAAAACATAGTTGATAGTTGAAGAAGGGTTCTCAAGTGTTACTGCCAAGAGTAGACAAGTTGGAAGACTGGATCAAAAGAAATCTGAGGTTCAATAGGGACAAGTGCAAAGTCCTGTACTTAAGACGTAAGAATCCCGTGCACTACTACAGCGTGGGGACTGACTGGCTGTAAAGCAGGAAAGGACCTAGGGGTTACAGTGGACAATAACCTGGATATGAGTGAAAAGTGTGCCCTTGTTGCAAAGAAGGCTAATGGCATATTGGGCTGCATTAGCAGGAGCACTGCTAGCAGATGAAGGGAAGTGATTATTCCCCTCTATCTGGCACTGGTGAGGCCTCATCTGGAGTATTATGCCCAGTTTTGGGCTCCCCACTATAGAAAAGATGTGGACAAATTGGAGAGAGTCCAACAAAAATTTCAGGAGGCTGGAGCATATGATTTATGAGGAGAGGCTGAGGGAGCTGGGCTTGTTTAGTTTGCGGAAGAGAAAAAGGAGGGGGGATTTGATAACAGGATCTTGGCTGTTCTCAGTGGTGGTAGATGACAGAACTAGGAAGTGCAGTGGGGGAGATCTACACTGGATACTAGGAAAAACTTTTTCACTAGGAGGATGGTGAAGCCCTGGAATCAGTTACCTAGAGAGGTGCTGGAATCTCCATCCTAGAGGTTTTAAGGTGTGACAAAGGTCTGGCTGGGATGCTTTAGTTGGGGTTGGTTCTGCTCTGAGCAGGGGATTGGTCTAGATGACCTCCTATGGTCCTTGCCAACCCTAATCTTCTATGAAGGGAAGGTGGGGTGGGGGTGTGTGTGTGGGTGTAAAAAAAATATTTCAAAGGGCAATATACATTTACTTTCAGGTTGCAATATAAATTTGCTGTTGATTGACATAGACACACAGCTTTTGTCCTGGAGTTATACTAAAATAAAATTAAGGTGGTGAATACGTGTCAGTAATATAGGGTAAACTACATTACAGGAAAGTTGTAATTATCCCAAAACCAAGCAGCATAAGCTCAGGAAATTTATGGTTAAGGTTAAATTTACAAGAAATCCAAATGGGCACGTTTGGAAATGCATAGTTAGGGTTTAACTCTGTGGCACCAGGAGAGGGAAAATGGTGGTGATGGGGAAATACCTGTTGTTGTTCCTTTAAAAATCAGTTTAATCCAGTCCGTAACCACTGATATTTCTTATCCATGGTATTTCTATATGACAAAGTTAAAGTATTTGCTGAAAGAAAAAACTTTCTTATGAAAACTAAGAGGGATGATGGGGGGAGAGGAAGAACCATTTTCATCTCTAAAAGAAAAAACATATATTTAACTGAAATCTTTGTGCAAAATTTCAAATGAGTTTTAAATGTATGCCAAGTATGATGAGTCTGTTCTGTTACAGGGACTAGTAGGGGCAAAAAAAGTCTGACTCAGTGACAGATGTCTTGAAGTCCCCATTTTTAATTAATTCTAATTCCAAAAGTAATTAACAGATTTACCTGTAAACTTTTAGAAAAACTATTCTATGCTCTGTCATTTCTGGGTGGATACACTGTATTTTTCATACATAAAAGGGTGAATCCCTGCTTTTGTGTCCAACTCAATTAGCCTTAATTGTAGCATTGCTACTGATGTCTCCATAATACAATACATACACTGATACATTTATTAACAGAAGTTCAAGTTGCAGTATAAATCCCATGAACTTCCTAGCTCCCTGGATATGGTTTAGAATTTGAGGCTGAATTACTGGATTCCCATTTAGGCTTTCCAGACAAGCTGTATATGTAGTCTATAGTTTAATAAACAGAGGTGTATATATAGTAGTTTCTGTTTCTCAGAGTAGCCTAACCCATGTATCTAAATAATGGGTTTTGTTTATGGCTCACTTGAACAGATGAGCAAGTGATAAACAATTTCAGCATACCAGCCTAGGGCTGTCTGGAAGACCATCAGAGATTGAATTACTTAGCTCTCTCTCTTGCTTCTGCATCATTCCCTTTTACCCTTTTCCTTCTGATTTAGTTTGCTTTCATTCCATTCCAGAAGGTGGTTTTGTTTTGTTTTGTTTTTTTGACAGCATGACCTGATGTGTTGCGATCTCTCTCATTTCCACCTCCAACTATCATGGGAATTGAAACCATCAGCCTCTTCATGATGATATGTCAGCCAGAGAGAGTTCTGTTGACCTTCTGGTCATCCTGCATAGCCATGGGGCAGTAGTCAATGAACAAAGATCAGATCCTTGCTAGAGTCAGGACTGATATGGCAGGGTTGGATCACGCCAGGATCAGAGACTGGAGACCAGAAAGTAAGGTGTGGTCACAGCAGGTTACAAGTCTCTGATTGCCCCATCATCTTTTTGGGCAATCTCCAGAATTAAATGGTGGTGTTGGCCAATGGGATATCTGCAGGGTGCTGTCACTTGGATCCTGAGCAGCACTTGGACCAATCACAAAACGCATCCTCCATGTATGGCTTCATGACGGATATGCTGGGAAACACGATGTAGAATCATAGAACCACAAGGTTAGAAAGGACCTCAATGATCATCTAGTCTAACCCCCTGCCAAGATGCTGGATTTCTTGTGTCTAAACCAGTGGTCGGCAAACCGCGGCTTGCGAGCCACAAGCGGCTCTTTAGCCTCTTGAGTTTGGCTCTTCAGGTGCGGGCTCCCCAGAGGCGGCGGCGGCGGGCTGGCAGGGTGCCGGCCCCTGTTAGAAAAGCCTGAGCCCCGGATCTATTCCGGGGCCCAGGAACCCAGAGGACTCCAGCGGAACACATGTTCCACTCTGTCCTACCCCGCAGGCAGGCTGCTGCTCAGCTGTGAGCAGCGGCCGCCAGCCGGGCTGGGGAGTTTTTAAATGTCCTGCCCTGAGCATGCTCCGAAAGAGCAAGTTCAGGGCAGGAGCAGCCTCCTGGCCAGCCCA